>LIHB01000002.1:392522-864425 GCA_001297265.1 Mycosphaerella arachidis
ACGCGAGAGGCGGGAATGGGGATGGGTCAACGAAAATGCATTCGGGAGACGCAGGCAAGCTGGCTGAGGTATGGGGTGTGGACGCTTCGACGCGAAGCAAACCAATTCTCGCAATATGGGGTATCTCTAAAACAATTTGCCGTTCTGACGACGAGCTTTGTCTGCCAACAACACCATGGAGTGTCTATTCTGTTTCGAGAGCATCCTGTTCCGCTTCTTGCCGCTTGATCTCTTCCGCCAGCCTCTTCCTCTCCGCCGCCTGCTTTAGTCGAATCATCATGGCGTCTTCAGCGTCGAGGCCAGGGGTGGCAGTGGCGGATCTAGGCGTCCCTTTGAAGCTCCCAAAGCTCGGGACCCTTTTCAACCCCTGCTCGCTTTTGAATCTCGCTGCTGGTGTCGACGGCGCGTCACCCGCAGCATAGCCTTTCGCCGGTGGCGTGGAGAGCGGCGTATTTGACGCGGTGTCCGTGACGCCTTCCTTCCTCTTTGGCTTCGGAATGCAGTCTGGCTCCTTCCCACCTTGCCAATTCACGTCTTCGAACCTTCCCCATGTAGTGGGCTCCTGCTTCGCTAGGTGAGGAAAGTCCACCACAGCCTTGTGGGCAGCCACGATGCTCTGATACACAACAATGGCAATGGTATATTGCTTGCGTTGCTTCTCACCTTCGAGCTTGATCTTCTTGTCCTTGAGCAATATGTGCTCGATTTTCCCGAAGCGCTCGAAAAGTGAGGTGACTTCACTTTTGCCCAGGTCGGTCGTGCCTGCTGGATATCGCAGCTTGATCGTCCTGTCCGGCTCCTCGACCTTGGCAGGTGCTGCAGGTTGTTGTGGCTCTGGCGACGCTCGCTCCCGCTCCATTGCCTCCGCCATTTCCTTTCTTAGCATCTCTTCCCGCTCCTTCCTTCTTCGTGCGCCATCTGCGGCCAATCGCTTCAGTTCTTGTTGGAAGGCCTCTTCGTCACTGGCCTCTTCGCGTTTACGTTTCAGCCCCGCTACACCTGCTCGTTCTCGCGCTTCGAGCTCATCTTTCATCTGTCGCCGCTTGTCCGAATACGCTGATTCGCGCAGCTTTTTCTCCTCTCGAGCGCGTCGCGCGTTGTCGTACAGGGCGCGCACATTCTCATCGCTCAGAACGTCGTACGCTACTTGAAGCAGGTGAAACTTGTCGAGCGCTTCTTGGTTGGAACCTACCTTGTCGGGGTGGTACTTGAGGGCAGTTTTTCGGTATGCGCTGCGGATTTCAGAGCCATTTGCGGAGACGGCAATCCCTAGCAGCTCATAAAAGTCGTGGGAGCTATTGAGAGCGTGGTCCTTCAGGTCTCCGTCAGAAGCCATGGTGCCGCGCGGAGGGTGTAGGCAGCGTGGCGCGTAGAAAAGAGGGTGAGTTTGGTAGAGAGCGTGTACATGATATTTAGTTGCAGCTGAGTCAAGCTTCGTGTACAGACCCATTTCTGGTGCACGGTTCCACTAAACTTACTTATGCAGTTCTCATCAAGTCTTTATTTGGTTCACCTGGACAACAATTGGCTTTGATTAGACTTCTACAGCTGCGCCCATGTCCTCGAGTACATGTGTACTTCTATGCGATTCACATCATCAAAACACCACCAACAAACGCACAAAGCCATATCGCTCGAGAATATCACTTCGCTCCAGGACGCCGAGGCACCGATCGCGGATCGCTCATACTTTCACAGCATCCATCTGCTGAAGCACTCACGTCACATAGTCGTTGACTGATCGATCGCTCCACTCGGGCTTTCTGCACGCTTCACGGCTTCACGCTTCACGCGTCACGCTCGCAGCAGCTGCGGCTGCTCCATCATCACGTCGGCATCTACGACGAGGTGACCAGCGACATCGCGATGCGCTACTGCTGCACAACATCTTCGCACCAAAGAGACACAGGGCAACATGGCCACGGCCGACCCCGCGCCGGATCTCGCTGCCATCCAGCAGCACATGACACTGGCTGACTGGCTCGACGACCTGACCGTCCGCTTCCTCCTCAATCTGCCGCCCGCTGAGCTTTCGAGCGTGCCGCGGCTCTGCTTCCAGGTCGAGGAAGCGCAGTGGTACTATGAAGATTTCATCCGGCCGCTCAACCCATCGCTGCCCAGCCTGAACCTGCGCGCCTTCCTCCTGACTCTGTTCCAGCATTGTCCGTTGCTCAGTGGCTTTCACACAGAACAGCATGTCCGCGCTTACGAGGAGTTCATGGAGTACAAGACGCGCGTGCCTGTGCGTGGCGCCATCCTGATGAACGACAGCCTGGACAAGGTTTTGCTGGTAAAAGGCTGGAAGAAGGGGTCTAGCTGGTCCTTCCCGCGCGGCAAGATCAACAAAGAGGAAGATGACTTGGATTGTGCCATACGAGAGGTCTACGAGGAGACTGGCTTCGATGCGACGAGCCTCGTCGACGAGAACCGACAGAAGGATGGCCGCGTGAAGGCTATTGATGTGACCATGAAGGAACAGCACATGAAGCTGTTCGTCTTTCGAGGCGTCAGCATGCATACACAGTTTGAGCCGAGGACGAGGAAGGAAATCAGTGGCATCCAGTGGTACAACGTCAAGGACCTTCCAGGCTTCAAGAAGCAGCGGGGAGGAGTCGCTGGCGTTGGACAGGGCGAGTCGCAAAATGCCAAGTTCTACATGGTTGCCCCATTTTTGGGTCAATTGAAGAAGTGGATCGGCCAGCAGAGGCGGGCCGAAGCTGGCTCGGCACAGCATGGCAGGAGCCTATCTGCGACGAACAATGCCCTGCAAGCGGCCATTACTGAAGATGAAGGGGAGACCGAGCCGGACTTCGCAACGGACAACGGTCTGCCGACAGTGGATAGGTCATCGGAAGAGCTTAAGAAGCTACTGTCGATTGGCGGTCCGTCTGTCACTCATCAGCCTCCAGCTGCGCGGCATAATGAGCCAGAGCATACTGCGTACAGCAACGCGCAAACGCACAACCTGCTCGCAATGCTCAAGGGAAGCCAGCCATCGAAGCCCATCTCCGGATCTCTTCCACATACCCCGATGGAGCAGATCGATCCCTTGATACCGCAGCGAGAGCCGCAGACACCACAACCACAACAGCCTCGAGAGCCCTCGTATCCGCAGATGCCACACTTCATCCACTCACCGCAGCGGTTGCAGGAACAGCGACGAAACTACTCGTTGCCAAATCAGTTATTCAACCAGCCTCCACATCATCAGCACCAGCACCAGAAAGACATTTCGCACATGCCGCTCCACGGACAGCAGATGATGTTGCCACTGCAGCAAAGGCAAGGAAGCATGCCCGACTACTTCCCTCAAGAAGCGCAACGTCCGCCCTTCATGGAGTCGGCGCAATCTTCGATGCGTCAGCAGCAGTCACAATACAGTCGAGGCTACGGACCGAGCGTTGGCGACGTAAGAAACAACGATTGGCAAAATCAGCCTTTCGAGGCAGATGATCGACCAATGAAAATCCAACGGCCGCATCTTGCAAGCCCGATGCACTCCTTCGCAGGACAGAGACCACAGACTTCCGAGAAGCCTCTCGGTAGTGATCCTTCGATGCCTGAAGCATCGAAACTTCCACAGCCGAATCTACCTCCACACACTCAGCTCCTGCTTGATTCGTTTAAGAGCGGTCGCAAAGTTCAGCAGCCTGGCCCGTCAGGTCAAGCCGCAGGTCAGCAGAGGCATAACAGCCAACAGGCATCCGCGCTGCTGGATCTCTTCCGCAAACCAAGCGGACAAGATTCACCCAAGCCGGTCACAGAAGAACTGCCTGCTGCGCCAGCGTCTCCTGCCGTGTCTGATGTCACGGTCAAGCCACGGCAGGCGGAGAAGAAAGCGACCCTGAGTGAAATCAACAGGACATTACCAGCGAGGCCAAAGACGAAGTCACCACAAAACGGTCCTCCACCAGCCGGTGCTGACACTCAAATGAAGTCTTCAATTGAGCCTGAAGCATCCAGAGAGCCATCGAAGCTAGTGTCGATACCGCAAGACCTTGACCGACCGAAGTCGACAGGTAACCTGTACGATCCTGCGAAACCAATGCTCTTCGTGCGGGCATCATCACAGAATCGCAAGCAGGAGCCGTCCAAGGCTTCGCCGAAAACTAGACTCAGGCACAACGTGCAGTCGCCTAGACAAGCGACGCAGCCGACACCAACGACGCAGCCGACGCCACAATTTAGTATCCTGCAGCGCCCGAGCACGTCGAGGTCTCCAGTGCCTCAAAGCCCGCTACGGAACGAGTCAGCGGGCATCAATCTCGATTCGCAATTGTTGCGCCAATCAGGTGAAGGATTGGCTTCGGAGCTGACCGCTCAAGAGACTCCTCCGCCCCCTTCCAGTGAGGGCAAGAAGAATGACCTGTTGTCACTATTCAACAGAGCTCCAGCGGCGCCGACATCTGCTCTGATTTCTAGTCCGCCCGCTCAAGCCAGCGTGCCGGCACCAGTGCAGCCTCAGGCTGGACCCACTGGAAAAGATGCGCTCCTGGGGCTCTTCAGTGGTAAGGCCGCGCCGCCTGTGCCGCCAGCCAAGACTCCAGAGCCCCCGCCAACCCCACAGCTACAATCAGATGTGCGGGCCTCACAGTCTCAGCAAGGTCATCGAGCTAATGGCGGTGGTCAGCAACAACTGCTGCTCAGCATGTTCAGTAGGCCTGACTCAGCCAGTGGCACTCGGAGTCCTGGCACACCAGGCTCGCCTTTCACGCTCGGGACACCCCTTACAAAGGAGCCTCCCGCGAAGCAAACAGCGCCGGAGCCACGGTCAAGACTGGGTAGCATGCACTCTGTGACGAGCAACGGCACTGCCAGCCGGCAGCAGACACCAGGCAGCGCAACGCCTACGGAGACCAACAAAGGGTTCTTGTTGCAATATCTGAATGGGGTCCTGGAGAAGGAAGGGTATCGTGGCACGAAGAGGTAGCCTCTCTGTACTGCTGCTGGACCTGATGTGAAGTTGATGGTGAAGTGGCTTGAGGTCTAGGACTCGACTTAGCTGAAGTATTCGGTCTTTAGACTCAGGGATGACAGCTGCTTCAAGGCACGGGATGAGCGAGCTAGCTGTGCAAAGCTACTACACTTTCGACCACTCCTGTCTTGATCACCGACAGCGAACATATTCTTCTAAGTGCGTTTACAAGTGACTAACCATCCTCTTGTTGCAACTCCGAGCCTTGCGACCGACTGCCACATTCTGCGTAGTCGCTGTCCTGCCAGCTGGAGTAGACGAACGTTACTCGATCCCTGCGATCTCTAGCGTAAGGCCCATGGGCTGCTTTGGCCAAGCTTGCATATGATCTACAAGGCAATCGCTGCTCTTAGACTCGCGGTCTAAGTGAGATTGTAAGATGTTCGATCCGCGGAGTTGAACGCATTCAATTCGTTGGAAATAGATGTTATGCGGTCCACGTTCTGTAGTCCAGATGATTTTACTTGTCGACGCAACTATGTGGGTGAGGATGGTTGGACTTGATAGGTATAGTTCACAGGCATGTCTCTATCGACGTTGTCACGCGAAGGAGCTTCTTCGATCCTTTCTACATGTCCTGTTCGTGTCAGAAAGAAGGCGTGAAGATGTACCTTGGTCGATGTTTCAGAATTGCCGGCTTGGCGGTACAAGGGAGGACCTCTCTCTTCTTCGACGTTCGACGTCACCCCTATTCGGACACTAATGCCATGCTTGATGACTACATATGTACTAGATCAAAAGATCATGCATCTCATTCGACCTGATGAACCAAAAGCAGTCCGATCGCTGAAAGGGTTCCGGCGCCTAGGGTCATCGGCTTGGCCTTGGCAACCGTAGCCTTCCTCACGCGAACGATGTACTTCCCATGCGAACGAGGAGGTCGTATCGATACCGAGTTCTGGTGAGATGATGCCACCATACCGATCGTCTATCTCCTCTTGATCCCGATTTCGATTTCCTCGCTCGAACTGGCTGCGCTCGGCAGTGGGCGCGGTGTCTGACAATACATCATAACAAGATCACAAAGCTTCTCAAGGGAGTATTCCTTACAGCACCGGGAACCACTACTGCTTTGTGAAAGGCTCTATTACTTAGGAGAAACGATGTACACCGTAGCGCTGCCTGCGGTCAAGTTTGCCACCCTCCTCCTCACGTACCCGCGCATCTTCCAGGCGAAAAACTTTCGAATGCTTGTATACGGGGCTCTGGGTCTGAACGTGGCTTATGCCGTCACATTCATGCTGGCCACCGCTTTCCAATGCAGCCCTGTGACTCTGGCTTTCACGAGTGGTAACTGACTGCCTCAGGATTGGCACCATTGGGACGGGACACATCCTGGACGTTGTAAAAATGTCAACGCACAGTAATGGTCCTCAGCTACGACCAAAATTGTGCTGGTTGTCATAGTTTTCGTTTTGCCGATGCCAATGCTGTGGAGAATGGAACTCATCATGCGCAAGAAGATATTGGTCATCCTGATGTTTGGTATGGTGCCTTACCTTGTACCAACGTTCGAGCATAGATTTGCGCTAACAACAACGGACTTGCAGGTGTTGAAATTTTCGTCCCACTCGTCAGTATTCTGCAGCTCCAAATCCTCGTGAGTTTTTGCGACTCAAAGAGCATAATCTACGACTATAAGGCTGCTGGCTACTGGTCCATCGTGGAACTTAACAAAAGCAGTCGTCTGCGCTTGTATGTCAGGCACCCGCAATCTTATTAGCCGGGCCTTCCTGAAGCTCATGGGACAGTCGACAGCAGGGTCAGATGCTCCATCGAATCTTACCGGGCGGACCGCTGTGGCGAGTGGTGTCGACAAGAATGTAAATAAGGTCTTCGTGCGGGCAGGACATAGCGACAACGACGCATTCATTCCGCTTGAGGACGTCAGCGCTCACAAGTTGGTTCTGGCGCGTACCAAACCCCTCACACCACCCTATGAAGCGTTCTGGGTTGATTGACCTGCGAACGTGTTGGACATGATCCACATTGTGGGCGACAGCTAGTTCAGTAGCCCCGAACCATGGGCCACGGCGTGGATGTGGAATGAGGCCGCAGGAGCAGTTGGCTTCGCATAACAGAAAGATGCTGGAGGCGTTCAACAGGCACATACACCAAAGCCTCGTCGATATTTCTAGGACTGATGACAAAGTACGACAGAACGCTCTGATAGATTTGAGCAAAGGTGCTTTCCCAGGAGGTGGGGAGCGTTCGCCGACAACTCAACTTCGTCACCATTACTTGCTCGATTCAGATCCTTGAGTGCGTTCTGAGAGAGGAACGCATTTGACGGCCGAGGACTTTTTCAACTGGGCACCATCACCGCAGACTTCTCTACACGGACTGGTCGCGGTGTCCTAGACATCTTTCCTGGGATTCAGGACGATCCTCGGTATCGCAGCGCTGCGAGAGGCGATCATAGCTACAGCACGAGCCCACTCAGTCACGACAATCACTGCAGTGCAGTACTGCCATCTACGACGCCCACTCCCACCAGAAGGTGCGGTATTTAACCATTCGTGGCATACGCTCAGCAAAACTGGACTATGGCCTCGCTTCCCTGCCTTGGCATTGCCGCCGTCGGGAAAACTATGCGAGCAACAATTAGCCGATACACTGACGCGTCCGGTCAACTATGTATGGGTAGCGCTGGATCAGGGTAGGGATTCTTTTACGAGAGCATCGAATGACTAACACAAAAGGGTATAGCGCTAATCGACATAAAAGCTTAGTCACAGCAGAAAATCCGACTACTTTATACCCTGGGGCCGTCTATAGCCTCAGGCCGATGTCCTGGGGAGGGACTGGGATAAAAAATGTCGACTCATGTACGCAATCTATACCGACCAGGCCTTATCAAAGGATTTCCAAGAAGGGTCGAACGAATACTCCTGAAAATCGTTCGGCGCACTATCTAAGCCAAGTTGCAAGGACCCACTCCCCGCGATTCTGGCTTTCGGTAATGAAGTCTTATGGTGTCTCACTTTGGCGTGAGACTTTCAACAAGGAACCCACAACGTGAAATTGGGGACGATCATAGCCATCGAAAATGGTCGGTTCCTCCTCAGTAGACCTTAGCTCGCCACGAGCAGTATGAACCGACAGTTTAGGGTTGCACCTCAACATCCGTGCGAAAGGGATACGATGGTATACCTGGCAGCGGCATCAGCGTGGAAGATCTTGGGTCCTGGCGTGCCGAGAGAGTGCAGTGTTATGTACAAAAGCTGGCGGCTAACCTCGCCGTATCCTTCTCTTATACCTGGTTCATCATCCTCACCATGTGGCTCAAGACTGTGGTTCCAAGTTTGTTGCTTGCAACCACTGTCGTGGCGGCACCAGGGCATCATCATGCTCACGAGGTGCTTCACCACAACTACAGACGTGCCAACGAGACTGGCGACTATGAATATGTGATCGTTGGGTCTGGCCCAGGAGGAGGCCCTCTTGCCGCGCGACTCGCTTTGGCAGGACACAAGGTCCTCTTGATCGAAGCTGGCGGCGACAAGCATGGGATCAACCAGACAGTTCCTGCGAGAAATCTCCAGTCCACCGAGGACCCAGCCATTTCATGGGACTACTTTGTGACGCACTACAAAGATCAAAAGCGACAGGCGAAGGACTTTAAGATGACATACAGACGGAAAGATGGCAGCTACTACACAGGACAGGATCCACCCGAGGGAGCTGAGCCGCTTGGAATCCTCTATCCACGAACTGGCGCTCTGGGAGGATGTGCTGAGCACAATGCTGCTATTACTACTTATCCCTTCGAAAGCGACTGGACCTTGCATCAGAATCTGACTGGAGACGACTCTTGGGCGCCCTCGAACATGCGATCGTATTTCAAGAAGCTCGAGCGAGCGCAATACCTAACAGGCGCAGGTCATGGTACTGACGGATGGTTCGCGACCAGTTTGACCGAGTTGGCACTCATTGCTAGCGATCTCCGAGTCCTATCTGTTGTGATCTCTGCCGCCTCGGCACTTGGGAAATCGGTACGTCTTCTTTGCCGCGGAATGACAGCGCGATCTTGTACTGAAGATGGTTGCCCAGAACATCGTCAGCTCTTTGGTTCACACAGTGACTGGCTTGGCCAATGTCCTGGTCACTGACTTGAACGCCGAATACGAGGGCCGTGATCAGAAGCAAGATTACTTCCAAATTCCACAGGCTGTTGACAGGGACACCGGCAAGCGTAGCAGCCCTCGGAATTTCATTCTTGAGGTTGCCGATGCTAAGAATGACGATGGTAGCCGCCGCTATCATCTAGACATCAAGCTTAACACACTAGCGACAAAGATCCGCTTTGATCAGACTGGCTCGACTCCGAAGGCTGTTGGCGTGGAATACCTGTCTGGAGAATATCTTTACGCTGCCAGCCCGCTGTTCAGCAACAACAATGGCACATATGGCTATGTTTCTGCTAGCAAAGAAGTCATCGTCTCAGGTGGAACGTTTAACACTCCGCAACTGCTCAAACTGAGTGGCGTAGGACCACGCGAAGAGCTTGAGAAATTTGGTACGTTTCGATTTGTGGAAAACACTGTTGGCGGAAACATTTTCATGCAACGATCGAGTATAGCTAACACCATTCCCTTCACCAGGTATCGAAGTCGTCAAGGACCTCCCAGGCGTTGGCAAGAACATGCAGGATCGATATGAGATCAGTGTTGTTGGTCAAACCGACTCCGGAGCGAAGTTAGACATCTCGAAGGACTGTACCTTTGGTTACACGGACAGCGACCCGTGCCTGGACAAGTGGCAGACCGGAGTCAGCCCTCTCGGTAGAGGCCCCTACGCAACTGGTGGAGCGTCTGTTGGCGTAACCCTGAAGTCGTCCGCTGCGAGCGAATCCGAGGAGCCAGATCTCTTCATCGTCGGAGCGCCTGCCCTGTTCGGAGGCTACTACCCAGGTTACGCATACGACAGTACCCACCCAGGCAATCTCTGGTCGTGGCTTACCGTGAAGATACACAGTCACAATAACGCGGGCACTGTTACCTTACGTTCTGCGAACCCTCGCGATGTCCCTCAAATCGACTTCAACTCCCTCGATGAAGGCAACACTACCGACAACGGAGATGTGAAGGATCTTCAGGCTTTGTACGAAGGTCTGACCTTCGGAAGGGAGGCTTTCGACAAGCTCATCCCGCTCGAGGGCAACTTCAAGGAGGTCAAGCCTGGACGAAACGTCACTGGTGAGGATGCTCTCAAGGAATACGCAAGAGAGAACACATGGGGTCATCACGCTTGTTGTACGGCCGCCATCGGTGCAGAAAGCGATCCAAATGCAGTGTTGGACGGCAAGTTTCGAGTCAGAGGTGTGGACGGGTTGAGAGTGGTTGATGCTTCCATTTTCAACAAGATTCCGGGTACTTTCATTGCGATGCCCACGTACATTATCAGCGAGAAGGCGGCGGATGACATTCTCAATGGTTAATTAATTGAGGTTAAAAGGGTACGGGCCAGGAGCCTGCCGAAGACGTTGCTACATAGCATTTTAATCAGGATGGGGCATAGATCTGCTCCCCTTTAGGGACAATACATTCCCAAGTCTTTGTAACACCCTGTAGGTGTTGTTATGAAGCCCCAGCAGCCTCAAGCAACCAAGCCTTCCACTGCTCGTCCTCTAAAATAGATCTCACACGCGCCTCTAGCCATTGAGTGTTCCCCCAGAATCCCCAGGATGCTGTCACACAGAGAGATGTTAGCTTTACTTGTAAAACTCACTGCAAGAGCCCGCCATGCATCTCCGGCCCGACGACCACATACCTTGAAACCTCAGCCAATCCACAAGAGCCGTCTTCCAGTGTTGTTCGAAGATGTCCCACGGGTAGTCTTTACCGGAGGTCTCCTTGAGAATTCGGCGATATTGCTCGAGGAGGGCTCGTTCGCCTGGATGCATTTGTCCACCGGTGCCATCTTCTGAGCCTACGAGTAGTTCCAGTGGCACTGAGCAGGTGAAGAGCTTCGCGAGATCGCAGACGCCTAGGCCGAGTCCCACGTACTGGAAGTCATAGAATGCTACATCGTCTCCGGAGGTCGTGGTGAAGAGATTCTCCGATTTGACATCGCCATGGATGAGGGTCTCATACTCAGAGATGGCAGACTCGGTCCTCTGTTCAGGTGAGGGTGCAAGCACTTTCGCTACCAGCTCTGCTATACTCTGAACTGAAGGTGCAGCAGGCATGCATAGCAGTTCAGGCCATTCCGAATGCTGATCGGTACAGAGCGATTGGTATTCTTTCCGTCGGGTGGCGAGGTAGCTGTGGCATCTTAGTCGAGTCGATGATAGCATAGCAGGTATTCCTACGTATAACCACCGTTCAGCCAGACGCCACGATCTTCAGCATTGCTGTTCGTAATCACGACGGCCTCTTCGAGAGGCGGCTTCCTCATGTTAATCCGACTCAATTCATCTCGTCGAGCCCTCCAGAAGCCGTGGAATGTCGCCAGCCACTTGATGGCACTGCCGACCTGCGTTTCATTCAGCTCTCCTCGCTTCTCGCCTGCTACTGGAAAGCTCTCCTTGAGATCTGTTAGAACCATGGCAATAGTACTCATGTCTCCGGTTTCTTCGTTGATGCTGGCCAGGCACTCGGACACGGCAAGATGCGAAGGCATCAAAGGAGCCAGATGTGTGTAGAAGTACTGCTCAACCTGGTAGGAGAAGACTTTGCGTAGATGGCCTTCATCTTGTGCTTTGCTGGTATGTTTTGGCGGTGTGACGAGCTTGAGGATCAGTGGTTGTGTCCTTGTAGACGAAGCTGTAACTGCTTGGCTCGTACTCTGTACAGCTTCCAATCTGACAATGTGGCCGTATCCCGCCCAGAGCTGTTGCAATGGTTTGACTGAGATGACTTTGAGTCCTTTCGCTTTCAACAAGTCATCGGCAATGCTCTTGATATCATCTGTTGAGTGCATTGTTATGTGGGTGTAAAGGTAGTGGATGACAATGCCGAGAAGGAAGAAGAAAGCTGTGTGAACGAGCCGCCGATTGAAAGGCATCATGCCAGCCTACCGCGAGCATTTCATGTTGGGAACAAGCGCCCTCAAATTTCTGCGTAGCAGCTTAGCGAGTCCGTTGGATGGGAAGCGCCATGCTGCAGGAGAAGGATGGCGATCTTTGAAGTTCAAAGTTGTTGCACCAAAGACGGAGTCAGGTGCAGCCACGAGACGCAAACGCCGATTGTGCTTGCCGCGGCCAAGACGAACAGCATGTGACAATCGGCAAGAGAAGACACAATATAGTGAATGATGTGCCTCAGCTTTTGGTCAAGAAGGGAGCACTGTAAGTGGAAAGCGCTCAACAAGCTGTCGCTAACAGCAAAGCTTGTTCGACAGTCCATCAGACCGGACTATCATAACCATGGATTCTGTCGATATATGCCTCCCATGTCTCCCAACCCCATCGTAATTCACACCTTCCTCTCTCTCATTTACAACTTGTGCCTCTTCTCCCCACTCGCAACCTTCCTAAACTCCTCTTGTGGCACCCCCTTCATGAAGACCTCCAAGCCCGAAAACACCTCCTTCACCCCAATCGAATCGTAAAGATCCCTCTCCGGCCCTCTCATCAACGCCTTTATCCTCACGAGACTATCCGGAACCAGGTGCTCTCCCAATCGGTTCTCCACCTCCTCCAAAACTTTCTGCAGAAATCCTTCGCTGTCCTCCGGCTTAGTGTCGAAAGTCTTGTTAACAAATCCGCACCCCACCAACTCCTCGCAGGTGATCCTCTTGCTCATCAACAGAGCTTCTGGGCCCCTGGCAGGTCCCAGGCGACTCAGCATTGCCCTACTGCTTAGTCCCTCCGCGACCAGTCCCAACGATGTGAACGGGCAGAGGAGGTATGTGTGTGGAGCAGCGTAGATGAAGTCAGACATTCCGACGAGCGCGGCAGCAATGCCTACGACGGGGCCATTGAGGGCGGTGACGAGGATCTTGCGGTGCGAGTAGAAGGCTTGAGTGATGTTGAGGTTGTAGGCGGCGAAGGATTGGAGCCACTGCTTGTATTGTCCGTCTTTGGGGCCGGAGTTACGCCCGGCGACGGAGACGTCGGCGCCTCTGTGAGGGATGTGAGTAGGAGGTGGCCTGGGAGGGGGAAGGATGGACTCACGCGCTGAAGAAACGACCTGTTCCTGTAAGGACTGTGATGAAGATGTCGTCGCGGCCGTCGATGTGGCGCATTAGTTGGGAGAGGTGAAAGAAGAGGTCTTGACTGAGGGCGCCGAGTTTCTTAGGTTGGTTGATACGTATTATGGCGACTCGGCCTTGGGTTGAGAATTGGATCTCGTCGACGGGTTTCGGTGCTGCGTCCATGGTGAGAGTCGTGGTAACTGTGTGGTAGTGGGGAAGGGTGATTTATTGGTGAGGAAGCAGGAAGATTCAATACATAGTATTTAGATATGGCCTACCGATCACGAGTCATTGCGGCTGACGTTGAGCCTGCACAAGACGGAGCAAAGGGAAGCGGTTGGATGCGGTGGACGAGTTGGCAGGTTGATGATGAGACACATCCGAGGCTCCGGCTGATTGTTCAGCCGATCCCCGAACGGAGGGCATCCGCGTCTTCTGCTTCTGCTCCTTTACGATAACCTTCATATCCTCAGAGTAGAAGCGATCTGCAACGGTGGCCACGAGTCTACAGGACAGCCGAGCCTTTCACGACCGTAACAGGGTACATCGAGCCATATCAGACATGCATTCGTCGTAAGCATTGCGGACAGCGGTCTACCAATCGCCTCGTACTGGTTACTTGCAAGACATGTAACGCTGTCATATCTACCTTTCACGACTCGTTGAGCTTTTGATTCATCAATCCTACCATAACTCAGCTCTAGACCCATCATTCAACATGACTCCCAAACCCCCAGCACCGCCAGCCCGACGTATCTACTGCGAAGAACCACCAGAGATGGTGATGACTTGGCCTGGATCAACCCATTAGCACTGACCTGAGCAACAGACCGACTTGAAAACTCACCATTGACCCAACCACCATCCTCAGACGCCAAGAACCCCACCACCCTCGCCACATCTTCCGGCGTAGCACATCTCTTCAACGGACAATGCTCAGCCATAAGGTTCTCAATCTTATCCGCGGGCCAATCTGGAGTGCCACCAGGGATATAGTGCCACGCGTTCTGCGTGAACATATCACTCTTGATACCACCGGGCGCCACACCATTGACGGTAATCCCCCTCACACCAAAGTCCGTGGCGAACGCCTTGATCATTCCGATGACGGCCATCTTCGACGCATTGTACAGCACATGATCATGCACGCCCAGCAGACCAGCAGCGATGGAGGACATGAGAATCAACCGCCCGTTGTTCTCTAGGTACTTCCACGCCGCCTGTCCGACGAAGAACTGCGCTCTCGCATTCAGGTTGAAGACGTGGTCATACTTCTCCTCAGTGATCTCCTCGGTCTTGTCCCAGCTCTCTGTGCCAGAGTTACTCATCACAATATCGATTTTGCCAAAGTGGTTCTTGGTTTCCTGAAAGAGGCGCTCGATTTCGGATTTCTTGGACACATCAGCTTGGATGCTGATGGCTTTTGCTCCCGTGCCGCATTCTTCGATGATCTTGACGACTTCGTCGGCGGCGGATTTGGAGGAGGCGTAGTTTACTACCACTGACGCACCGCGCTTGCCGAGTTCGATGGCGCAGCCTCGTCCGATGCCGCGGCCGGCGCCGGTAATGAGAGCGACTTTGCCGTGGAGAGAGGCGGTTTGCACGAGGACGGGTTGTTGGGCCATTGTGATGGATGTGTTGGATGATATTGATTGATGGCTTATGTCAGAATCTCAGTCCACGGGCACGAAAAGAACCTGCTCAAGAAGATAGCAGCAGCAGGATATAATGTCAGACTGAAACAGAGAGGAAAACTCCCAGATTTGCACTCAACCTCGTCGTGTATTAAGACTACTATCCCGTACAACATCTATCGGATCCCCGCAGGTGTGCGATACGGTACCCGGCGACAGCGTCTCTGCAGTCCTGGACCAGCGCGCCAGCGAATTCAGACATGCCACAATGCGCCGGCCAATATTTTCGCATAGGCTCGAGAAAGGGTACCGGGTCGGAGAATGGGAAACTCTTGGTTCGTTGCTGCAGGAACCAAGTTCCGACATGCAGCTCGGTCCCGTCCAAAGAGCGAGACCAGGCCCACACCGGACTTTGAGGGGATCATAGGCTAAAGTTAGATGTCAGGGTCTGGGAAGTGCTTGACGACGTCTGACCAACATGAAATGATTGTCATTCTATTGATGTTGATCTCGTTGTAGTCAACACTTTCTCGCGCGTAGCATTTCGAGCTTTGCGATGTGGTGACGCTTTAAGGGGTGCGTCGACGCGCTCGCGACAGTTCCACTTCAGGTAGACGGCGTACATGAACAAAAGTCACACCCGGAGACGCGTTATAGGACATAGTCCATGATTGAAAGCCATCAAATTCTCTGCTACCCAACCCTACTGTAAGTAGAGACCACACTAGTAGCATGCCCATTAACGCCTTTCTATCCATCATCAGAACCCTTCAGTGGTCCTAGCAGAACTCCTCGCTCAAGCTCTGGTGACAAAACGCCGCCCGCCTTCCGATCTCCATTATCTGCCCATCCGCCGGCAACAGCGAACCGCTGTGCCACCTTGCAAAAGGAATGCTCACTGCTGCTGCTGTTGCTGTTGCTGCCGCCCAATGCAGATAAAGGAAAGAGGCTCAAAATGACATAGCACAAAGAAAGCTGGCTTTCGGGCCAATTGGGGTAGTCGGACAAGCCGGTATTAAAGTCGATTCGTTCAGTCGTCGTTCGTCGTCGCAGTCATTGGAAGTCCACCAAAGCGCCAGGAGTGAAGCAAAAGGCCGCCAAACGCCCAAGGAATCGTCAAGCTGCAAGATAGTTATCTGATCCTATAGCGAGCGTGTTGTCAAGAACAGAAGCACTGGCATTAAATGTCAGCTAAGCTCGTGATGTTTGCTGGTGGCAGTACATACCTTTCGAGATGTCGCACCCAGCTGCTATCACTGAGGAATCCAGGCGCCGGTGGTGTTCTGCACTCCCATGCTCGAGCGATAGCTGAAAGGCAGCTGGAAGCCTCTCATGACCTCTCCACGGACGAAAGTGGATGCTCGCTTATACCGCTTGTCACAGTACTTCTCGTAGACAGCAGAGTGGTGCTTCTGTGGGTCCGAACAGCACTCGTAGATAGCGCCAAGCAAGCGATGCAGTTGACGAAACGTGTAGTCGGAGTAGAAGACGTGAGCTTTGGTCCAGTCGCCTTTTCGGAGCATCAGTCGGGCCATGCAGTGCGCACCAGCGGCGAGGAAGCTTGGCTTGCAGCCTACAAAGCGTTCATCCATAATGGTGACCTCGAGGAAGTACTTCGCTAATGTGCGGGTCTCCAGGTCGTAGTCATCAGCCTTGCTGATGCGTCGAAGGAAGCTCATCGGACCTGGCCAGCCCAGCTCGAACTGCAGCATGCTCAGCATGAAGCGCTCCGCCTTGAGAAGCTCCTCTGCGGTATAGCCATTGTCGACCATGTAGATGATCTCATTGATGGTCGGGCAGTTGACCTCCTCGTACTTGGCGGCAACGAAAATAGCTGTGGCGCCAACCAGCTGGAGTTTTCCGAGGGATACAATCTTGCAAGACAGGAACCGATCGATGTAGTTGACAGTGAGGAAGAGGGTTTCCGGCAAGAGGTTAAAGCGCTGGTGCACCTGTACCACCCAGTCCATGAGGACGCCTCGCATCGACCATTGGATCTCGGTTTGCTGGTCCATGTAGTATGGATTTGGCGCCATGCGGCTCTCCATCTCGCGCATATACTCGAAGATCTCCTCGCCGTACTCCGCCACCATGGACGTGTCCCACTGCTCATCCTCAATATCATCTGGCGTTCGGTTGGCTTCCACCCACACCTTCGCTTCGGCGATCTCCTGCTTGTTCTTCTTGGTCTGGGCTGGGTTGAAGATTGTTGTCTCAGTGGCATCTCTCATGTCGAAGGATTGTGCCGTCATGTAGTCTTGGTCCTCATCGTCAAAGTCTTCTTCGATGAACTCTTCGGGCGGTGTTCCAACGTGGAAAGCCGGGCCATTGTGGATCAGTGCGGCTTCGATTGACTGCTGGGGATAGATGTAATGCTGGTTCGCCGCTGGCACATTGGACGATATGGATGGTTGTACGTCGACAGGCTGGACTGGTAATCGGGAGCCTGCCTCGTCTCGAAGAGGAACACTTTCGGTACGGTGAACTTCCTCGTGCTGGGGGAGAAAGTTGTTTGTGCTTTGCTTTGGTGCCAGCGCCGGTTGTGGTTGTGCGATTATGTTGACAGTGTCCACTGGTTGTACTGGGGCGTTGTTATCCTTGGCAAGAGCCTCTGGCTGGACTGCTGCAGGCACCGGATCCCTCAACACTTTGCTCTTTTTGGGCACTACTTTCTTCAGTTGCTGCGTTTCGGGCACCCCTGCTGTGGCTTGTCTTGTGGCAGCAACCGCGCCTGCGATCTGCATACTGGAGCTCTTGGTAGCAAGTGGCCGAACTGCTGGACGCTGGAACGTCTGTGCCGATACGGCTGGCTCGGCATGGATCTTGATCTTTCCTGGTGACGCCTTGCCGATCTCCGAGTCATCTTTGGGTATCACTCTGAGGTTGGCATTTGTCTCGCCGAGTACCTTCTTCTGGTTGAGTGCGACACCTCCCAATGCCGATGTCGACTTCGTCCTCTGGTGGTGCAGCGTCTTGCCCATTGGGCCGTGTGCTGGTGGCGGCATATTTTCGTCGTGTACGCGTATGGCACGCGCGAGCGGTCGTTGCGGCTGATGGGAGAGCAGTGTCAGTGGCTTGGTCATGAGGAGGCTGTTGCTTTTGTGCTGTCGACGATGGGGCAATGCTGTTCATATGACAGCGTCAAGTGATGTGTGTGAATGGTTAGAGAAGGAAGGAGACGCTTATGTGAGGATTTGTCGCCTGGGATGTGGTATGGGGTGGTGAATGCGAGTGTCTCAAGGCACATAGATGGTGATGGCTTGTTCTGGGAAGTTGGCAGCTCTGACGGAGCAACGAGATTTGTTTGTACGTGTCAGTGAGAGTGGCTTACCTTCGCGTCCATGCTGTGTGCTGTTATCTCCTGATCGCGATATTCTGCTGCTGACACCTGGGTACGTGACTGTCGCTTGTGATCCGAGTCGTGGCCGTGAAATGTCGCGGCGTGCCGGGAGTCGTTCGTGTCGGCGTCCTTCACTCTACTTGCACGCGGCGGCGGCGCGATGTTGATATCGTCGCATGTGCAGGCTGACGGCAGCGAATATGAGATCGTCGCTGTCGTCGTCCGCCGGCGCCTGGGGAAGATACGCAGTGTATCGCTGCTGTTGTTGTCGCTGTTGGCTATCTTGATGCTCACGAACCGTCTTGTTTTCCCCAAACAACAAACCGCTAGCGCCTTCCTCCAACGGGACACACGAAGGAGCGGACCGTCTTTGCGAGCCAATCACCTAAAGCTCCCGACAGCGACGTCATTGCGTCTCACTTCCGGCCCACCTTCGACACGTCGCCCAGCTCCTCGACAATACATTACAACTTCACTGAACGTACTCAAGAGGAGCTGGAAGCCTTGAAAGCAACTTTCACGCAATCGTCCGACGCTGGGAGCTCGTGCACAGCAAGTCTAACGCCCCGTCAGCATAGATCCATCCCCTCGCTGCCCATTACACTCTGTCGCTCGTGACGCGTCGCATTGTTTACTGGGACAGAGCTGGGATGAAGCTCATGTACGCGCTCTACGCACGAACGCACATGATGTCTTTCAGCAAAATGTCTCATCACCAACCAGCACTTATGCTTCGCTCAGCTTCTCTTATATGTTGGCCTGACTACCCGGCGGTGTGCGAGCGGATCAGTCCTCTGTGTGCTGTCCATCTCCATGGATCGTGCACTGCCAGCCTATGGATGCGGCGACAGCTTCGCCGTGCGTTGCCGCGCCTAAGTGGAGTTTCACAATCGAGACCCCTCGGACAATACACACCATGCACGCCGAAAGCCCAGCCTGCGAGCCTCTGAGAAGACAACAGTGCGTAGCAGCTTCGTGGGCTACGAGGAAATGGTGGAGTGCAATGCAATGGCGCATTATTACAGCGCTCGCGAGGAATTGCAGTGTCGGAGCGGCTTAGAACTATGCGTTTCAACATAATTGTCGATTACCGCGAGCGGCGAAAGCAATCAGCGGCAATGGCCTCTGACACCAACTGCAGCTTTCGCCCGAGGGAGCTTCATCACTCGAAAGTGCCCGTTCCGTCCTCGGCGTGCTAATCAAAACTCCAGGCATGATCACTTCTTTGACTCCGCGCCATTCCTGCTCATGCGCGCTCGGATAATATGCAAGATATGCAGCGGGTCTTTGTGCTACCACCGACAAGCACTTCACTAAAGCCACCGTTATGGCAACTGGCGGAATGTGCGCATCTGCTGACTGAAAATGGCCAACATATGAGTCGCTTCAATGCGATAATAGATCCGGCTCGCTTCTGCTGACCTTATATGTTTGGCGCGAGCATTCATGATCTTTTGCTGATGTCGCACCATGCACGCCTGTGCACCCATGGCAACAAGTCGGCCTCCCACTTGGGACTCCAATACCTTTGCGCCCTCGCCCTCGACCATCAAAGTCATATGGGCAATTACTCATGACACCATCCAAAATACTCGCCATCGGCAGCGTGGTGTGTCCCATGGCGGCTGATTTGCTTGCCTACATGAGACTGCTGAAGCTTTCATTGGAGCGCAACATATCGTCCAAGGGTCCCTCCATCCTAGGCGGCTTGTGTGGCTAGATGCACTCTGGGCTCGGGGTATTGCTGCAGGCGCCTTGTGCTCTCAGTTGGCGCTGCTACGCTGGGCTCTAGAAAGGATCCTGTGGCTCCCCTCTCAGAGCAGTGCTGCAAGTGACCTGATGTGAATTCCGTCACAGGCGTCTTTGTTTCAGCGGATATATGGCGGCTGATGCAACGCGAGGAGAAGGACATCTGCGAATCCCACTCACAGTACATCGAATATTTAGATAGTAAACATCCACAATTGTAGAAGCGCTATTGAACTGACTTGTATCGTTGAGTGGATTTGCAATGCAAAGAAAGGTTGCCATCCACGTACCGCGATTCCGAATGGACTGTGCTCCGGCTTGTAGCATCTCCACTCCTCCTCCCACTTCGCTGACCTTCTTTCTGCTCAAACCAACAAGTGACTCTGTTAGCCATCTTCGTGGCGATACAGCTGAGTGGTCATTCTATCTTGGGCAATCGTCTGTTTGCGCTACATACGCAGTGATAGCATTCTTCTTGCCCACTGCTCGCACCTCGATCTTGGAGGTCCGCCTCGGCGCCGACACGACGGTGAGGTGAGTGGCAGACTGCACCAAACCCATCAAACAACCATCGCCCACCCTCATCGGACCACCGCGACCCTTGGTAAGTCCTGAGCCGCCATCAGAATGCACGAAAACACTCCAATATCAAGACCTCAACGTCCCGAACTTCGATCTGTCGGTCAGCTGCGAGAGCCGCCTATCCCTTTCCAAAGCGCCCATCTGACCTGTTGTCGCTGGCTATGCTACCTATAACAACTGGCGACCATATCCGCCGGCGCATAGCTGACCCATTTTACCGCAGGTTCGAAGTCTTCCGCCGTCAATTGTCGCCGCCCCGTGCCCGTCCTTGTCTTTGCGCCGACGGCAGCGTGAGTGGCACATATCCGCCATCCACCTTTAGCTCGCACCGAATACATTCAAGGAACACCTTTCTACCCTGTCGACTCGATAGAGGTGTGGATATATCAAGCTATGGACGTTTCGAGCATGTTGTCCAATGGCGCCCAGAACGCTGCTAGCGCGGCCGATGCGAAGAGACAGAATCACCAGTACGCCACACGCCATGGCAGCATGGGACAAGAGGACACACCCGACACGAAGCCATACACGGGCAACGCTCAACGCGCCTTGCGAGGCAGCAATGGCGGCGCTGCGGCATCTGGATATGCTCGAGGGTCGCCCGCCAAGAAAGATCAGAGACATGTCGTCTTCCAGCTCATAGATCCCAAAGACCCGCGCATACAGGCTCGATTGCCAATGCGTGTCATGATCTCGCCGAACGACACAACAGAGTCCATCATCACTACCGTCAAGAACTTCTACGGCTTGTATGAGTACGGCGTGAGCTTCGAAAACAGGGACGGCTTCAGCATTATCGCATCGTTCGACAACTTCGAAAACGATATGGTCGTCTATGTCAGAACCGTGGCGCCACCGTCGGCCTCCTTCGAAGAGCGAGTGCGAGACTCGGTGTCGCCGAAGAAGCACACACTCGGCGCGCCATTCGAAATGCGACCGCCGTCCCACAGCGCAAACCACTCACCTTCGCGGTCGGCCGTTCGGTCTGCAGGAGTCCGTAGCATCTCTCCTCAGTCCGAGAGTGGCCGTCGCAGTGCTTCTGCTGCGCCCGGCGGCAAACCGCGCCCGCAGAGAACGAAGAGCAAAGATGTCACTATGATGGACGGAGACGGCTATAGTAGCGGTGACAACGCTTCAGTGACCAGTTCTCGCCGATCCAAGGCAGAGGAGATTAAGGCAGAGATCACCGTCGACAACATTGTAGAAGGCGGTCGGAGGAAGCGGGCATTTGAGAGTTCTGTAAGCAAGGCGACACACCTCCTGTCGCCAAATGACTAACACAAGCCGTTCAGGAACTGCCACTGTTTGTGCCACCCCAGGTCCCGATGAGTGCATCGATATCATCGATCTCTCCGCAGCGCCGGAATGGACCAGCTGGCTCGCCGTATGCCTTCTCGAACCAGCAGACCTTCTCGTACACGCAGGCTCTTCCATCACCGCAGAGCTATGGTCATGGCAACGGTTATATGCAACCTCCATTCCCGTCGAACCCTTACCAGAGTGGCTTCCCACAGCCTAGTAGGCCAGCGCGAGGCAGCCGTATCAGTGGTGCAAGTCATGGCTCGAACAGAAACTCCAGTGGTGGGATCCTGCCAACACCTGACCCTACCATTGGCAGTGTCATCTCTGATGAGGATGTTGCGCTTCAGCTCATGCGGCTGGGTGACCCATCCGCGTTCTCTCATGGACGTACCTCGACATCGACTATCGACGATGCGCTAAGCGGCAAGGCAGATGCTGCCTCATCCGATGAAGAGGAAGACGAGGATGAAGAACAAGATGATCGTCACGCCGGACTCCCTGTGGCGCCACGCTTCTCAAAGGAGGACGTTGGACCACAGAGGAAGAAGCAGCGCACCATGAATGAGCTGCCTAGTGATGGTACGAGCGGAGAGGAATATGAAGACCATCGCGATGGCAACTTTGGCAGCGACGTGGTCATGGGTGATGATGGACAACGCAAGGCTGTCAAGCAAAAGGTCAAGTCCGGCAAGATCAACGGTCCCAACGGACTGAAGCCTGCCAAGCCACGAGCGCTGTCAATTTCCAAACACAAGAAGGCATCCATCGGGCACAGCAACCCCAAAGTACCCATGTCACCGGCTTCCCTGCCCTCTCAATCTCGGAAGGCGTCCATCGCCTCGACCATCAACTTCCAGCACCAGCTCGGCGCAGACGAGGAAGACCTCTCCTCGAAGCCGCGCTGCCAGCGTTGTCGAAAGAGCAAGAAGGGCTGCGACCGGCAGCGTCCCTGCGGCCGCTGCAAGGATGCGGGCATCGGCATTGAGGGCTGTGTCAGCGAGGACGAAGGCAATGGTCGTAAGGGTCGCTATGGTCGGCACATGGGAATCACTCTCAAGAAGGCCGAAGAGGAAGACTATGGCGATGATACCCCACCGCCACAGGCGCCGCCGGCTATGCCTGCCGGCAACCTGTTCTTGGCTCCTGCTGTGCCAGACAAGAATAAGAAGCGCAAGCGGTGATCGAGCTTGTTGTCGACATCGCATCTACCTACTATGCGCCATTTCCCCGCGCCACGCATTCAACTCCACCGTCTGCTTATACAACAACCACATCACCGTCCCGAGGGAAAAGAAGGACATAGACTGGGCCCGGTATCTGGAACTCTGGAACGTTTCGCTTTGAGCTCGGCGCTGGTTCTTAATTTGAAGGATGTCTATGATGAAGATATGACTTTCCTTTGTTGGGCCGAGACTTTGCAATCAACACTCTTTTCCACGGCGCGAGTGCTTCTGTTTTTGCGTGGGGCAATGGACGGATCGAAGGATGACGGCGCTTTACCACCTAATGGCTTGGATCTGTTCTGCATGGCATGACATGATTATCGCAAAGATGGTGCAAAAAAAGTGGCGCGTGTTGTCGAGAGCGGATGATCGGCTGGGTAGAGTGGACAGGACGTATGAGCAATGGATGTGATTGCAATGAATTGTCTCGAATCTATCGTCATTGTGGCAGTCGTGTTCCTGCCGTGATATGCTCGCATAATGCGCAGTACTACGCAACGGGCGACGTTGGTGTTGATCTCGAGGAATTGTTGTAGACAGATCCGCGTCCACGATGGCGGTCCTAACCAGCTGTACAGGCTTCGGAACAGTGCTCACAATTTTCGATTAGCCAAAGGTGATCACGGTGTCCATTTGTGGACCACCATCACGAAGGTTGTCATGTCACCGTCGACCAAAAATTATCCCACGAGTTTATTTGGCACGTAACCCCAAGTACTCGTGACTAAGCTATCAATATTGCTGGAATGCTTCCAGGCTGACGTTGGTCCCGAGAAGTCGCAGACTCCTAAATGCTGGGAAAAATCTTCGTATCTTGACACCAGTTTGGCTCTTCTTTGTGATCTTGCTTCGTGCCTGTTTCGTGGTGTGACAGATCGCCCTAGCGCCCAGACCCAAACGAGGGACTCCACGCGGCAACAGATCGTGCTTACACTGCCTTTCGAGATATACTGCAAACGCGCTAGCCGGAACTGGAGAAGACTGCTACATTTACGACTCTTTTATGCTAAACATCTCGCGTATTGATTGCGTAGTAGTCGAGCGTTCGACTATCGAGCGCTCCCCGAACAGTTTAGTGCCACCTTTTGAACTTTAAATGTTGGAGTCCGAACCTCGCCCCACCGCAGTTTGGTGAGGAATTCCGATATCGTTACATCTGCAACGGGCTGTGCTCATCA
Source organism: Mycosphaerella arachidis (assembly GCA_001297265.1). Lineage (NCBI taxonomy): Eukaryota > Fungi > Ascomycota > Dothideomycetes > Mycosphaerellales > Mycosphaerellaceae > Mycosphaerella > Mycosphaerella arachidis. Next base: position 416,645 of record LIHB01000002.1, read on the forward strand.
GTGTTCGCTTTCCAGAAGCGGCAACCGAAACTCCCTGGCATTTTCTGTTCTGCAGCCCCAAAGAATGTCTCTTGGGCCTCTGAAGGATCAACTCTAAAAGTTAGCTCCGCGGCACAGCTCCAGATGCGCACTATTTGGCAAGGCGGCTGTGCACCTCACAGAGCAAACCATCATCAGCTCCCATCCTCAACCTAGCTATGGCGTTTACCGGTCTGTAGTCTACAGTCACAATCCTTGACGCTACGATACATTATCCAAAATGGCCGACGAAGAGCCACCTCCTATGACCATAAAGGAGCGTATGGCAGCGCTGAAGCTGAGCCAAGTTGGTCAACAGCTTGGAACAGCACGACAAAGTCATCGCCCGCCGAATGGATCAGTGCCCCCACCAGCACAAAGGCGACAACCACCACCACCGCCCGTCAGGCCACAGTTACCTGCGAGACCAGATCGACCGCAGAGCACGAACGTGCCTCCCATGCGGGATCATGCACTAGCTGCGAACCACCCGATCGGGAACCTGCCTGAACAAGGTGCAAGAAATGGTACTACAGCGAATGGCAGTAATGGGGCTTCCCGACCTTCGTTGCCTTCAAGGACTCCAACACAATCGTCGCAGGTTTACAAGGGACCTGCTTTGCCGCCCAGGAGACCATCCGGCAACCCATCGCCGGCTCTACCACCTCGGCGGCCTTCCGAGGCGCCTTCAGACTTCGATAGAAGTCGAAGAGGATCAAACGAGTCCATGAGCTCAATTGCGACGACAAGGTCATCTGTATCTGGAGTATCGAACGCAACGTCGCTCACGTCACAAGGTGAACGCTACAAGATTCGCGCGCCCGAGTTTGACCCTTCTAAGCTTCCTCCCTTGCCACCAAAGCGGACCACGGAGGAGAGAGAAGCAGCCGATCGCAAGTATGCTGGCATGAGGCCACTTAGACATATCAAATCAATGCCCAGGGTCGAGCAAGTTGGGAAGAATGGAACCACTCCTCCTCCACCCCAAAGGCAGCACGTGATTCAGCCTCCAGTCGTGCCCAGGTTCGACAGCAGGGCTGAACCACAAGAGGAGCGACTTGCGGTTGAGCCAGCTACGAGGCAACGTGCTGAACCACTCCCACCACCACCACCTCGTGCTGAGCCTGCTATGCCGCCTAGACCTAAACGTTCTGCCCTGGACTATGGCATGAACAAAGCTACTGATATCCCGCCACCTCTACCCGGTGTTCGTCCTGGTTCTTCTTCGGGCAACGGAGCTCCTCCGGCTATACCTGCGTCTTCGAAGCCAGATCTCCAAGCGTTACAGGCTTCGAAGCCTAAGCCCAATGGCGTACTAACAACATCTAATGCGCCGACCTCCATGTCGGGACCCATTGACATCATCTCAGCATCCCAATTCGATCAATGTCTCGCTTCATCTCGCGCAGTCGTAGCCGACTTCTGGGCACCATGGTGCGGACCTTGTCGAAACTTTGCACCAACCTACACTGAGCTTTCTCACGAACTGTCACGACCAGGCCAAGTCACGTTCATCAAGGTAAACACAGATGAGAACAAAGACCTATTAAGCCGTTACAAGATTGAGGCATGGCCAACCATCCTCGTATTCGACCAGCAAAGAGAGGTCGGGGAGCGGATTACTGGGGGTAACGAATGGTCCATTCGTGCGAAGCTTGATGAGATTGCGCACTCTTCTCCAGCTCCTACGGCTGCTGTCGCCGAGAGCGCACACTTATCGCGTAGTGCATCGAATGCTTGTTTGCATTGTCGAGACTTCTCTGGCCCGGACGACCATGCTGCGAGGTTTCCGCGGCAATCCATTCCATCGACAGACATAGGATGGCTTGCGCAACAGCTGACGTCTCCCTTTCCGTCACTTACAGACAAGGCAAGGGCGATTTTCACCTGGTTACATCACAACGTAGCATACGACACTGTGGCATTCTTTGGCAATAACGTGAAGCCTAGCACGCCACAGGGAACACTACAGTCAGGTCTCGCTGTCTGCGAAGGGTACGCTGGCCTCTTTGCTGCACTGGCACTGAAGGCAGGCCTCGAAGCTGTTGTTGTTAGTGGACATGGAAAAGGATTCGGACACACCGAGCTGCAGCCCGGTGACCCTCTTCCTCGATACAATGCTGGACATGCCTGGAACGCTGTAAGACTTGACAATGGCGAATGGAAGCTCATCGACTGCTGCTGGGGAGCTGGTCATCTAGGCGCCAATCAAGCTTACAACAAGAGTTTCTCGCCGGACCGCTTCACACAGACAAACAACGACTTTGGTCTCGATCATTTCCCAGGAGATGATAGCCAGCAGTTCCGCACAGACGGCCGAATCATCACGTGGGAACAATACATCACAGGCAACAAGAGTGGATGTGGGGCAGACTTTTTCTCCGGCTTCGTTGCAGAGGAAGGACTTGCCAAGACAACCTTTCAACCGGTTGAGAAGAAGATCGTGCTCGCGCAGCAAGGTCCGACTGTGCGCTTTGCCTTCCAGAAAGTGTGCCCGCACTGGGACCCGATTCGTTGCGGGAAGGGACCGTGCTACATCTACGTGCTGTGCCTGGAGAATCTCAAAGATGCTGGCCTGGATCGCAATTTTATCCCGTTTGAGACGAACGGAGATGTGTGGTGGTGTGATGTACCTCTGCAGGACCTTGGGAATCGTCCTGGTCTGAAGTGTGAGATTTTCACTGTTACGAAGTGGAATAATCGTGATGGCAGAGGAGTTACGCTTGATGAGTTTAAGCGGAGTAGAGGTAGAGTCGGCCTTGCTTTTGGGGGCGTCTGCAAGTGGGAGACTGCTTGATGAGTTTCTGATACCCTAGACTTGCCCTGTGGAGTCCGGAGCACGATATGGCAGATTTTCGCATGCCGTTGAAGCGTTTGTAATACACTTCCTAATGCCAGTAATACTTGTGAAGTTGTAAAGGAACCTCTGTAGCCTGCGCTGGACTCTCGCGTCGCTCAGATGTGCTCTGTGTGGCATCTGCCCATTACAGTGATGAGTACTGCCGGCTGGCTGATATCTTTCCACTTCAGGGCGCTTGGCGTGGCGATGCAGGCTTTTCATCTCCTCAGGCCCCATTCCATTGTGTTCTCATGTCTCATTGCTGTGGCGATATGAGAACGACACTATCGCCTGCGCCGCTGTCAGTACTTCCACAATCCAATGCCAACACTGACAGCATCCTCACCTCTTACAAATAGCATCTCCGACTGTTTCTTCACTGTCCGTACGTTCTCTTGCTCATCCTCCTCATCTACCACGTATACCGTCTCCGAGACATCGCCTAGGACCAGGTTACAGTGACTATCGTATGCCTAGCGCCGTAATCAGCTCTGCCCGCGGTGTGTTCTGTCCGCTTCGCTCACGTGTAGACGTCCTTGCAACTCTCTGTCTCCTCTGAGCTTTACAAACACAATCTCGTTGAGTGAGAGGCGCACTAGGTCGAGTGGCTCATTCACCGGGTTGGCGCCTGCATCCTCTGGCTCGGCCATCGATCATGGATGGTTCCGTGGTGGTATATTGAGTAGAGGTCGTTTGTCGCAAGTCACAGCCACGAGGTTGATGGCTGTCCGCTGCGGGTAGGCGGCCGCGGGTAGGGCTGAGCTAGGATCCGCACGTGAGCCGCTAGCGACACTTCCGCTCTCGCCGACTCTCGAACTGTCGTCAACTCCGTAGTCACACCGTGACTCCACCTGGACTGAACCCCGATGGGAGGCCTGCACGGGCTTTTTGATGACCTCAGTCCTTGCCCGTGTTGGGCAGTTCGACACAAGACGCGCTGTCACGACGTTGTGGTCTGCTGGGAAGAGAAAGAGGGGCGACTGGGTTTGTGCCGAATGCAGAGCAAGGAGGCCAGTGAAGGTGCAGGGGAGAGGTTACAGCGATAATGCGCCGAGGCTCAATGGCATCAGGGCCATGCTTGGTGAAGGTGAGGGGAGTGAAGAGACGGCAGAGCCACGAAGACGACCGGGAGGGTGGGGCCTGGGCACGCGAGCACGTGGAGACGATGCTGGGGACGAGGTGCCGGGAGGTACTCGATCTAGAAGGAACGTGGACACGTCATTCTTCGACCGGCAACAACCAGATCTGGTGCGAGGAGTTGGCTCTCCAGTAGGGACCGCTGAAGAACAGAACCAGGAACTGTGGGAGCAATTCGAGGTTGCGGAGGACATTGAAGACACAAGTGTACTTGCTGGTGCTGGTGCCGAGGCCGTAGAAGATGAGATACAATCGATCCAGGAGAGCACCATACCCGACATCGACTACAAAGGAGAGCTGTCAAACGCTTTACTGGCAAGCGAAGCAGACATGGTATTCCGCTGCCTCTGCGCCGCGAGTCAGGCCAACGACCTAGAGTGGATAAGATCCATTCCCACAACAACATTTTCGGAAATCATACAAGTTCTTGAGGCCAGCAACTTCGTTGCCAAACTCGGGAGCACCCATATTGAGATCAGTGCCGCTATGACGAGAACGCTCGCAATAGCTCCTATGCGTCAGGTTGCCTACGAGTATACGACGGTACTCCAAGAAGCAGTGGGTATACGTAGATCTGCGGGCATCAAAATGACGCTGCGAGATTACATCATTCTTTTGCGAAGTGCGCGAGATCTGGGCAATCAGAAGATGGGCTATGTCTTGTGGAACGCTCTGCTGCATGATGGGCACACACCGAATACACAATGCTACAATTACTACATGGAAACTGTAGTCTGGAACGGGGTGCACTCGGCTGGGCCACGACAGAGAGTGAGAGTCGTTCCTTTCCACATATTGGCTAGGAAGAAGCCGCAAATAGCATCGATCTACAGGAACTACCGTGTCGGGGCCGGAGGAATGCGTGAGATGGCAACGCGGATCTTCAATGAGATGCTTGCACACGGAGCTATTGCCGACGAACAGAGCTTTCGTATCCTTATAACAGCAGCGGCGCGTGAAGGCGATGTCAACACAGTGAAAGCCGTGCTGAAGAAAGTCTGGGAAATAGATATCGATGGCATTCTTGCTGGTAAGGACGAAAAGACAATGACGCCCAGACAACTACCCGAGCACTCACCGCTGATGCCGACGACAAGCCTACTTTGGACAATCGCGCATGCGTTCGGCATAAACAATGACATACCAACGGCCTTGCGCGCAGTCGACTTCGTTGCGCGTAATTACAATCTCCAGATCGGCCTCGACGTATGGGAACAACTGTTCGAGTGGACGTTCGTTCTCGCCATGCCACGGTACGGCACCGCGAAGAGGAACAGCAGCAATGTCGGCCAGCTGCCTCCCCAAAGCGTCCTGAGTCTCTGGCAGACCATGACAGGCGATCCATATCGTATTCAGCCGACCATTGGCATGTACAACCACCTCATTAAAAATCTCTTCCGACGACAGTACACGCCACAACTCATGGACAATATGCGACATGGTTGTAAGCTATATGTGCAGCATAGAAATGAGGCCCATGAACTGCGAATGAGGCTCAAAGGACAGCTTCAAAATCGAGCTAATGGCTTCCCCCACGATTCCATAGAACTCCTCCGTGGAGCGTGGGAACACGCAGACCTTATTCGACAGAGAGACCTGTTTTGGGTCAAACGTTGGCTTCGCTTACTGCTCGCCTCAGTCGGTAGTTGGGCTCGATACAAAGACATAGATGGCCATCTATTCTCACGAAGGCTCCCCTCGTTGCTCTGGGATTGGCGCGAATTCGGCCCAAGATTGGTGCGATACAAGACTCCGACTGGAAACGTCGAGATTGTGTTCCACACGCAGGAAGAAATGCTGGTGGCAGGCTTGCATGCGCGGCGCCGGCGGGAACAGACGAACGCTCTGATGGAAGAAGCGACGAGGTATGTTGGTCATACTTGGGTGCGAGGTGGCAAACCAAAACCAATCCGTCGTGTGGAGAAACATCTGTCGACGAGAGCGAAAGACGAACGCTCAAAGGGGCCCTGGAGACGCATATAGCTGTCTGTAACTAATGTACATAAGAGACCTTCCCGATTGAGGCAGCTTTCTTGCTGCGAGGGATTCTTTGTTCGAATGTGGTGTTTGAAATCATACAACTGCTCTCCCCCGTCTTGATGGCAGAGGAGTCTGCTCCATGGCCTGGTTCATTCAGGCATGGATAGCCCCATTCGGGACTCGGCAACAAACATTGAGATCTGGCGGATTTAAAGTTGCCAACAAGCTTTTTAGCGTTCGGCTTTCTCTTCAAACCCCTGCAACTCGCGTGTCGACACCTCTCGAACTGCAGGTGCACTTTCCATCCGTCTTCAGACACTTCCTGGCGCGCCGAGCATTCGGCATCTCCATTGCGATGTCCCCCCGTGGACAGACCTTGTGAGCCACGCTTCGGCATCCGCAGCTGTGAGAGTAGCACTTTCTTCGAGTTGCACGAAGCGCACACCGGAAAGTAAACATCTAAACCAAATGCCACACCATCATGACAACCACCCACGACGTCGCCATGCGCGATTTTGGCTCGCCTCACCCACATGCGAATGAACCAGTGTCGCCAGTCATGGCCGGAGAAAGCCCAGATCAGCCACTTCGCCGCACAGGGAGTGTCAATAGCAGGCTTTCAGCTCAAACCACGGCGACACTACGGCACAGGAAGCCTTCACGTTCAAACACAGTAACGACCTTCCATGAAGCGCCAGTTGGAGAGAATTCTGAGCCTGGCGCGGAACCTGGCGTTGATACTAATGCCGAGGATGACCCGGAACACCTTACGAGGCTGAAAGCCAGATGTGAGGTGAACATTATTGACTTTTCGGACGCTGCGGTGGAGCACGTGAGGGCCGAGAATGAGAGGTGAGTCGATTTTGAGAGCGAGACCGGTAGAGTGGTAGGTTAGGCTGCGGCGGTTGTGCGCAGAGCGGCCATTTCCATGAGTTCGCCACAGTCTGAGGAGCTGGAGGGGCACTGCGACTCAAAACTGACATCGCGCACTTCGTATAGTCTCGCAGAAGCACTCAGGAAGCCCCGTGTGGAAGAGCTTCCCTGCCGATGGATATCCGTGAATGGCCTCAGCTGGGACGTTATCAAGCAACTCGGACGGAAATACCACCTCCATCGCTTGTCCGTGGAGGATCTTATCCATACAAAGACCCGCACCAAAGTGGACTGGTATGCAAATCACGCGTGTATTATCCTGACTTTACAGAAGCTGGTGCGGCTACACCAACACAACGGACGAAACGACAAGGATTGCAGCTGTGCGACTGATTCGGATAGTGACCAAATCGGTGAGAAGCTGGATTTCAACAAGCGCAGAAAGCCCACGAGTAGATGGGATTATGTCACTCGCCAAAAGCAGCCAGATGTGTTGCCAAGGTACCTTGATCGAGATGGAGACGGCAAAATCGATCAGTACGTGAATGCGCATTCTGGTACTTCAGAAGAGACACCTATTAAGCCAATACGCACTCTCCATCGTTACGAGAGCGCTATGATACCAGAGCACACCGCATTCATGTAAGTATTACCCATTTGGACGAAGCGCCCTCTTCATAATCTACGTGGCTACTGGGCAACGGATCCTTAAGTGGCCCTATCATGACTGACACCCGCTATAGGGAAAAGCATAGTGCGCTTTCTCAGGAGAACTTCGCCGTCAGTGTTGAGCAGGTGGCAATATTTCTTCTTGCCGACAACTGTGTCATCAGTTTCTTTGAGCACTCAGCGGAGGACGTTGAACGACCCATTTTGAAGCGACTAAATAGCAAGGAAACGATCCTAAGACGCAGTAATGACGCATCACTGCTAACGCAGGCGATAATCGACGCTATTGTCGATTTGGCGTTGCCGGTGAAAGACGCCTACAATAAGGCGCGGAAAGAGCTGCAGGTCGATGCCATGACCAAACCAAACATTCAGACCTCGCGATGTGCGTGCTCTCAACGACAGCAGGCTTTTTTGTGACCCAGAGTTTGCTGACCGTGCCACAGCCCTCCATATCTTCGGTGAGGAGATCGATATGCTCCAAAATCTTTTCAAGCCGATTGTGCACCTCGTCAACTCCTTACGCGACCACCATGCCGAGACCCCTCCTCCACTTCCACCAGTCACTCCAGGAGAGGCACCAGCACCGACGTACCCCCAGGCCGGCGCTGCTACTACGAAGATCAAACGTGATCGAGAAGGTGCACCTGTCGGAACACGACAATTCTCAGATTTTAGAAAATTCGCTATGAAGAGGGTATGTAACATCCCGCACGTCGCTCTCGAGCGTTCTGCAGTTATCTGCGCTACTGGCACTGCAATGTTGACCTCCACTAACGCTTCGAATCTGGTAATGTAGACCGATCCCACTAGCAATGTGGTCATTACTCCCTTGGCACACACCTACTTTGGCGACGTTTTGGATCACTGCATTACGATGATTGCCGCCCTGGAGCAGATGGACGCGAGTGCTAATAACATTTCGACGCTCATCTTCAACACGGTCGGTGCCAAGACGAATAACTTCATGATGATTCTGGCAATTGTCACGGTGTTCTTCGCGCCGCTTACCTTCGTCAGTGGCTATTTCGGGATGAATTTCGCGAGTGGGTCAGGTTTGCAGCGTGAGTTTCCCTGCAATCAGACGCTGTTGTGATCCTTAAGACACGCTCAGGGCCACAGCTAGAGACCTTTGTCTCGAGAGACCTAAGCTGACTGTTCTACAGATCCATTCGCTTTCTTCTGGGTTGTTGCGATCCCTGCACTGGTGGCATTTATGTTGATTGTGTTCGCGACGATGCTGTGGGAAAACATCAGGGACTTCCTTGTTCGAAGGGGCATTAAAGCTCGATGGCCAGGAAGTCATAGGAGGAGAGGATAGCGCGTCGTGCCATGGATGGTGCTTCAAAGGAAACGACACTTTCGAAGGAGTTGATGAGCAAGCGTGGAGTTCAGAGAGCATTTACTAGCTGATCGCATCAGAGAACGGTCAGCAGCGAACATGACAGACCCATGTACAGACTTTCAGCCAACGACTTTCAGTCAGCCAACGATTTTCAGCCAACACTTCAGGATACGTGCAGCGCCGTGCCACGGTGTTGCTAGTGCAGTGGTCAAGAGAAGCCTGCACGTGCGAAGTCTCGTCGGATATCCATTTGTCGGCTTATCGGCTTGTCGGCTATTGGCGCTGATTTACTGTGTTCCGATTGGGGCGCAAAATGCAGGTACCACGAACCATGTTGCCGGTAACGACGAGCATTGGCCTGCAGAGTGGGAATGCGTGTTCGAAGGAGGCTGTGCACGCATGAGACGCCTTGCAAGGCCGAGACGGAAACGCCTATGAGGCTCAACAGCTCCGCGGCACAGTTCCTAGCAAACGACCCGCTCAAGCTACTCTGTTTCTAGCCATGAGGTCGCAGAGATCGTTGGCAGATTCGACAGCACGACAGGCGATGCCGTCAGGATAGAACCTGGCTCCAATGCAATGGTAGCCGCCGACCCTCCAGACGACGGAGGCGTGCGTAGGAGGAAGTCTGGCCAATACCAGGACAGCGATAGCGAAGTCGATACAGGTCACGACCGCGTACAGGGTGGATCGCGATCCGTAGACGCAACTGCGACACGGGCTTCAGCCGAGCAAGAGCATAGAGTACGATTCTCGCAGGACGTTGAACACAATGCGAAGCTCAAGAGGCGCAAAAGCAACGATGCAGCGGATATGGCGGAGTCGGCGGAGCCTTTCAAAGCGCCGAACCTGTCAGTGAATACTGCGGCTGACCAAGACAGTCATGTACAAAGCAGGATGGGCGGGCAAACTGTGAGGTCGCCAGGTACAGCTTCGCCTAGGCCACTGCAGTACGAGCTTGGCTCGCCCAGATCGGCCAGGAACCGAGGGTTGTCTTTACGATCTTCATTATTCCAGAGAAACATGAACCAGAGAGCATCTAACGGCATCGAACTGCAAAAGGTAGGACCTTCCAATGCCAGCCGGCCAGGTAGCGCGAGACCTCAAACAGCCAAGAAGAATTCTGCGACTTCACTGACAATCACGCCAATCGAGGACACTTTCTCCAGCGCAGTACCTTTGTCTAAGTTAAGTGAGCGAAGCAGAGGCGTCTCAAAGCTTCCCAACTACCAGGAGTGGGCCGCCAAACATGCCCGGAGGCACCTTCCCATACAGCGTATTCAAGCCGTGCTGGAGCGGGCACGTAAGGTCATACTTCGCATCCAGGATATCCCACCCTCGGTCGACGGACGTCATATTCCTCTAGGCCCTTCGCGAAATACGCCTTTGCTCGACGAGAGGACAAATAAGCCATACCACTCCAACTTGATCCGATCTTCCAAGTATAATGCATACAACTTTCTGCCCCGGCAGCTTGTCGCGCAGTTCTCAAAGCTGGCCAATTTCTACGTAAGTTTGAAGACTCACAGGCATCGTCTGTTTGAGACTTGCCTGTGCTTATGTCCCTCTTGAGCACCGGCTCTTGAGACATTGTCACGTGTTGTATAGTACGGCTAACACCTTCCTGTTTGGACAGTTTCTCTGCGTCTCGATTCTGCAGATGATTCCCGGCCTTAGTACGACCGGCACGTACACAACAATCGTGCCGCTTATGTTCTTCGTGTCCCTTTCGATGGGCAAGGAAGGATACGAGGACCTTCGAAGGCACAGACTCGACAAGGAAGAGAACAACAGGATCTGCCATGTGTTGAGTTCTCATGCATCCATGCCTGGAGTCAAAGAGGGCCGCAAGACTACGATACCTAAAAACAGTGAAATTCCGTGGACACTTGTAAAGTGGCAAGAGTTACAAGTGGGCGACGTAATCAAGCTCGAACGTGACGAAGCTGTACCTGCGGATATCGTGTTGCTGGGCAGCAAAGGCCCGAATAACATTGCATACGTAGCGACCATGTCGCTCGACGGAGAGACCAATCTCAAGCCGAAACAGCCAAATCCTGACACAGTTGGAGCCGCTGGTAGCGCGGAGCATCTGGCGACTGCGGAAATGAACTTCGTGGTTCAGGATCCGAATCTGGACCTGTACAATTTCGAGGGTAGGCTGACCATCAATGGTAGAACTTCGCCATTGACAAACAACGAGATCATATACCGAGGTAGTGTCATACGGAATACGCCTCAGATATATGGCCTTGTAGTGTACAGCGGCGAAGAGTGCAAAATCCGCATGAACGCGAACAAGAACCCACGAATCAAAGCACCCTCGCTACAAGCTGTCGTCAACAGAATTGTCTTCGCTATCGTTCTGTTCGTCATAGCGCTATCCTTGTTCAACAGCATTGCGTACCAGTTCTGGCAGGATACCACCGAGGAGAAAGCATGGTACATCAGCCAGGCGCCGGTGTCCTTTGGCCCGTTGTTTACTTCTTTCATCATCATGTTCAACACACTGATTCCCCTGTAAGAAATCCTAGGCAGTACATACAGCCATGTCTAAGCTGGCAAAGTCTCGAAGTGGCTAGAATGTCTTAGACAGCGCCAGCACCGGACATCAGTAGAGCCCTATAAGGGTGTGCTGAGAGATGTTGCTAGTCTGGGCATGACAGCATAGCTCTGTTCCCCTATCTCTCGATAATTGCTAACTCCCTTTTAGATCACTCTATGTAAGCCTCGAGATCATCAAGGTAGCACAGATGGTGTTGCTAAACGACATCGATATGTACGACCCTGAGAGCAATACCCCTTTCGAAGCCAGGACATCAACGATCAACGAGGAGCTTGGACAAGTCGGGTACATATTCTCGGACAAGACCGGCACTCTTACTGAGAACGTCATGCGTTTCAGGAAGCTCAGTGTTGCTGGAAGTGCCTGGCTGCACGATGTTGATTTGCAGGAACCAGTCTCGGACGACAAGCTGCTCATGCACAAGAGACAGCCAAGCAAAGGCAAGCGACCTGCATGGAAGCCACGGAAGTCGTACTCAAACATCGTGCCTACGAAGCCCGCAGAGAGTCATGCCGAGGGAGACCTTTCCATATCGAAACCTGGACTGCCGCGCAAGTCGACATCGCAATGGACATCGACAGCTGCACCAGCTATGGTGCAGACCGAGCACAGCACTCGCGAGATGATCGACTATCTTCAGAGGAACCCGCAGACTGTATTTGCGAGCCGCGCCAAGATGATGATACTATCCATCGCACTATGTCATACATGCCTTCCGGAGAGGGTTGGCGATGAAGACGAGGACATCAGCTACCAGGCATCATCCCCAGATGAGCTGGCGCTTGTTGAGGCCGCTAAGGAGCTAGGTTTTGTGGCCTATGAACGCGATACGTCTACGTTGACGTTGAAATTATACCCACATGGCAACGCAGGGGAGCCAGCGTTCGAACATTACCAGGTGATGGACGTCATCGACTTCTCGAGCAAACGCAAGAGGATGTCCGTCATTGTCCGCTTGCCTGATGGGAGGGTCGCCACGATATGCAAGGGTGCAGACTCTGTCATCATGCAACGGCTACGTTTGGCACACATTGCCAGCCAGAGGCTTGTCGAGATTGAGCAGCGGGTCATGCAAAGAAAGTCACTGGAGGCCGAAGAAGCACTGCGTCGCAAGAGTAGCATAATCGAGCGACATGGCAGCGTTAGTAGCATGCCGCGTACTAGCAATTCGCTAAAAAGACACAGCACAACCGTCGGCAGGCCCAGCTTTGGCAAATTGGAGCCCGTCAGAGATGAAGTAGATGGTTGGCTTGCGTCGCGTGAGCAGGATGTCGACCAGTCTCCCAGAGTTTCAGCACACTACCGAGCATCCATGACGAGATCAGAGCGGAACAAGCCTGGAGACGGTACAGGCGACGTAAACGTGGATGAAGCAGTAGCAGCCGACGAGGCGCTGGTCATCGAGCGGTGCCTGCAGCACATCAACGACTTTGCTACTGAGGGGCTACGCACACTCCTGTACGGGTATCGCTTTCTGGAGGAAGAGGAATATCGCTCGTGGAAGAAGATCTATCACGATGCGACTACATCTTTGGTCAACCGAACAGAGCTCATTGAGAAGGCAGGCGAGCTAATCGAGCAGAATCTCGAGCTGGGTGGTGCCACAGCCATCGAAGACAAACTGCAGAAAGGTGTGCCGGAGACGATCGACCGGCTAAGGCGAGCCAACATCAAGATGTGGATGCTCACAGGCGACAAGCGGGAGACCGCCATCAACATCGGCCACAGCTGTCGACTCATCAAGGACTACTCCTCAGTGACGATCCTCGACTACGAAGCAGGCGATGTCGAACGCAGCATCGCCGCATCCATCGTCGACATTAATCGTGGAGGCGTTGCGCACGCCGTTGTAGTCATCGATGGGCAGACACTGGCCAGCATTCAGACCGACGAAGCACTGCACACTTTGTTCCTCGACCTCGCCATCCTCACTGACTCAGTCATCTGCTGTCGCGCCTCACCATCGCAAAAGGCTAGTCTCGTCAATGCGATTCGCACGCGCATCAAGCGCAGCGTTACTCTTGCCGTCGGGGACGGTGCCAACGACATCGCCATGATCCAAGAGGCTCATGTCGGCATAGGCATCACAGGTAAAGAAGGACTCCAAGCAGCCAGAACTTCCGACTATGCCATAGCGCAATTTCGCTTCCTCACCAAGCTCCTTCTCGTGCACGGGCGCTGGAACTACATCAGAACTTGCAAGTATACAGTGGGGACATTCTGGAAGGAAATGCTGTTCTACCTAACGCAAGCTCTCTACCAGCGCTACAACGGCTACAGTGGAACCAGTCTCTACGAGAGCTGGAGTCTGAGTATGTTCAACACCCTCTTCACCAGCTTGACCATTATCTTACTCGGCATCTTCGAGCAGGACCTACGCGCTTCTACCCTCATCGCCATTCCCGAGCTCTACACCAAGGGTCAGCGCGCCGATGGCTTCAACCTCAAAGTCTACCTCGGTTGGATGTTCACAGCCGTGTGCGAAGCGATGATTGTATGGTTCACGTGCTGGGGATTATATGGTCACGCTCTTTTCAACGCGGAGAATACACTCTTCCCGCTCGGGAACATGACTTTTACAGCTTGTGTCATCATCATCGCCATCAAGCTGCAGATCATCGAGCAGCGCTACAAGTCCGTCATGGCGGCTATTGCCGTAGTCCTGAGTGTAGGCGGCTGGGCTCTGTGGAACATCATCCTCGCCGCGCTGTACGGCAAGAACTTTCAGTACAACGTGAAAGGAGGGCTGTTCGACCGATGGGGACAGAGTTGCCTGTGGTGGCTGACTTTAATCATCATAGTAGTAGCATGTTGTCTGCTTGAGATCGGCATTCGAGCTCTGAAAGCGGCATTCTTCCCTACTGATGTGGAGATATTCCAGACTCTTGAGCAAGACTTGGACGTTCGCAAACGCTTTGAGGAGGCCGCTGCGCCGTGGATGCAGGCTGGATGGGATCATGGGAACAAAAAGGGAAGCTTGGAGCTCCAGAGGGAAGCGGAGCAAGCACAGAAGGAGAGTGATGTCCAGGCGTTACTGGAAAGACAGAGGGCCATGGAGGAAGGGAGGCTTGGCAGAGTCGAGACGGAGGAACAGATAGTCATGGTCCCGGACGGTGGGAGGTCGGGCACTGATCTGAGCGAAATGTTGAATCGGCGCTTTGGATTACCGAAGAGAGAGAGCTTGAAGTGATGACTATGATATGATGCACGAGTTATGAGGGGCGGAGGAATCGTTCAATACCAAATGCGGAGGTAGACAGGCAAATTCAATCATTGTCAAAACATACTCAAGGGGTATCATGATCTTGGTGCGCCTCGACTCCATGTACTGTACTTCAAAAGATCTCGCTGTCGTCAAGCGGATCAACGTCTGCTTGCGGCTTGACGTGTTTTCTCTTCTCGCGGAAAGTATCCTCAAGCGAGCCTCCCATAGTATCCTCTGCTTCGGCATCAAGGTCAACCATTTCTGTGAAGGAAGGAGCCGTCTTGGGTGGTAGCGGCTTGCGTCCGGACAGTACCTCGAATAAGGAATCTTCACTGCCGCCTTCCTCGAATGGCGCATCTCTTGTGATAGCAGTACCCCGTGGAGTGCCATGGAACATCTCGTCTTGACCTTCAGGATAGACGAGATGGAAGTTGTTCAGCTCGGTAGCCATTATGATAGATTTCTGCTCCGCAGCGGTATTGATCCACGAGAGTCTGGCTTTGGGTCGAGCGCCGGTAGGTAACGGAAGTGGCGGTGAGTCCGAGCTCACATCGTACACATGGGCAAAGCCTTCAGCGCAGTCGATCATCAGTATGTCTGGCCTTGAAGAATGCCATGACAAGCTCCGAATGTTGGCGTGCTGTATCACCACTGCGTGTGCAGCCAAAGTTGACATGTTCCAGAGCCAGATGGTGTTGAGCATACGGCAGTCGCGGGTGGCCAAGAGGTTGCCATCACTGCTGAAGCATAGTTCCGCCACGCCAAGTTCACTCGGCTCGGAAGTTGTTTTCATGGTGGAAAGAGGTGGCGAGACCGGATGCGACTGCAGGGAGTAAGAGTGGGTATTCGATGCAGAAAGTACCTCAAGCCAGACTGGAGCCTGTTCCGACTGTGGTAGCGATGATTGATCGATGATGGTATTATGCTCCAGAATCGCCAGAGGTGCGAAAGTCTTGGTGTTGAGCAGCTCGACTTTGCCGTCGTACTTCGCTAATGCCAGATACCGGCCGCATGCTGACCAGATAATGCTTTTTGTCCCCAAGCCTTCGTCCGAGTTCTTGTCTGTGGGGTATGATCGGAATAGGTGGCCATCAGGTGTGTAGATGTGCAAATTGGGACTGGCAGTCGGTACATCGAGAATTGCCAGCCACCTTCCATCTGACGACCACGATAGTGATTGTGCGTCAACCGTTGGAAGCCTGACAGGTGCTTTGACGGAGGTCAACGACGGGAAGTGGAGCGCGAGGTTATCATCTGCTCCGTTCCTGCTCAGTAGAGCAAAGAGGCCAGAAGAAGTCTTTCCTGGTCGCAGATTCCAAGCCTGTCCGTCGCACGTCGTCTTCACATCAGACAAATCGAGGGCTTTCGCGCTGTTCATATGCCAGAGCTTGGCTTTCCCGAATTCCGAGATCAAAAGAAGGTAGTCGGTGCCAATGAAGTCTGCTGTGGCAACTCGTCCTAGTGATCCAGTACCGTTTTTCAGCCAGACACGTTCCTCCAGTACTCCACTATCAATGACGTGCACACCTTGGTCGTAGGCGACTAGTAGTTGATTCGAGTCTGCCGACCATTTGAGGGATGTGAACTTGGTTGCTGGGGAGAGCCTACAGCGGCACTTTTCGAGATATCCATCTTGTGCCAGGTTGCGCTTCAGTACATTCCCATTCTGGACGTATGCGACTTCCCGACCGTCAGGCGACGCTACCGGCACTTGTATAGCGTCAGTGACAGCCATGATGTTGTTTGTCGGAAGTTGTAAACACGAAGTAAATAGAGACGCTGAAGCGGCCGAGAGAGTGCCTGTAGCTTCCGTTAGCGTCAGGTGAGCAGCAGCCAATGGAACAACGGCCCGGTCTCGGCGACTTCACTACACATGAAGTGCGCATCGCTTTGCTATCGATGCAAAAGCATTTGCTTGAACTTGCGAGAACAGTCGCAGATCGAAGAAGGAAATAGCGTGTCGAGCATATTTCCTTCCATCTGATACATTCCATAGGCATATGCAAGCATGGCTAACCATATCCAAACCGCAAGTCTGCTAACGCTCCCACGAGAGCTCCGAGATATCATCTACAACTACGCCGCAGTATCTCACTGGCCGCCATCGACACCCTTACTAGTAGCTCCAGACCAACGTAAAGGCTTGACATACTACGAAGCTGAGCACGCAAAGTGGCAGCGCCTAGACCTAGTCGGCACAAACAGACAGCTCCACGCAGAGATCCAAGACCGGGCCGCGAAACGATCCAAACAAGCTGAGCTCGACATCGCCGTCAAAGGGTACATCTACACGCCCTCCTGGACGTATTTGGACTACACCCTCCACCCCAGAGACAAATTCGACCTCGTGGGAGTAAACCTCCACATCCACAGCACCGAATCCTTCCGCCGCGACGAGAGCTGGCCACAGCCGGCCGGTCATATCTTCCACGAATTGATCAGCCTCTTGAGCCGCTTGATTTTCCTGGGTCCAAGCTGTTTAGATCCCTCACCTCCGTACGAAACTCCCGGTCCGCACTATATTAAGCTACTCTCAGTCAAAATATTCTTTCATGATTCCTACACACCAGATACATGGCCAGTGACGGTCCATGAGATCTTCCGCAATTTGAAGATGCTTTCCATGTTGAACACTGCATACCTCTACCTAGGTGCGTACTGAGATGGTACCAGGCATCGAGCGATGGCTTAGACAGGGATGTATCGTTGAGGGATGCGCTTCATCCCTTGCGTAGTACTGCGCGTTGTTGTGGAGTATAGCTAATACCGTTCGTCTTCGCAGGAGCAGTGCGCGCCAGCGTCTCGTACGAGCGCGGTGGGGAAGAGAACAGCCGAACTGCTGAGTGGGAAGTTAGACCTGGAGGACAGTCGCGCTATCCAGGCGGGAGTAGGTTTCGGGAGGCGGATTGGGCGGTAATGGGGTTCCGATTTGGTGAGTCCTGGAAGACATGGTACGATCAATGGCAGTGCACGAAAGATGAGGAAGTCTAGTAGCAGTGAATGCCAGCCGCTGTCAATTGCTACATCCTTCACGATACGTGGGCCCGGATAGACGAAGCGCCCTTCGTTCAAGATCCCTCACAGCACGTTGAAGCGTACGCAGCCGGCGCTAATGGCCTCGCTGAACGCGAAAAGCCGAAGCGGCAGCAACTCTCAAATCTCAATGCAAGTATTAACTCTTCATTTCCGTTCATTCAGGACGCCATGAGGCAGAGATGGGCAACCGCCCGATGCTGATGCTGGTGAACGCTCAAATTTGCCAACCGCTTTCAAATATCGCGCCGTGGTATCGTTTTCCTTTTCAAAGCCGCCCATTGCTGCAGCTGGGTGCGTTGGTTTACACCTACCCTATTCTTCTTACTCGTTGCCTCGTTGCACATCATACAATGCACACTCAATACCTCTGTGCGCACCCGCCTTTCTCATCCGATTTATCGTTGTCTCCTTCGCGCGACCGAGCGTAATGTAGTTGAAAAGCGCAGTCTCGACTTCTCGGCTCCAGCTCGTGCCGCTGTAGACCACTGGCAGCTACAACCCTTCTCGCGACCTGCTCGAAGCGTGGGCCGTATATGCCTAGCCTCTCAAGCTCTTGTAAGACGCTCATGTCGGCTCATCCTTCATCTGCTGATCGTGATTGTTGAGCTCATCTTTGCCGCCGTCGCTCCCACTGCTGTGTGATGTCGAGCTGCTTCCGCCTTCAACAACGAAGCCGTCTGTTCTATCGACAAGCGACACGTAGTATTCCTCCAGAATCTCAGGCTTGGGCACAATCCTCCAGTCCACTCTCTGGAGAAGTTCCAGCTCGAGTGTCGCGAGTTCTGACACTGGGATACCACCGATTCGCGCGTACGTAGGGTTGGTCCAGAAACTATCGCTGAGACCTTTCGCTGCAACCGTGGCGGCGGTGATGAGGAATCGATGTACTGTCAAGCTGTTCACGGTGAACGCCGGGTACTCGTGACAGAGTCGATCGATGTAATAGACCATGCTGAGCAGAATTGGCGGTGGCAGTGTGGCATGCTGTATGAGGCGCTGCAGATAGTCAGACACGCTGATGCCCGGCGGCGCGCGTGAGTGGAACCTGGTGAGACGTCCATCGCGCAAGGGTATCTGGTCGTTGATGCGGATCAGTTCCATAAGCATGTGCGATATGAGAACGCCCAGGTCCTTGGGGTTGCAGGTCTCGTATCGGGACGGCATCACCTTGAGGGTGCCTTCGGGCCTGGCTTTCTTGGGTGCAGTAGAGTGTCCATGTGTGGAGCGAGCCTCTTGCGGCTCGGAGCTGGACGAAGCTTTTCCTTCTGCGTTTGTGCCTGTTGCAGCCGGGTCAGGATCTGATCGAAGTCGCGGCTCGGCAGGAGCTGGTGGTCGAGCCGCGGAGCGGTGGGTGTTGGTCCCACTCATCGGCTCAGGAGAGCTGTCGTCGCCAGGAGCGCGCGCGTGTGTTTCTTTTCGCTTGCGCACGCTGCTCGCACTCCTGCCCGGAGGCCGTCCCTTCCCGGCGGCGATGGCCACGTTGCGACCAGCGGTGGGAGGAAAGCCGTCCGGGCTGTACTGCGTGCTCGCATCCACGTACCCCGCGAAACTGCCTGCTACCGGCCCGCTCTCGACGCAATGCTGCTTCGGCTGCTGTGGACCCGACGCTGTGCTTGTGGTCGGCGCATTGAATGCGCGGCGCGGTGAGCTCTTGGGGTTGCTGCTGTACGCTGCAGAAGAGCTGCTGCTCGAGGGCCACCTCGGTGATGCGCGCGAGGCAGTGGGGCTCCGCTGGGAAGGCGCGAAAGAGGGTCGAGATGAGGCAACGTGGTAGGAAGATCGTGGAGAGTTGGCGGGCGAGGATGATGAGCTTAGGGTGGTAGAAGACATGAGGCAGATCGCCGGCGACCCTGGTAGAAGGCGTGGCCGGTGTAGGCTGGACACAGGAATAGTGCGCTGCTTGCTTGGATAGCGGAGTCGTTCAGCATTGTATATCAGGACCGCGGGATCGCTGATTGGCTCAAATAAACGCAGTCAGGCCGTGACTGCGAATCAATCAATCTCAATCAATCAATCAGGCAAGCGGGTCGAGCGACGGTGGGCTGGTGCGACGCTGAAAAGCGCGAGAAAAAGCTCTACTGTGCATGTCGAGGTGACGAGCGGAATCGGCTCAAGAAGAACGCCACCCAACTATATTCTCACGTGGCTGCTTCAGCCCGGCTTCTGAAGGACTGGGCAGCGCCGACTAGTCTGACGGATCGCCTGGGCCCTGTCTGTGTGTGCTGCCGGCCAACAAGGCTGCTGATGATTCGCTTTATGGGAGATGATGGTGCGTCTTGTGCAGAATCTCGACCCTTTTCCGAAGGAAGAGCTGAAGTGGTAGTAAATCGTAATAATCATCATCATCAGCGTTTGACGTCAACGGGAGGGGAGATTCACAATCCAACGCCAAGCGCATATCACCAAACATCTGCTAGCTCACCGGCTTTTCCACGTATATTTTGTGTTTGTTACCATGACAGCGGATAGACCCACGGCAACGGCCAGTGCAGCACACGATTATGCATTCTAGGCTTCTGGTTTGAACCCTAACGGCGCGGCAGACTTGACGCTGCCCATCAATATTTGATGCAGGAAATGCCATCAATGTGTGCCCCGCATCATATGACGTTCGCTGCAAACAAAAATCAACCAGGGTCATCTCTCTAGCTGCAAGTTGACATAGCATTGATCGGATCGTCTCTCTGTTTCTCCCATACCCACAACGACCTCACTCCTTCATCAACGACGGCATAGATCCATCTAACCACAATCATGTCTCAGGCCATTCCCACCAGCACCTCCGTCACTGAGTCGGCCGTCATCAACGCTCCTCTCTCCCACGTGTGGCACCGTAAGTCAATTCCGAGAGCATCGCATAGCGTGCCAGCACCATCTCACAACCAAGCATTTCGTTGAAGAGACAGTCTCGCTGCGTCGTAGCGTAGACACGATCCTAACTTGAGGAAGGGAGAGACGTATCCTGCTCCACTGCTCGCACTGCCTTCACACGACAAATGCTGACATGGTTGCCTTGGCAGACATCAAGCTCCAGCACTTTGCCAACTTCTGGTCTGCCATCACCAAGAGCGAGTTCGTCAAGGGAGCCAGCGAGGAGACCGACATCGTCAAGTGGACCTTCAAGGATGGGACCGTGCTGGAGGTCAAGCAGGAAGAGCACAGCGTCAGATACAACACACATGGCATTGCATTGCACCGAAGCTGATCAATGATTAGTCGATCAACCACTTCATCACCTACTCCGTCATCACCGCCGAGCCGAAGCTCGACTACAGCAGCGTCGTGAGCACCATCAAGTGCTACCCCGTCACAAGCGGCGATAGCGAGGGTTCTACCTTCGTCGAGTGGACTGGCAACTTCTCCAGCGATGCAGGCGCCGGTACGTGGAAGATGGTCGTTACTTCAATTACATTGGTCGCTGCTGTGCTGCGGATCGTCCTCCGTGGCTCGCAAGACCGTGGACGAATGGAGACTGACACTTTTCATAGACATCATTCAAGACGCCAAGTACAAGCGTCGTGAGGCGCTCGCCGACCTCGCCAAGGCGGCGACCAAGAAGTAAGAGCATGATCAGAGAGGCACGCGCGATGACCGACACATTTGAGAATGATTCGGGAGGGCTTCAGGAGCATGGAGCAGCATAGACTCCGCCAAGGAGCACGATTGTATGATACCCAAAAGTAATGAGACATGTGATCGACATGAGCAGCCGCGAGATAGCCTAGCTGAACTATTGTGTCTAGAGAACACTCGCCCTACGCTGTACCAACGTGCCATATTCCTTCGCTTCCAGCCTTGGCATCGGTAAGACTCCAGCTCCATCTCAGCCGCTCTCGGTGGAGGTCAGGAGATTAGTATAAAGCCGTGAATCCTACAGATCTATGCATTCACAAACACTCTACCTGGCCCTGGCACCAGCTCTTGATCATGAAAGCGGTCATAGTGAAGACCAAAGGCGGCCTGGCCGTCATTGTCAACGACCGACCCAGACCACAACTCCAACCAAATGGCCACCCAATAGTCCGCACAAAGGCAGTAGCCCTTAACCCAGGCGACGTAGCGATCGTCGACTCTGCGATTGGGGATTTACGGATGTTTGCCCGGCTGCAATTACGCCGGCATCGTCGAAGAAATTGGACCTGGAGTCCTGAGGGATTTCAAAGTTGGCGATTGGAGTCTGTGGCCCTTCCAGAGCTGGACACGCATTCGAGAACGAAGCTGGCATGTTTGCGGAAGTGATATGTGTCAAGGCGGATGTGGCTGTTTAGATCCCGGACGAAGGGATTTTCGAGGAGACGTGTACGACGGGTGTGAGTATTCTCACCACGGGGAGGGGTCAGGCGAGTACATCACATGTCGGATGTGTTGACAATGGATAGTGTGGACTGACTATTGTGTATATAGTATCAGAGGTTTGGACTGCCTTGGCCTGGTGATAGGACAGTCAAGCCGGACTCGGGCATGATCCTCATCCACGGCGGCAGCTCCTCCATGGGCACCATCCTAATCCAATTCGTGAAAATGTCCGGCTACGAAGTCATCAGCACTTGTTCACCAGCGAAGTTCGGCCACGTCGACATCTATGGAGCAGATCACGCTCTCGACTATAATGACTCCACATCTCCTCAAAAGGTCAAGGACCTCACTGACGAATCCCTGGAACTCAGCGTCGACTGCATCTCTACTCAAGAAGCGGCTGCTTTACTGCGCGAAAGTGTTGAGCACGGGCGCTGAATATTCGCACATCCTACTGGGAAAGTGTCTAGAGGTCATGTGGCTTCTTGGGCGAGGATTGGGAGCAATTTGCAGTAGTGAATCCCGCAAGCAAGGAGGATTTCCAGTAGTCGGATGGGTTTCGCAAAGTTGACAAACAAGTTCTCGAAGGACGGGAAGCTAAGACCGCACCCCGTCAAGAATAGAGAGTGCGGCCTGAACGCCGTATTGGAGAGGGACTCGTCTCTGTGGTGATGACCATTCCACGGCCTCGTCCCCGTAATTCCGACGAACATTGATAACGTCAGGTGCCTTCAAACCGGTCACTTCGGTGATTATGAGATTACGCGAACACAACATCAATCGTTCAGAATCAATGCCTTGCCTGCGCTGTGTGAGGTTTGTGGACGATGTCAACAAATGGGTCTTCTTCCCCTCGATAGGGGTTGTTGTTCCTGGAGATACCCTCCCTTTGTGGGCTTACTTTTTTGTTGGTCTCGAATATGTGATATGGAGGTGAAAAGTTCGAGGCAGGTATATTTTAGGTAGGGTGACAGGTATAGATGATGTATGTTTTTGTTACTGCAAGAGCTCAATTCTTGGCGCTCACATGCATGCTCCACTTGGCGATATATGCCGCACCACGCTTCGTGTTGATGCTCAGCCGCCACGATAGACCTTGGCGGCTTGTGTATCCGTACTTGTTGCTGTGCTATCATCAGAGACTGTATAGATCAGATATGTGTGGCTACCCGAGCATACCGCAACGCTCTATACCCTTGTATGAACTACCATGATCCTCGCTGAGTATATACACTCTGGCGAGCCCAAGCAACAGGAGTTGCTTTAATATTGACCGGAGCGTTCGACGACGGGTCACCAGCCCTTGCTTCACAGGCAGCGAAGTGCTCTAACCATAGCCATTACCGCCCCGCTTGGTTCGATCAGCAAAGTAAGCACACTTTCCTCCCGCACTACCAGTAGGCACCAAATCTCTCAAATCTATCGAAGGCAATCCATCGATCTTGTACCCAAACGTATCAGCTCTCTCCTGCCTTGTCCCGGGAGGCTCAACCTTCCATAAGTCCGGCCAGTTGTCGGCGTCGATTGGTACACTGCACACTCTTACTTCTCCTTTGAGCTTGCCTTTTTGGTGGACGATGTGCTTGTCCCATTCTGACCATAACAGTTTCCGCTGACACAAGTCGCAGATCGTGTAGTCACGGCCTGGTCTGAGCGTATCGGGAACCAAGTTGTGGGTACGACGCATGTGATCGCGAAGTGCGCCACTTGTACCGAAGGTTTTATTCTCGCAATTGTATCGACAACGGACTTTGAACATGGTGAGGGCGGTTCGGTGGGAGACTCCATTCCCTCAGAGTCAGTGGAAGAAGTAGACGATGGGTCTTGCAGGTATCGCCGTGGTGAAGTCCGTCATTTGGCGAGGATGCAGAGAATTCCATCGCGAAACGGCATGAGCCCTTTCTCGTGGTGAAGGAGTGAGGGAGCTCAAAGCAATGTTCATGAGTTCGAGGGATGTTGACGAATTGAACACAGCCACATAGTGTTTCGCGCCGCCCTCTACAGTAACGCTGCAGCTCGAATCTGCGGGTCACCGAAGCCTTATAAGAACAGCAGTCGTCATCGCGAGAAAGCGCTTGGCTAGAAGTCTCAAGCGACCGTGAGCAGGTCCGCTGCATCGAAGTGACGGCGATGCTTCTGGAATGTAGAGCGGCGGCGCTGGGTCTTGTTGCAAAACCCTATAGATGCTAATAGTCTTCCAGCGAGAGTTCCTGGCTCCGCCTGTCACGTTCATACAGCAGGATCGAGCAGGTCCAGCAAAAAACGTCCTGGCCGTACCGCGCATTCACTTCCCTTAGCTGATCAATGTGTGAGGCAAAGATCTGTGGCCTATTCCTCCGCAATTTCAAAACGGCATGAACTATTCTTACAATGCCAGCCGCCCAGTGTCGATCAAGGTCCACATCAACCACATTCGAGGAATGTCGCCGGAGGACCTCCTTTCATGCGGTCAGCCATGACTGTTGCACCAAAGTAAGAATTAAAGTCACATTATCATCCTGATTTGCGAACAATGTTGTAAGACTTGTGAAGAATGCTGCTAGGCCATGTTGGCACCAGGTATAGAAGTCGCTGACTAGATTGTACGTGTTGTAGCGGTAGGTAGGGCAGCTGGGGTTCTGGGCCAGCCACGCATTCATACATTTGTGGCAGAAAGTATGTATCCCGCAAAGAGAGTGAATCGGTTCCTTCAGGAGTTCGCGGCAAATGCCGCACTCATCCCCTTCCTCCGGAAGCGGCCCTGTTGGCAGGTATCCAGTTGTCTCCGCTTGCTTGAGTCGTGTCAAGATGGCTTTGTCCAGATCACGCATGATTCGAGCTACGATGGCAGGATCTGTTGCACTCGGCTCACTCCAGGCTTCGTGCTGACGAGTGCTGTGAGGTTCTCGTGTCTCGCGGAAATTCTGAACGGCCGAGCTGATGGTATCATCTGCGTTTAGATTGAGAGTCTGTCAGGTTTTGGCAATGGTCACGCTTAGAAGCGGTAGTAACACGATGATGATTGGGATGCTGCTCCAATCAAGGCTACCGACCCAAATGGAAGCATAATCCATCACCCGTGACGACTCCATGGTGCAGTCTCAACTCGTTCGCGAGACTCGATGCGGATCTTAAATATTAGAAGGCGTCCGTCGATATTGTGCGTTATGCTGCTGCCATATTGGCAGAGTCAATAATGATTCACAAGCATAGTCCTCAAGGCAAGTAGCGCATTACTGGGGACAAATTGTCAATCGCATCATGGCTGGTCGAGTGTCTGTTTTTTACACTCAAGTGCCAGATATTGCTTGCCTCAGGTTCGCCCTGCATTTCGACTCGGTGAACGCCGTACTAGTTGCGCTACCTGTTGACCGCCGAGAACATCGGCGTGTA
The DNA here is from genome assembly GCA_001297265.1 of Mycosphaerella arachidis. NCBI lineage: Eukaryota > Fungi > Ascomycota > Dothideomycetes > Mycosphaerellales > Mycosphaerellaceae > Mycosphaerella > Mycosphaerella arachidis. Next base: position 441,981 of record LIHB01000002.1, read on the forward strand.
CCCTGCGGCGCCACCCTTGGTCAGCTCCCTCAATGCCATGGTAGCATACTGACTACTTCCCAACTGCAGCTTGAGCACAACGGCAATCTTATCAGGTTCAGCGACAGCAGCATCCCCATTCTCCTCCGGCTTCGTCGCCTGCACACCACTACCCTCCAGCTTCTCAAGATCTGTCTCGACCATCTGCTCGTTGTCGCCGCGGTACGCCTTGACATCAACCACACTGACACCATTGCCCAGTGGACGGGACATGATCTTCCGGTAGCCGCCTGATAGTGAGATGTCTTTCCAGCCACGGCGCATGTTGTGAGGGTCGATGCCGCCGCCCTCCTCAGATGCCATGAATGTGTCGTAGAATTTGCCGATGTCGTTACTGGGATAGATGACATCGTAGCCCGGGAGTGGGAGTACGACGTCCAAGACAGTGAAGCGTCCGCTTTGAGCTTCGTCCTTGGAAAGTGGTCGAGCCCGAACATAAGGATCATCAATCTCAGTGGTTGCGGATTCGGTGTAGCCGCCGGCGGAGGCTGATGGATGTATGATCGGCTCACCATTCTCGTCGAGTTCTTGCTTGGTCGCCGAGGTCGCTGCTGGCGGACCTTCCGTCTTCTCCTTCTCGCCCACTACCACAAGATCGCCTTCTACGACTTTGTTGCCAAAAAGCTCCCAGCGCTTGCCGACCACGGTGTTCCAGACGAAGCTCTGGTAGGCGTGGACGTACATGAGCCTCATATTTCTCTGGATTTGCATAAGTGCGCCCTGGAAATCGTTCTCGTTTGGCCTTGTGTTGGCGCCTCGATCGCGCTTGCCAAGATGTGTTATCATGCCTCGTTCGGCTGCGAAGCGCATAGGGAGTAGTCGCAGCGCTGAACCAGAGTTACCGTTCTTCCTGAACTGATGGATGGCTGTGGCTCGATCTACATCTTCCTGAGGCACGTTCTTCTTGGTGGCGCCTTCGCCATGTGCTTCCGTGTCTTGGTTCTCTTGCAGTAGCGATTCGTCGTAGGCTAGAACCGCGTCCACAGCGCCTTTGAGATCGCCCTTTAGCATCCTCATGCCTGCTACATGGGTTCCGGTCTTGTAGGAGCCAAACCGTTGGAGTCCATAATAGTTCAGGTAGCCGTTCTTGGCCAAGCTGTCTGCTGCAGTCTGTGCCACGATTCGTGCATGTTCCAGTCGTCGAGACATGTCCCAGCTAGAGTCTTCACCATCGAAGTGGGCATCTCGAAGTGTAAGCAGGAACTCGTTTCCACTCAGCATGCCAAGCTCCAGGCCTTCTGGCCGGTATTCCCATGGTCCACCCAGACGCCATGAGCGACCTCTCGCCATCTTGTTCAGCTGCTCGATACGCTGACGAAGGACCCTGTGGATGGCCACCCGCTGCACGGTGATAGCCCTTCGGTCCTTAGTCCCCGCGAAGCTGAAATGCTTGATATGCATCTTGAGCTGAGCGCCAATGAAGTTCAGCACTTCCATTGTATCTTTGTTTTCCTTGTAAAGTGTGAAATGAAGGTACTCGCCACCCAGCTCGGCCCAGTTCTGCCTACCTCGCTGTCGATCAGATTTCTGCTGATCGCGGTTGTCATTCTTTGTGTTTGGCGCAGGAGCAGTTTTGGCGGGTGCAGCTCTGATTGAGATGATGTTTGGCGGACCCGACTGCTGGTCCTGGCTCTGGATGGTTGTAGTCTCAAGCCTAGACTTGAAGATGCGGCGAACACAGATATGTGCCTCTGTCCGCTTTGACTTTTCAAGGAGTGGCTCAGACTTGATTGAAGCATGATCTCTAGGCTTGCGATCTGGGTATGCTACCACATCTGCATATAGCTGAACTATACCGTCCACTGTCTTGTCGTCAAAGATGCCCTTGAGTACTGCGAGATCCTCGGCAGGTATGCTTGCGACAGCCTCTTCTCTTGCAGCCTTTGCAGTAGCACCATCCACCACAGGTCTTGACTCTGCGGCAGCTTCTCCATTTGTAGCTTCTTCACCGCCAGCAGCAGCTTCCGCTTCCTTCACTCCATTGAGAGCTGGCGTCTCAGCTGAGGCATCGCGCTCCGAGCGCTGCTTCTTGTTGCTATCTTCTCCATCCTTCTCGCGCTTTCTCTTGCGATCGCCTCCAGGAGCGACTTCGGTCAGGTGCAGAACTTCGCCATTGGGAAGAATCTCGTTGACCAGGAAGTCCGTATAGCGCTGCTTGACTATACACCGAAAGCCAGGCACATCAGGCTGCACGTGGACAGATATGCCCACAGCGCGTTCCTGTGATTCCTGTGCTCGAACGGCTTCGATGGTTGCCATGTCGTGTGCCTCTGAGCTATGCGGTCAGGCTGGAACTGTGTTTATGGCGACTGTGATGCTGTGTGCAAGAATTCCATGTGAAGACAGTCATATGTAGAATACCTCATCAAAGTGCCTTCGAGTTTTGATGGCGTTCGGCACAATCCCGACTATTGCTTACCTAATCCACCTGCTTGCTACGGGCCTTGAAGGTGACCGTTTAATGGCAGCGACGATGCCTCCATCATCAAAATGGTGCAAAGCGCGTCGTTTGAGGCCATCGCTGTGCTGAGGGACGGTACTCCCCAGCAGAAGCTCGATGCGGTACGTATTGCTCAAGGCCATCAGGCATCGACCAGAATCTAGCGCAGGCGACGTCCGGTCGTTGGAGACACGCCATTACACGACGACGCGCTTCCACTGTATGTATAGCCTAGGCTATAGCTGACGGCATTTTGTAGGCCAAGCACATCAAAAACACCATCGTTGGTCAGAGCCAGCGCAAGGAGCTTGCAGTCAAGCACGGCATCATTCAGCCGCTCGCAGACATCCTCTCTCTTTCCAAGGCTACGGGCAAGCGCAGGCTTGACTCTAGTGGCGTATCACTGCAGCAGTCAGAATGGAACGTCGATGATGAACTTCGCCTACAGGCCATCTATATCATCGGCAGCCTGGCATCCGGGGGACAGCCATTCTTGTATCCTCTTTGCGCCGCGGATGTGCCTGCGATCCTCGTCCAGACACTCTCAGCTGACGCCGGCACACGTTTGACCACGGCTACGTTGCAAGCATTGAACGCAATCGTCACCTTCTGGTCTACCTTGGACAAATCTTCCATCAACTACAACTTGTGGACTGCGATATTCACTCCCGAAAGTCTACCAGTCTTCCAAGCTCTACTCAGCCAGCCCACTTCATCTGCACTCGCGCGACAACAGCTCCGACTTGTGGCCGACATCATATCTGGAATCGGCGACAATGGACCTCATGCACCCAACCCAAGGGCTCAAATGACGAACTCAGGCATACTCGACACTCTCGCTTCGCTACTGGTCTCTCATGCCGTAGAGCAGAAACTTGTGTGGTACAGTGGGAACACATCACAGCTGCCGCCACCGCCACCCGAGAATGTATTGCCTAGCATTCTCGCCGCCATATCGACCATCATTACTGGCTCGAACTATCGAGCACAGCGCTTCATTCTCGCTCCCTCCGTTCGAGACCTCTTTGCGCACTCTGGTCTGGATAGTATCGATCACCGTGCTTCGTTTGGTCCTCTAAATGGATTCGTCAACCCTCACGAAAGCCTGTTGCCGCCACTCCACGTGCCGACATCTCGGTCAATATCTCACCACCCTTCATCGAACAGCTTTCCCGCCCTGAAGACCTTGCAGACTAGCAGAAGTGGCAATGGGTCATCTGAAATGGCACAGGGTCCCAACGACATTGATCACTCGAATGCCGTCGTGGGTTGGCTCTTGGTACTCGCGAGATCGATGAAGGGTCTGAACAGGCTGACAGCACTACGACTCTTGGCATTGGTAGCGAATGCTGTCGAAGCTGACTCTGCGAGCTTATCGTATAAGAATGAGTTGCATCAGAAAACGCGTGAACGACAAAGACAATTGGCACTGTTGGCCGCGCCACTTGCCGCGACGCTTGTGCAAAGAGCCAACGAGGAGCGGCATTCGGAGGCTGGTAACCTGCCCGAAGACAGCCGTATTGTCAAAGAACAAGCTTGTGCTGTCCTAGCATTGCTGATCAAAGGAAGCAAAGAGCTTCAAATAGCAGCGGTGGAAGCCGGTGCCATCAAACACGTCTGCCCGATCCTCAAGAGAAGCTTCGACAATGTCACTCTCGCGAAGCCGATGTGGTCGTCACGATCTTCCACAGAGGTCGATCCGAGTGCTCCAGCTACATGCCACCTTGGTGTGAACACACTTCCATTGGAGATAGCTCATGCTATGGTCAACCGTGAAAGCGCATTGAAAGCGGTGGAAGCCTTAGCGGCGAGGGAGGATGTTCATCGAAAAGCAATCATCGACGCCGGTGTCGTGAGCTGCATCATCGATTCGCTGAAGCCCTTCTCTGCGAGGTCGACGCCCGAGACAGCGTCAGCTCGCACTCAGATAGCGCCGAAGGACGGCAACACCACAGCCGTGATCCTGGCAGCTTGTCGTGCCGCACAGTCAATGTCGAGAAGTGTCAGCGTGCTTCGGACCAGCCTCATCGACGCTGGCATCGCGAAGCCCTTGATCCAGCTATTGCAGCATGCCTCTTTGGAGGTACAGGTCGCCGCAACGGATGTTTGCTGCAACCTGTTACCGGATTTCAGCCCGATGCGCGAAGAGATCTCCGAAGCCGATGTCATCAAGACGTTGGTGACGCATGCACGAAGCAGTTATCCGTCACTCAGACTGTCCAGTTTGTGGGCTCTCAAACATCTTGTCGTCAACTGTCCCAAGGAAGTCAAATTCTCTACTCTTGAGGAGCTTGGCACAGGATGGTTGGTGGAAATCATTCAGGGCGAGCAGAGAGAAGTGCCCTCAGCAGCAGTCAGCGGTGGTGTCAGCGTTGGTCTGAGTAGTGCTAATGCTGCAGGCGAACAAGTCGATTTGCTCAACCCATCATCGATGGATGTGGATGATGCTGGACCGGTTTCTGACGACATCATGGACGAGGACGACGAAGATGGTGAGGTCCTCTTTGACGAGTCCTCAAACACGCGTTATCAGTCGTCTCAGATGCGGTCAACGCTTCACCCACATGCACCTGCTTTCAACACTAAACGCTATCTTTCATCGATCCGCGATCTCGAAGAGAATGACGAGTACACGACCCGTCGGGACGAGGCAGCGATACAGATCCAGGCCCTGGACTTCATCAGGTACGTACTGACTGAAAGGTACCAGACATCCAGCGGTGGCTTGGACAATGGCAGGCCTTCGAGACATTTGTTCCACGGCGCGATGTCGGTGCATTTCCACACCACTTTTTGTGACACTGCTACTTGTTTTCCGAGTATAGCTGACGTCTTCTGCTTGATAGGAACCTCATGAACGGCGAGGATTGCGCTACTTTGTCGGATCATATCATGAACCAGATCGGCAGTACCAAGGTCTACGAGTTGCTTACAGCGAAGCTGTCAGCACTGCCTCGACACCTCACCTCCGGCAACAAGCTTTATAATCCTACCGACCTGGTTCTTGCCACAATCCATGTCATTATTCACCTCGCCAATGCTGGGCCAAAGCACCGGCAAATGCTCATTGCGCAAAAGCCTCTTCTGCAAGCGATGATTCCTCACTTCAGTCACTCGGACTCTCGCGTACGTGTCATGAGCGTGTGGGCTGTTAACAGTCTTACCTGGATTGAGGAGGACGGCGATCGGAGGGACGCCCGCCAGAGGTACGTGATATGGATTCGAAGCAAGCGCTTCGAGCAATGGCTTCACTCCGGGTATCTTGCACGACCCAGGGGGCGGAGCCAACGCTCTGACGTGTCAAGATTCTGTACAAAGTTGAGCATCACACTGATATTTCTCAGGTCCATGGAACTGAAGGCAATTGGCATCGAACAAGCCGTACGCGCGCTGCAGAGCGACTCGAATTTGGACGTCCGAGAGCGCGTCAAGACAGCAATCCGTCAATTCGAAACTTTGTAGAATCAATGCCGAGAGGCCGTCTCCACGCTCAGCACCAGAAGCTGAGGCACTGGTGCACGAGCCCGCGGAACTTTCGCATCTAGCTTACTGGGGATAGGACTCGAGTTGCCAAAGGCATGTAGCAGTTCATAGATAGCTTTGGGGTACAATTACATCTCATGATACAGCCGCTTTGTGTAATCCATCGATCTGCACCGCAATGGCGGTTTCCATGCCCCTCGCGCAGTGTCGCACAGACTGTGCTGCGTGGCGCATTGAGTGCAGCGAGCAAGAGACCCAGTGCCTTCTTTTTGCCACTCGAGGATGTAGGGTAGCGGGCTCGCTCCGCAACCTATGCGTTTGCGTGCCGGTATTTGTACTGCTAGGTCATTGAGATGAATTCCGCAGTTCTCGTCGGCTCTGAGGTATTGGCAGACCAGTCTTGACGTCCTGTAAAGCGTCGTTATGCGTCCGGTGCTTTTGGGGGAGAGGCCAGAGGGACCGGTTCTGACCGTTGACACTAGCAGACATGCTTGCAAAGTGAGGGAAGAGCTGCGTTCGACCTCACTCTACGTTGCCCAGCCAGGCAGTACCCTGATAGCGCAGCGGGATTACGCCTCTGCTTTGAAGTGCATGGTAGTGAATTGCCAACCATCAGGGCACACGAGGGACAGTCATGTTACTACCTATACGTACACCCTCCCTACCATCACGCGGGCAATGCACTCATCGGCTTGACCTTCGCCTTCCACTGTACTTGAACACCTCTTGCGGTATCATCCGCCTGGCCAGTCCAACTGTCCGGATGATTTCTCCTCGCGTCCTGCCGCACTCTCAAGAAATCTTCCCGCAGCTTCTTGATGTCTCTATACATGACAGGTCGATCCGCAGCCACGTCCCAATATAGCTCCTCGGCTTCAAACAGGACAAGCTGAAGGTCGTCCCGGACCTGTCGCAATCGATTGGGTAGACCTTGGCCCTTCATCAGCGCCAGCAGTCCCGCTATGACGGTCGCGATCGCCCCCAGCACTGCGATTGCAACTTTATAGTTCCCGCTCACGGAGCCCAGAACGATAAACACAGCGCTGAGCAGAAGCTGCAGCGCAAGGAAGACGTACGTTGCCACGTCGAACACACGATATTTTGTCTGGATGTATCTCATGTCTTTGCGGATCTTCCAATATAAGCCATGCTGTATGGCGAGCTCTTTTGGTGGGATCATTGCAGCCAATGGGCGGTGCATTCCGACTAACTCGTAGAAGTCGTTCTTGTCGAGAGGCGTTTCGTCATCGTCGAGCCTACTTGCAGCTGGGTCTAAGTCTGCCACTTTTGGAGCATGGTGGAAAATGCTCTGCTTCTGCGAGGCTGGCGTCTGCGGTGGAAGAGTGACTTGGCGCTTTGGTTGGGGCTGGGAGTCTTGCTGCGCAGATTGCTCGTGGCGTCGCGTAGAAGGACGGGATCCATATTGGGCGGAGTCATGCCATCGGTTGTAACGAGCCTGTCGGAGACTGCGAGACGAAGCTGAACGGTGCTAGCACAGCCGCTCGATCAGTTTTATTACGGATCTCTCTGATGAAGTGCACAATACCAGTCCCAACGAGCTCTGAGTTGGACTCAACTCATTCTGATTCTCGCCATAGTCTTCGGCGCCTTTCTCGATGTCACAGGTTCTGCGGTGAAGGCTGCCTGTCCAGGATCGCAACGATTTCGCAAGATCTTTCGGCAGCTCATGCATACTGCCGACTTCGTCAAGCTCCAAGCCGAGCAGCTCGCGAGATGTATCGGGCCATTGTAAAAGGAGCCAGCAGTACTAGGAACCTACATTATGTACATTGCCGCCATACAAAGGGCTGAGGATTCAGCTCTCATCAGATCACGCTTCGAAGATGTGGCTGCTTATGTGTTCTTTTCGCGTAAGCTCATGCGTCTAGAGGACAGCGATCGTGAGCCATGACACAGGAAGATGGTTCTGCTAGCAATGAGTAGAATCAAAGCCAGCATACGTCGTAGAGCTATCCAGAGCGATTGTGTGCTGGTGGAGAACGGCGCACGAATCCTTCCTGAAGCATGCACCAGATATATCTGCACGCCCAGCGCACAAGAGCCAAGCACTTGACATATGGTCGATCTGTACATCTTTTGCAAGGAAGTGGAAGCGCTCCCCGCGACCGCTACACACAATAGCAATGGCACGGAGAGAGCGGTTTTAGTCGAGGCAGGAGCGATGATCAGGAACATTGAAGTATAAGAACGATTCTTCCTGTGTCATCACGACACTCGATTCACAAGTCCCGCCAACGAACTACAACATGTCACTCTTTCCATCAGCCAAGCAGCCAGCTTCACTGCTCGGTTACCATCGCATTCTCTCGCCAACTGCTGGCGTACGGGTCTCACCGCTATGTTTGGGTGCGATGGATTTTGGCAAAGAGAACAGCTTTAAGATGCTCGACCTCTTCTATTTGAATGGCGGCAAGTTCATCGTATGTGAACACTCAAGCACTCTCAAGACCAGTAGCTAAAGCAGACTGCGGACGCAGTGGGAGGCAGAGGAGATGATGGCTGATCGTATACGCAAGCTGGAGGCTAAGGTTGAGAGGAAGAAGAATGGGGCGAAGTCATAGTATGGTAGGTAAGGTCGCTTGCTTGTAGAGGAAGACCTCGTTTGAGTGAAGTGGTTAGCAACGAGGCGAACCTTGACGCAGGTGTCGAGTCTCACGGGTGGATTCGAGCAATGGGGGTTCGACTGGAGCTGATATGCCCTTCGAATGGGAACGACAACATTTTGAAGCTCTCTATGTCCACACGAGAGACAGCATGATGGATCACATTCTAGACCTGTCGCCAGTTGCACAGTCCACGGGACCGGCTACAGATCAGGCCACTGTTCGAGCGTGCACAGATACGATATGCCCTTCGGCGACGCATAGCGTCTTCTGAGTATTCCTGCTAAGCCGAAGACGGAGACACGCGACACTTGCAGACATCTAGGCTTCTTCTTCGATTTTGCAGCAATCACATCCGACGTCATGTTGCACCTAAGGCTTTCGTGCCTTCGATCTCGAGGGTGACTGGATGGCTTAGCATCCTTGGCCAGATTGCAGGAATTGCATCGTCTGAATGGGATGCTGCGGCCCTACTGTTGGCAGCAGTTTCCATCGGCAGCGACTTTACCTACACTCCTACCGTGGGTCACATCGTGGGTGTCATGGCCGGAGTCACTGTCATTACCGGTCTTGTTGACTCTCTGTCCACATTCTGGATGGAGAGGATGACCATGTCCTATGTCATCTTCCAGGTTCTGGAGTTGGTCAGCTGCTGCATAGCGCTCTTTGCAATGGCTCAGCCGAGCAGTGGCACCGCAAAGCACAGTGAAAAGTACGTCTTGACTGATATCGACGATTTCAGCGGCTGGATACCGAATGGCTGGTCGTTCATGTTTGGCTTCCTGTCTATCAGCTGGACCATGACCGATTACGACGCCACTGCTCACATTACCGAGGAGATCCGCGACCCCGAGATCAAGGCACCGTGGACTATCTCTATGGCTGTGCTTCTCACATATCTTGCAGGCTTGCTGTTCAACATTGTGTTGTGCTTCTGCACAGGTAACCCAGCCGACCTGTTGGCCTCGCCAATCGAGCAGCTAGTCGCGGCAGATCTTCTAAAATGTGCTTGGTATTGTCTTCACAGTCTGAGCCTCCATCATCAGTGAGTATATCACCATCAGCATACCTTCGCTTCGTGCTAATGACCTCCCCAGTCAAGTTCGTGACCATATTGTCTCTTGGCCGCACAGTCTTCGCCTTCTCTCGCGATCGACTCCTTCCATACCCAAGTCTCTGGGTGGAGATCTTACCACTGACTGGGACTCTCATCCTCGCCCGTCTGGAACTCAGTCGTCTGGTGCATCGCCGTCAACCTATCGGTCTCGGTTCTTGCAAAGCAATTCTCGGAGTCTTTAATGTCGCAGCCATCGCTTCGGACTGGAATAATTGCATCCCGATCGACTGCCGTCTGTGGTTTGGAAAGGTCCAGCCAGGTCCATGGAAACCTGGTAAAGCAGGACCATTCGTCAAGGCCTGGGCCTGTATTTGGGCTTCCTTCGTGACCATCATCTTCATCATGCCGACTGTGCGGCGTGTTACTCCGCAGAATGTAAGTAACGCTTCTGAAACCCACACTTATTCCCAGCTAACGAGTCGGGCAAATGAGCTACGCCATCATCTATCTGGCTGGTACTCTCCCTTCGCAGCGCTGTACTGGTCTGCCGGAGGCCGCAAGTTCTATACTGGACCGGTCATCGAGGCTGACATCAACGAGGACTCCTCTCAGGGAGGTCGTAGTAGTGATGACGAGCCGATGAAGAATGAGAAGATGCATTCGTAGACTCGCGATATCCGTGCGAGGGAACAAGAGTCCTTCTGCTGAGGAGTCATGATGAAGGTGTTGACGAATTTGTATAGCAATCGACAGTAGAAATGAACAGCATAATCAATATCGAAAGAGCTTTTTATTTTCCTCGTGGTGGAGAGCAAGAGGTGAAGTTGAACAAGCGAGTGCAGAAATGAGTGGGTCCATCGTTGTGACATCCCCCGAAGAGGAAAGGCATCACGAAGTGAAATGCTTAGCACCCGCGCCAAGATGGTATCGGCGAGACATCGGACTGATGATCCTTGACGAGGCCAAGCAGGCTGAATGTACATCTACACACTATATATTATAAGCCTATCACTACATACTTGAGCGACCAATCCGTCAAGCCGCCACCCACCCATGCCATGTCTAATCGACGTCCTTCAAAGCCATCCAACCCCATACATCCCCCTTCCGACCGGTCCTCGTCCCACCCCTCGCGCAAAAGCCCCGATCCCACCTCCTCTTATTGGCGCCGCACCCTCCAGCATCCTTGGTGCTCTGCCTCTCCCTGCCGGCGGATGCAACGGCCCCATGATCCCAGGTCGTAACACATGGCTTCCCCGATTCACCGCCAAATCTCCAAGGCCTCCATATACAGGGTACTGGATCGGCCTCTCGATATTCCCAATCGGGTCGCAAGGGTCGAATTCCCCACCTGCAAATTGTATAGTCCCCGCGATGATCACATCGTCTTGAAAGGCTGGGCACTTGTGGTACAGCGCCTGGAAGCGCTCACGGTGCCATTCGAGAAGTTTGTCGCAGTTGCTGAGGCCAGTCTCGTAGTCGTCGCGACGTGTCAAGAATTTCCTCGCCCATTTGTGGAGTTCGGAGGAAATGGGTTCTTTCGCTGTGGCGGCCATGGAAGGGTGCACGCGGTAGAGGACTTCGAGCGCTTGGATGGGGTCTTCGGTCATTTCGGGTTCGCGGTAGAGACGCTGTAGGGAATAGCGCATGAGTTCTTCGAATTTGATCTCTTCGGCGGCGTGGAAGACTTTGAAGTGGGTCATGATTGGGGGGTTCTTGTCTAATTTCACTTCGAAGGTACGTTCGCCGGCGTCCTCGTGAAGGAGGATAGGGGCTTCGGCGTGCACGCGGGCGGCAATATAGTCATCACGAACGGCGTGGGCATTACTTTCGTAGCGGTAGTGACCCGGCTTGGTCATGAAATCGTAGATGCAGGAGAAGATGTCGAGGTCGCAGTCGGGGAGTTGAAGTTCGTACAAGCCGTGCTTTCTGAGAGGTTTGACGATGCTGGCGAAAGCCAGGGCTTTCTCACGAGGGACCATGACGCGTTTCTTATCCCAGATGAGTTCGGCGAAAGTCGCAGAGGGCTCTGCTTTGACGCGGTCGCCCTCGACGAGGAGGCCACTCTTGTCCCAATCCCAGATTTTCTCGCCTTTCATTTCGGCAAGGCCAAGGTCGAGGGCTTTAGAGTATTCTTCTACTTGCCAGTTCTTGATTTGCTCTTTGCGGATCTTGCGGTTGTCGTGAAGGCAGTGGGTCTGGCCATCGGCTGGGACTGGACCGACTGCGCTTCCGCGAGGATCGATGGCGATAAATTCTTGCCGTGCTCGATAGTTCGGTGGGAAGATTGGTCCCATTGGTCCTCGCCGGATAAGCATGTTGGACGGAAGGTCATCTTCCTGATCGAGGTCTCGTCGTTTCATGGCGTGGAAGATGAGTTTCAATGGGCCGTCTACACATCGCGTGGACACGTCGCGAATGGTCATCTGTATCACGCCGAAGTGTATGCCGTCCATCAGGCGTCCGTCTGCCTTCTCGCCCTTCTTTTGTGCGCCACAGCATGTCAAGAAGTAAGCGTGTATCATCTGGTGAATAAGCGCGTCGAGGAGATCATCAATATCGTTATCATCGCCCATGAACGGTTCAGCGTTGAGCTTGATGACAATACGCGGTATGCCGATGACTTTGGGTGCGTATGTGGCTCCTGTGCCGCAGCTGGGATGTCGTGTCCAGTGAAGACACACCATCTCCTTAAGTTTACGGTCGAACATGGTCTGATCTAGGAAGTCGAAGATGTAGTACGGAGTGTAGTAGTCCACTCTGTCGAACGTTTCCCGTATTGTGTCAATAGCATTGACGATCAAGGGTTGGCTGCCCACGATGTGTCTATAACACCAAGCTGTCGCGTAGTCCAGAGTCCAGCCGAGATCGCCGTACCTTTCGATGGTGGTATCGAGTAAGACCTGGAAGCTGCTTCCCGTGCTGACGGGGCGCTCTGCGTTGAATGTGTCGAACGGCGTGCCGTGATGGGCACCAAAGACATCAGGGTAGTGCACATCGAGGCCACGGAAAGGTGTAGGAAAAGCTGTGTGCTCATGATGAAAGTTATGCCAGGCCATAGAAGATGGCGAGGATGACGAGCTGAAACCAGGGCAGGGCCAGAGAAGGGTGTCGCAGGATGCCAACGAGTGTAGCTGCAAGAAGCTCAATGCGGAAGCAGAGCACTATGAAGCCATACATCGAGTTTGCGGCCTTGATTGCGTCGCCCTCTAAGCATCGCGTACTCAGGGAGTATGGGAGGGCCCGTGAAGATTCTGCCATCCACGTCGGAAAGAGCACAAACACATGCGTGTGACGGGTGGGTGCAACATGGTCCATGCCACTTCGGAGGCTTCGAGGAGCGCTTCCACCACAGTATGCAACTTTGTGATGGTCAATTTATGCCTGGAGAAGAGAGATTGAGACTCAGTGCGCGGTCCAGAGGTCGGACACTCATCGTGCTGGCCTCAACACAGCGGTTGAATGCATTTCCGGTCTCACGTCCTTGGTGGTACATGGACGCAAAGAAACGGCCGGGACCTGGAAGTTTGTCCTTGTACCGCATAACATCGCCCGCGGTGTGCCAGCCAAGCGAAGATCACTGGTTCATGACTGACAAGAGTCGGAAGGTCGCGTGACCGACTGCGGTGTCAATGGTGCATTCCGACGGCAAACTACATACCGCCTCGCTTTCGTAAATGTGACGATTCACGCAATTACATCCCAGTCTGCACATCCCGTAGCATCGTTCAACGCCGTGATATGTTCAGCGCCCGTACGCTGCTTCATGTGCAATCCAACCACTTCCTCATACAACGCCTCACCGCCCTCTACTGGTATGCTCCGGGCCCTGGCCGACTGCCATAATCGCTACGCCCGTCTCGGCCGTCACGTCCATCGTTCGTTCGGCTGCTGTCCTGGTACTTCCTTCGCAGTGCTTGCAGTCTCTTCTTCTTGGTGTGTGCGTTGATGTAGGTACCGATGACGAAACCCACGGCGTTGAAGAATGGAACCCAGACTTCGTTGGGGAGGAAAGCTTGGGCAAAGGCCAGAGCAAGTGGCGAGGTGACCCATGAGACCTTCATGACTGGCATGAAGCCGGCTCGTACGGTGGCGCGGATTTGGTGGAATGTGCGGGCACCTGCGATGATGGCCATAGACGTGAGATAGACGGCGTTCTGAATAGGCGAGATCTACACGAGATGGTCAGCGCTCAACAAGACGCTTTAGCACGATGCAAAACGTACAATCAAGTTGGACACAATGATTTGCGTGATCTTTGCGCGCAGACTCGTCCTGCCAGCGAACATCTTCTGGAGGATGGAGATCATGACATGCCCGAGGGGAGCACTGATGAAGGCGCCGTAGACGGCCATCTTCGGCACTCTGCTCGTGAAGTAGTGGCCATGCTTGCTGCGGTCCTTTGCGATCCACGAGGCGAGGAACTCCTGCAGACCGGCAAGTGTGCCAGACGTGATCATCTTGGTGCGGAGAGGGTCTTCCTGGAGCTTCTTGAGGTACCACTACCATAAGTGCATCAGCTGCCTGTTCGTGGTGTATGTCCTTCGCATTGCTATTGCTGTGCTTACGGCAAGGTACCCGTTGGGGCCTGATCCCTTGGTCAATGCATCACCGACTTTGTGTGCGAAATCTTCACTGCCTCCCTTCGCTCCGCTCGTGGTGCGGATGGATTCCTTCTGCTCGAACTTGACTTGCGACATGGCTATAGCTAGCGCTTATCCGCGTGGGAGGGAATTGCACGCGACAGTCTCGCGTCGATCGTTGCGCGGAGAATGCGGCGTGTCTTGCCCGTCGCGCTTCGGACGAGATGTCGGCGCGTACGTAGAGAGTCGAGGAGAATGTCGCTGGTGACGCTGGGTGAGAGAGGGCGCAGAGTGATGCGGTGGTGGAGCCGTCCAGGCTTGTTGTTGACAAGGGCGCGCTTGGCCGTCGCTAGTTCTAGCTGATGGCGGCGAGTGCCGATGCACTGCAAGGATGCACTATGATTGGGCCGTCGGGTTTTGAGTTCCACTCTCCTCGACGACCTCGGAACGTCGACGACGGCAGTGAAGTCGACGCTCCGTCTTGATTATTATCCTGTGCATGAGACCGAAACCCATCGGAATGCTTCAAGTCGAGTGGTGAGGATAGAGATGGAGGTGCTTTCTCTGCAAGGTACGCCGGGTACCGAACTGCCGGGTGCACCAGGAGGCAGAGACGGACAAGGCATTGCATTGTATGTGCATGTGCTTCAAGCACAGTAAGTGTTGATGAGGGGACCACCATGTGCGAAGCAGCTACGCACCCGGCCAAGCTTGATATCGCTAGGGAACGATAGTCGATGCTGCAAGACACCGTTTCCATGTACATGTATATATATGGCTGATGTGAAAGGTGAAGCTTAGGGTTAGAACTACACAAGCAGGTGCAGCACCTCATCGTTGATCAGTCGAGCTTCATCGAGACAAGAGCAGACTTCCGATGGGGAACCATCGTCCATCTATAGGAAAGTACCAGCTCGATGCCTCTCGCGACTGCACATGGTAGTAGTGTAGTGTAGTGTAGGCAGTCGCCGTGGCCGCTCGTTCATGCAGTCCCCCACGAGACAAATACCTGCTTAACAGTCTCCCCTCCCACAATCTGCGAGGGTCAACACCATTCCGTCACCCACGCGCCATTTCTAGCATATAAGCGGAGTGGCCAAGGCAACGTCTCGCGCAAACATCAAGACGAGTTCCACTCGCGACGGAAGGCCCATTCATTACGCCACATCCGCCCATCGTGTTCCTCTCCATGGCACCAACAGCGTCCGACGAGCTACCCGCACTCCCAGCCCGACAGCCCAGGTAGGTGAAGACGAAATATCTCGAGCTATGCGCGCGATGCATACCTGCACGCCCCAAGCAGCGGAGACAGCCCAACGCGCTCCTCGAGTACAGACAGCTGACAAGCTCACGCAACAGCACCGACAGCACCATCGGGCCACAAATTGACCCCTTCTGGCAGACGACACCACGCAGCAGCCCGCCTACTCTGGACGCCATCATGTCCGCCATTCAGCCTGCTCCTACTCCACCCAAGCACAATATGCTACCCCCGGCTCCCACCCCCATGCGGCAGCCGTCGCGACCTCTCCGCCGACCGCAGTGTACTCACATCACCATGGATCGCAGGTACGGGGACGCCACCTGCTCTATGTGCGGACGTGAGCCATTCTTCGGCTGGCTATACGTATGCTCGCAGGACAAGCTTCCTGCCCAACTCGAACCACTGCCTGGCATGGATGACGTGCCGACGGTGGCGCCAGACGAGCGCAACCACTTTGAGGCCCAAGCCCGAGTCGCCGAGCACCTCAAGATGAGCCCATTCGTTATCAAGGGCATCAAAGCTGGTGACTACAACACCACCCAGGTCGAGAAGCTCATTTCGCAGCGCAAGCATGTCATCGGAACCATCAACAAAGAGGAAGCATCGTTCAGCGAGCGACTTCACCATCCTCTTCAGCGCGAGAGCCTTCAGCTATCCGATAGCATCATCGCCACCGCAGGTGCCAAATTCTCCACTGCCTCACATCAAGGCCTCGAGCTTCCCATGCCCGCTGCTGGCACACCCGTGAATACGCCATGCGAGAGCACAGCAAGCTCGCCCGCCAGGGCTGACAGTAAGATCGCCAAGACACCGCGATTTCCGTGCTACATGCAGATCTGCCAAAGCTGCCGCCCATTCCTCCAGGTCCGAATGTGTACTAGTTTCGAGGCAGTCATGAACAACGAGATCAATCCGCTCACTATGGAGGACTCCTGCGGTCCGCCAGTGATTGATCGCGATCTTGCACTCACCATCGGCCTGCGCAAGCCTCCCACTCCGCTTCAAGACAGCGTGCAGTCCTTGCCACATCTTGAGTCGAGCCAACGTCAGCAGGAGACGGACAGCGACGATAACATCTCAGTTGACTGGACTCGCACTTCCGGTACGTGCTGGACTGTACGTCTCGTACAGAACACAGTAGAAGGCTGACTCAACTTCACAGCAAGTGGCAGCTCTTCAAGCGCCGAGCAGCATCTCGACAGCTCAGAACTGTACCCATGTCCCGGCGCTGGTCAGTGCCCCGTGTGGAGCCGTCACTCCGGCTGCGCATACGAGCGCGGATTCGACGATGGTCGTCGCGACGTCAACCATGGATTCTTTCCGGCCCAGTACGCCGACAAGATCCATCCTCCATCGAGCTCGGATAGCAGTCTTCCCTACCACACCAGCTCTGCAGACGCTTCATCGACCGCGTCTTCGATCAGCCTGCCGACGCCGACAGCTTCATTGTCGACACTGATGGCGCAGACTGAGGAGCACGGCGGTGACTACAAGCGCCGATTCAGCGGTGGCGATGTCGACAGTGGTGTCGCACTTACTGAGGAGGCGGTCGAGACGGGCACGGCTGACATTGTCACCACAAAGTAGCACATGGAGAGAATGTTAGAGTGGGTGCGGCGCGCTGATTTGGAAGGGGAACGAAACGTCAAAGTATCTGGCTGGGAGGCTTCATTGTATGGTATAGACTGGTAGAAAGTCGCGGCGGCAATCGCTCCAAGCTTAGATCAGCGCTCAGACGCCACCATCGTTGTGCAATTTGAAAATTACAAGACGTTTCCATCTCCAACGTTTCAGCCCCATTAATCCTCGTGTGATTCCTCGCTCACGTCGCTCCAACAATCATCGTCCTCGCCAAATTCCAGGTCATCCTCGTCTAGATCCACCGTGCTGCCGTAGTCCGTGTTGTCATCGAACGTAGACTCGATGACACAGCAGTAAGCGTCTGGGTTCTTGGTCTGCTCGTATGTAGGTAGCTCTTCTTCTTCTTCTTCTTCTTCTTCTTCTTCTTCTTCTTCTTCTTCCACATCCGCATCGCCTTCGCTCTCGTCTGCGTTGTCGAGGAGCTCGATCGTGTCGTCGAAGGTCGGCTCGATCTGAAATGTATCGTCCGAAGCGACGCGGTCCCAGCCCTCTGCATCGGTCGCGAGGTCGTTCTTGCGGCGGAGTAGTCTCGCGTAGCGTTCTGAGAGGGCTTGCCGTGATACTTTGAATTCGGTGATTCGGTTCTGGAGTCTGGAGATTTCGGTTGAGGACTCCTCCCACGCTTTCCAGGATTCCTGGTCTCGGATCTCGAGAGTTGCTTTGAGGGTTGCGTTTGAGGCTCTGAGGGTTGAGGTGGTGGTTTCGGCTTGCGTGAGATGAGAGCGGCAGCGGTCGAGCTCGGTCTTCACCGTGTTCATGGAGGTCGCGTTCGCTTTGGCTTGGGCGCTGAAGCGGGTGGACCACTCTTGGGCTTGGGCTACGTGGGCTTTCTCTGATGCGATGAAGGCTTGGTGTAGTTGTTCTTTCTCGCGAGTCAGGCTATCCCTTTCGCGTGCGGTCATGCTAAGGTCGTAGCGTGCTTTGGAAAGAGCCTCGGTCTTCCAGCTCATGATCTTGTGGAAGAGGTTCTCCTTCTTCTGGAATTCTTCTGCTTGCTCCTCGCGCTCGCTACGGGCCTGAGTCAGGAGCTCGTCTCTGACGCGAATCTTCTCGCTGGTCAATTTTGCTTCCTTTTGTCGCTGGTCACGGGCTTTCTGCAAAAGCTCCGCCCTGTTGGCGATGACGATATCCAATCTTGCTGAGGCTTCTTTTGCTTCCTTTTCGCGCTCGAGACGAGCTCCCTCTAACAGCTCGTCCTTGGAGGCGATCACGACTTCAAGTCTCTCGAGGGCCTCCTGCGCTTCCTTTTCGCGCTCTAGGCGTAACCTTTCCAGCTCGGCGTTCCTATTGTTGATGGTGTTTTCAAGGTCCTCGAGCGTGGCAAATGCATTCTTGTGGATGTGCTCCTTCTCAAGACGGACGCTTGCCAGATCTTCGGCGATGGAGTCTGTCTTCTGGAAGAGATCTGCGATCTCTTGCGCCTGCTTATCGATAATTTCACGCTCACACCCAAGAGCTCGGGCAAGATGCTGGTTCTCCGTCTCGAGGGAGTCGAGCTTGGAATCTCTGCTTGCTATGTCTCTTTCCAAAGCCTCCACGTGGCCGTTGTGGTCATCGACGAAAGACTCGATGCGCTCAGCGATAGAGTCGGTGTTATCGGAGTAGATATCGATCTGCTTACGCTGCTCGAAGATGGTCTGTTCACGTGCGTCAAGCTCATCACGAAGATCTTCAATCTGACGGCGATATCCGTCGATGGCATCCTGCTGGCTATTACACAAGTCAACCGTCTCCTGATTGGTTGCTTCCATGTTGGCGAGTTTCTCAGCGAGCTGGCGCATCAAACCCTCTTTCTTGCTGATGGCCTCCTTGTGTTCCCGGATAGTCCGCTCTCGCGCCTTCTCAGCTGCCTCTAGCATAGACTCATGGCGTGCGAGTTTGTTCGTATACACTTCCGACAAGGTGGCAAGCTGGCTCCGGAGACTCACGATGCTCTCGTTGCTGGTGGCGACAGACTGCTGCAGGCATCTGACGTCTTGCTCCCCAGCCTCGACAGTTCCTCGGCAGTCCTCAACGACGTTGCGGAGATCGTCGGTGGTCTGCAGACTCTGGTCAGCGAATTGCTGCGCATGAGCTGGCTCATTGGCGCATGCCTTTGCCTTGTCCGTCCAGCCTTCGATGATATTGTGACATGCGTCGAGCTGATCGGTCAGGCATTCAATGCATTCGTTCTTCTCAGCCAACATCGCCAACAAATTGGCGGGTTCATCCTCTGGCTCCTCGATGTTGGAGTCGTCCATGCTACGGGATGCCTCGTAGGATGCGTGCCCTGATGATGGGTTCTGGGCTGCTGGAGCACGTGCACGGCTATTGGCGATATCGCTGATGCTCGCGTCGATGAGCTGCGGCATATCCGTTCGATCTCCGTTAAATGTCCGCTTAGACTCAATCTCCTTTTGCCCAAACCTTTCGCAAGTCTCCTCCAGGTCGTCGGACATAGCTGCTAGGTCTGGAGAAGAAGGGAGTACGGTGTATGCTCGGCCCATCAGGTTGTCGTTCGCCTTCATGGCGCTCGGGCATGAGGGTGAATGACACAATCCGTCGTTCATACCGCACTGGCAGGCAGACTCGCTCGCAGGGTCGTGAAAATAGATACCCGCCATGGTAGTGCTAGTCTTCTGAGGATTGCAGAAGTGGGCACCGAACGTGAGCTTTACACCGTCGGGTGATGGCTTTTTGAAGGACTGAGGACACCGACTGCTAGCCCCTTCCATGAATGCAAAGATCAAGCCGAGAATCAAGTGGAAGCCAGTACACCGATACCGATTTCGAGAACCAAAATGCACGACACATATCATGAAGCGTGGCGGCAGATATGGATGAGATGTGGCCTCCGCAGTGCGGATTTGAGGACTGCCAAGACGCATGACCAGCTTGCCTTGTACTCATCCTCCAATCTCCTATTGAGGCAATGTTTCAACCCTCGCATGCGCGAGTATGCGAGTTGTAAAGTGAAAATGTATTTTGCGACGTTCGAACAGATCTAGTGTTATAGTTTCCTTCTGCTGTAAGACCAGTAGGCTGAGAATGGGAGCTTCCAGTCCGTGACCCTGAGCTTCGGCTGGAAGACATCGAAATCATGCTTTTGCAGCTTGTCAAGCCACATCTGCGTCGCAACCGCAGGCATGAAAACACCGAATGCACGCTCAACCTCTTGTCCCTGGGTCTCCTGTTTGCCGGTAGAAGGCAAATATGCATGCTCCTCTTCGTCCAGGTGCTCGAATTCATGGCCAGCTTCTTGACCAGCCTTGATGTTGGTAATCATTTGCCGCGCTGTAATCAGATGATCGTTGGCTCGAGTGGCCACAGCAAAGACTGCATCGCGAAGTCCGGGCGCATCTGCACCATTGCGCAGGACATCTTCTTCTCTCACACCAGCCTCAACCATGACGTCGACCGGTAGCATCACAGCGCCATGCTTTGATGCACCAACATCCCCTGGAAATTGGCCCTGGTTGCTATGATGATTTTGAGGTCCCGGGAATGCGATCAAAGGCAGCCCTCGAAGCACAGTCGCAATACCAGCAGCCTTTCCAATATGCGACGCGATATGGTCTGCCGTCAAGCTGGCCATCGGCAGTGCTTGTAGTGTTAGATACAGCAGCGTACTGTACGTATTCTCTGCATATCTCTCCAAATCGTTGAGAGTTTGATATGGTGGATTCGACAGATACTTCTCACGCGTGTCGATGATGCGCATGAACCAGCTTTTGCTGAACTTCTGCTTGCCCGCGCTTCTGTTGTGGATGTCTTCCGCTGCTTGGGCAAGTAGAAGGGCGATGGGCTGTTTTGGTGGCGAGCCTGCCAGGGACTTGGTGACCGCATCCCGCTGAAACTGCAATCGCATGGAACCGATCATGGGAGTCGAGGTGGTATCTGCCGTCCGAGCAACATCGATATTGAATGCCCTCAACGCAATATATGCGTCCCTGGCATGACTTGGGATGTATGGCAAGAGCAGCGACGATGGCACATCATATTTCCGGAGCAGATCCAGACAGAAGGACCTCGCACTTGCCATCTCGTTGGACGACGGCACTGCGGCTGGTGCTGCATTGACGTCTGAGGAGGCATATCGTCGTGGCGATTGTGTTGCTGAGGGTCTCGCTCTTGTGGCGGCTGTTGCTGCGAAGCTCTTCAAGCTCCGCGCGGCGATAGACATGGTAGGACACACGTCGGCAGCAGCAAATGTCATGTGATTATCCTGTTTCTGTGATCATCCATGATAGCGATGAGCTCTAGCATCATCATGCTGATACTGCACGGCGGAGCAGAAAGCACTGCAGCACCTGCACGACCTTGTTGACTGTCTCGCTAAATCCAGGCACCCTGCAATGAGCTCACCACTTCCGTACCTGTTCGTTGTCGCTCTAAATATTGATTGAACAGCAGGTCGAGAGAACAGCGAACGGAGAACCACCAAATACTATCATCTAGGCATATCACGACGCGCATCCTTCGCGTAGATCGTCGACGATAGGCCTCGCCACGTAGCTCGCTCTCGTATATTCGAGCAAGAGCGTCTGCTGTAGTTAGAGGCGGAAGCGCTTAGCGGCAATCAACTTTGTGGACAGCCCTGGGTCTCAACGCGTCGCGTCTTAGTCTCCAAGCATCTTCTCCACGAAACACACACGTGCTTGGGTATGGAAGACATCGATGACAGGCCATACAAGAGGCGACGACATTTCTTCGCCGATAAATCCTCGCCCAACGACGCCTCCCTCACCGCTGAAACAGGCCTTCCAGACAACGTCGATGCGCTGGCGGAAGAGTCAGAACTCGCACCAAATGGAGCGGCGAACAAAGAGAACGTCTTCGACGCCGATACATTCCGGAGCATAGTGGGTGGCCATGTGTCGGAAGATGGGGTACAGAGCTTGCAGGACGCTCACGGAAACAACCTGGAGCAGGCCATCAACGCATACTTTGATGGCTCGTGGAAGGCGCCTGTCGCCTCGCCACGCAAGAAGTCTATAGACACAAAGCAAAGTCGCCTCGATGTGAAGCGGGAAGATGGCTCTCCTCAAGCACAAAGCACCCGGTCGGCAAGTCCATCGCGGAATCCGGCAGCACTGGAGTCTATGCCGGAGATGCGCTATGTCGGTGCACTGGGCGTGGCGGGCTGGACAACCACGAGTGGCAGCAATGTCATCAAAGGAGGGGACACAGTCAAGATACAGCGGGATCGTCAAAAGGCATTGCAGCCTGGGAAGCTGGGAAGAGGGAGGAATCCGGTCCGGAAGACTCAGGACGTCATCGTTCGCTTTACAAACCAAAAAGGCTCAGAGATTGGACGGCTGGAGAAGGATGCTGCCATCTGGATTGGTGCATTGATAGACCAGAAGGTGTGCCATTTTGAGGGACACTGCATATATGCGCCAGATCGCATTCGGACCAATGAGACCATATACTTGCAGCTCCGATGCTTCCTCTTGCGACCAGTGTTTGGCGCAGGCAAGCTGATCAAACCGAGCGACAACAACCGCTCTGCCAACTTCTTTGAGGCCAAAGAGACGTCGGAGGAAAGAGATTTACGGCTTAGGCAGATAGGACTGGTGAAGCTATTCTCTGAAATCAACCTTCAGCCTGCCACTACAAATGAGCTTACCGCAAAGCACAAGCGAGAAGGAATTCTGCAGTCCGCAGAAATGGCAGAGCAGTTCGAGCAGCAAGACGAGTCGAAGGGAAAGTCGAGCCAGGACAAAGAGAATGGAGGTTCCAGCCCGCCTTCAGAAGAAAATGAAGAAGGTGAAGAGCTTGAGCAGGACCAACTCGATTCGCTGTACAAGAAGGCGCAGTCCTTCGACTTCAACACGCCAGAGGCTCAACCAGCTTCGACCTTCACTATGGATCTTCGCAAATATCAAAAGCAAGCCCTTCACTGGATGCTGAATAAGGAGACACGTGAGAAGGAAGAGCAGAAGCAGCAGAGCATGCACCCACTATGGGAGGAGTACTCGTGGCCGACCAAGGACGCCGAAGATAAAGACTTGCCGCATGTCGAGAACCTTGACAAGTTCTATGTCAACCCGTACAGTGGCGAGCTAAGTCTAGAATTTCCAGTGCAAGAGCAGACATGCTTAGGCGGCATTCTGGCAGATGAGATGGGTCTAGGCAAGACGATCGAAATGCTCTCGCTCATCCATTCCCACAGATCGCCTGCGCATGAAGGCGTCAGTGGGGAAGCTGATTCTCATGTCGATGCTGTCAGCAGTCTTGCTAGGCAACCTATGCACTCTAGCACCATCAAGCGTGCACCAGCAACGACGCTGGTTGTCGCTCCGATGTCACTGCTGGCACAGTGGGCGAGCGAAGCTGAGAAGGCATCCAAGCCTGGAACGCTGAAGACGCTGGTGTATTATGGTAGTGAGAAGGGTGTCAATCTTCAGACCATCTGCTCAGGTACCAACATTAGCTCGGCTCCGAACGTCATCATCACAAGCTATGGTGTTGTCCTCTCGGAGTTCAACTCCGTTGCCAGTGCACTTGGTGGCAATCGCGCAGCATCTGGAGGACTCTTTGGTGTCGAGTACTGGCGGATTATCCTTGACGAAGCTCACATGATCAAGAACCGTTCGTCAAAGACAGCAAAGGCGTGCTATGAGCTCGCTGCTACACACCGATGGGTGTTGACTGGTACTCCTATCGTCAACAGACTCGAAGACCTCTTCAGTCTCGTGCGATTCCTTCGGGTCGAGCCTTGGAGCAACTTCAGCTTCTGGAAGACGTTCATCACAACGCCTTTCGAAAAGGGCGAATTCGTCCGTGCGCTGGATGTCGTGCAGACGGTTCTTGAGCCATTAGTGCTGCGCCGCACGAAAGACATGAAGACGCCGGACGGCGAAGCGCTTGTTCCTCTGCCGCCCAAAACCATCAATGTCGAGAAGGTCAAGCTCTCTGGCCCTGAGCATGACGTCTACGAGCACATTTTATCACGAGCGAAAAGGACTTTCAACGAAAATGCATCAGCTGGGACGCTGATGAAGAGCTACACCACCATCTTTGCACAGATCCTGAGGTTACGACAGAGCTGTTGTCATCCGATATTGACTCGCAACAAGTCAATAGTTGCCGACGAAGACGATGCTGCCGCCGCCGCCGACATCGCCAACGGTCTTGCGGACGATATGGATCTCGGTGCTTTGATAGAGCGCTTTGAGGCAGATGAAGGCGAGCAGGATGCTAGCAAATATGGCGCGCATGTTCTAAAGCAGATTCAAGACGAGTCCGAAATGGAGTGCCCGATTTGCAGCGAAGAGCCCGTGGAGGAGCAAGCTGTGACGGGTTGCTGGCATTCGGCTTGCAAGAAATGCTTGCTTGACTACATCGAACATCAGAGCGCCAAGGGTGAACTGCCCAGATGCTTCAACTGCCGCGAGCCGATCAACGCCCGTGATGTGTTCGAGGTCATTAAGCATGAAGATGACGACTATGTTGAGGCAGATGAGAGCGATGCTTTAAACACTGCAATAGGTGATGATGACGAGGACGATCTCTACGGATGCACTCAGGACAACATGAAGGCAGCACCGAGCAAGCCGAAAGTCCGCATTTCACTGCGCAGAGTCAACCAGCTTTCTTCAGCGAAGATCAGAACCTTGCTCACGCAGCTGAAGAGACTTCGTAAAGCAGAGCCGAATACGAAATCTGTCGTCTTCAGTCAGTTCACATCCTTTCTAGACCTGCTCGCTCCAGCCCTGACCACCGCCGGTATCTCATGGCTTCGGTTCGATGGCAGCATGGCACAAAAGGAAAGAGCAAAAGTCTTGGCAGAGTTCGCGACCCGACCAAAGTTCACGATCCTCCTGCTATCGCTTCGTGCTGGAGGCGTTGGTCTCAATTTGACGTGTGCGAAACAAGTCTTCATGATGGATCCCTGGTGGAGTTTTGCTGTTGAAGCTCAAGCGATCGATCGTGTTCATCGCATGGGGCAGACAGACGAAGTTACCGTCACACGATACATTGTAGAAGGCAGCATCGAGGAGAAGATGCTGAAGGTCCAGGAGAGAAAGAAGTTTATGTAAGTGATGCATTCGATGTGATGTGAGATACTGGCTGACATGTCTTGCTACAGCGCAAGCTCTCTCGGCATGATGAGCGAAGAGGAGAAGAAGACACAGCGCATTGAGGATATCAAGGAACTTCTCAGCTAACTAACCTGATATCGATACAAATAGAGCACACAATGGCGCAGCTCTTGTGGCCGTCCGGGCCAGTCTCGGGCCGTGTAGACCATCGAAATTCACTCCGCAGATTCTGTCTAGCGTTGCAAGGGGTCTCAGAAGTCAAGAATTGGTCTGCAACTTGTCTGTCACCTGCGAACGACCTTGGACCACAAATCGGCCAACATTTTCCTCGGCATCAACATGATCTCTCCAATCGCGCTTGATGTCAACGTCTGACATTGACAGCTTACGTTTCTGCCGGTGTTTCGCGCATGTGTTGAAAGGAAGATCCTTGCAGACATCGAAATGCTGCAGCCTAGGACTCGTATGCGTGGCTGTGTGCACTTCAAGAAGACGTCAGTCTCCAAGGTACTAACTCGTAGGCATGCGAATTCTTGATACATGTGGTTGGCGTTGGAGGTACTTGTATATCACAGGTTGTCTCCTCCATCACAGTCGTGTGTTTCCATCATTATTATATATCTGATTTAGATCCGCCATCACCATTCGCTTGGAGTTTTCAATCGATTCACTCACTCGCAGACACAATGGCGGGCAACAAAGCGAAAGAAGTCGCAGAAGGTCAGACGGAGACTATGACTACAGCCCCGCCGACACTCGAAACACGTAGCATAACAGAGGAAGATGAGCTGTACTTTGTGACGCCACAGTCTACTGGTCAGAACGAGAAAGAAGCGGCAACGTCGAGCACGGAGCCTAGGACGTTAGAAGACTTGAAGGCAGAATGGGAAGGTCGTCTGGAACCAATGACACACGAGTCTTATGTCGACACAGATGTCGAGATGAGGAATCGCATGGAGGAGGCAGCATATCGCTCACAGGCAGCACGACAAGAAGCGCCTTCATTCCCGCCAAAGACACCCATCGGTGACGACCCAGTGATGGTTGAGAAGAACGTCACGTTCCAAGACGAAGAGCAGCCTCCAGTATTGCCCGGACGTCCGACGACGGAGGATGACGAGCAACTTGCCATGCAGCTTCAAGCGGAAGAGGATGGTGCCGCTGCTAGACAACAGGCGGAAGATGAGTTTGCACCTGATCTGCCAGCTCGCCAGATCTCCTTTGCACCATCGGATGAGTCGCAGACCTTTACACTCTCATGGCGCCGGCCGCTGACCGACTACCCGTCTCTCACCATCACACCCAATGCTGATGCGTCTTCATACTGGTAAGGAAGTCTCGCGAGTACATACAATCGTGGCTTAGCTAGCAACGTCTCAAGCTGGCCAAGCTGTCTTAGACATCGACACCGCCGCGCATCAGCAGAGCCCCGTAGGGACGTTCTGGGAGATGTTGCTAGCTCGGGCACGATCGCATGACTCTATGCCCAATCGCTAGATACATACTGACTCCCGAATCATTATAGGCGTCTCAACTACCACACCAAATACTTCTCAAGACTACACCGATATCAAGCAACCCCAGCCCGAGTTGATGGTGATTTTCCGGCTCGACAAGTCGCCGAGATCAAGTTTCCAGAATTCATCTGGCCAGGATGCGGTCCAAGCATCAAGCTTGAGCCATACGATGAGGCTGCTGGGCTGAGAAAAGCCGACATCTTCATGAAGTGCACTGGCTGGCTAACGACTCGCTACACTGTCGAGGTTCCTGTATTGGGCGGAGCTAAATGTACGTGGCGAACACTGCGACCAGTCAAGAGAGACGTCCCTACTCCCCCCCTCGGCGAGCCCGACCAAGTCATCTGGCAACCCGATCCAGACGTCGACGGCCGCCTGACCCTCTCGTCCTCCTCCACCGGCGGACCCAAACAACTCGTCACGGTCGGTGACCTTGTCGCCCAAGCCAAGAACCTCATCAACGATGAGAACTGGACACCCTACCCAGCCCACCACCTCATCATGGGTACATCTTCCAACTCGGGCCGCGTGATGGCAACTTACACCCGTGCTGCGCCCTGGAACAAGAACGCCGGCACCCTCAGCATCAACACAGACCACTCCACCTCGCCCGAATACATCGAAGGCATCATCATCGCATGCGCCGCCATGGTGGGCATGCAGGACCGCATGGGACTGGCGAGCAGCTTGATGGAAGCTTCGACCGAATCAATCATGGCGAGTAAGAGGAAAGGCAACATGGGCATTCCAACCGCGGGGAAGATCAAGCCGTACATTAGAAATTTGCAGAAAAGCCAGACTGCTCCGGTCGGGGGCGAGGGAGAGTTCAGGCTCGATGAGAAGCCGCCGACGGGGAGTGGGAGTGTGCAGCGAAGTTTGAAGAGGTTGTCCCTGCAGGCGCGGCAGCTTGTGCCGAAGAGTGCCGCAGGCGTGCCGCCGAAGAGGCAGGCAAAGGTCGATGAGAAGATGGAGGTTGATGTGGCACCGTAGAGTGGTTATGCTGGTGGGTAGGTGTTGGGTGTTTGTGAAGCTGTATGAATGGCAAACAAGTTTCTGCTCGTACATACGATCGTAGGCCAATGACTATAGGGACTATTTCTGAGGCCGTATTGAAGCAAAGTGTCGTCGGTCCACACCATCTTGACTGCTGGCCACGCCGCACCGATCGATACATATTGGACCACACTCGCGCCGAGAGGGGAGTCAGTCAACGAGGCGGAATAAGATCGGTTGTGATGCCGATACGTGATAAGTACGGTTATCACGGAGCTATTCTCATACATACTAGCCCAGAACACTCGCTATGGATACGTTTGCAGTGGGCAGGGAAGTTCGATGAGTGGTATTACAAACTTGATGGCCGAGAAGACGATGTGACGATACCGTAGGACGCAAACATGACACGACCGCGACGCCCGTTTGTGATCTACATCCATTCACCGAGGAGAAAGTGTTGACACGCGCGCCTTGATTGCCACTTGACAGTCCGGCGAAACCCTCTTCGCGACTGCCATTGTCCGCGTGTGGAAGCCTAGGGTTGAGGTAGTGTGCCAGGTAAAGTCCTGGGACGGCGACGAGGAGGACGTTTGTTTTGGTATCTGAGCACAAAATCACGATATGTTCATTGCCGTGGACTTGTTTGCAAAATGTCATACCGCTCCCAATGGTAATTCCCAGTCCTGGATCGTAAGTGGAACCGGTTCGCATGTGTAAGATATGCTTCTGCTAAACGGTCACTGCAATCAGGACACAAGAGCGACCTTCCACAGACAGCTTCGAGGGCTCAGGACTGCGTCGCACTACTGATGATTTATACAGTTCAAATCGCTGCCCGTCAAAGGTGAAGAGGCGATGCGGAAGTGCTTGCTGAAAATTTCGAAGTTGTTGTACCCATTAGACATCACAATCTTCATCATCTATAACTTGCCGCATTGGACTATTCGTGGTATCATGGTGGCGAAGATCAGTCTATATCCTCACAGAGCTCGTAGTGGTGGTAGAGCTCGTCACTGTACTAGGAGTAGTTCCAGCAGCGGTGTTGGAGCTGGCCGAAGGTCCCGTACTCGAAGCGGCACCACCAGCCGGGGAACACTTGCAGTCTGGAGCGCACACGCAGACGATATTCTGCGTCACAGTGAACACCATCTGTTGCGTGATGGTCGACGGAAGCACTGCGCTGCTGGCGCTGACGGATGATGAGGTCGTGGTTGATGATCTTGAGCTTGTCGAAGAGGAGACCGAGGAGGGGCCCGTGACTGAGCTGAATATCGTCGATGAGGAGAGACTCGAACTCGCCACGCTGGATGTCGTTGCACTCATCGAGGTCGAACTGCTCGAGGTCGTATTCGCCGCCGCGATGGATCCCACCGCCGACCCAACCCAAGCGTTCCAATTGGTGATCCCGTTTTGACAAGATCTAGATATATCCCGACCCGTCTGCTGCACCACCGTATTCCCGTTCCTCACAATCTTAATCGACACCGCGCCGGTCCTTCCATTGAACGGCACACTGCCATGATATATCCCACTCCCACCGCTCGGCTTCGTGCTCCAGGTAGCGGTGGTAGCTTGCCCACCAATCGTTACCACGGCATCGGCCGCTGACGAAAGGTACGCATCGAAGAAGATGCTATCCTGAACTATGTCTCCGGGAGCGTATGTCTGCTGGTTGTGGCCAGCATCGTTGCCGGATGTGCCGCCAGTGCCGCAGGCGCTCTTGGGAGATAGGCGGTACCAGAAGGAGACTGTCTCGTTCTTGAGCTGCGAGGAGCCGGACTTGTAGGTGTCGATCCAGTAGGGAAGGAGAGCCCGCCAGCCGTCGTGAGGCATGTTGTCGGCGTAGTTGTAGGGTGCGTTGCCGTAGGTGAAAGCGCCCATTTCTTTGGGTCGTAGCGGCGCAATGTAGTGCGATTCTGGCCTGGTAGATGTTAGCGGCGGGGAGGATGCGAGGCGTGTAAATTGGTCACTCACCAGTCGTTCCAAGAGATGATCTGAACGAATTCGGGCTGCAGAGATAGAACCTGACTCCATCGATCGAACCACAAGTCATCACCACGCCAGAGCCAGTTCTTGCCGTAGTTGGGAACGTTCGCGTAGAACCAGGGAGACACTGCCATCATATAAGGCTTATTCTTCAGAGCACCGATGTATGCGTTGTCGCCGTTAGTGTTCATGTTGTTCGGTCCATTTGGCCATGCCTCCCATGAGAAAAGCCCGTCGGCAACACTGTTACCGGCGGTGGCGGCGTTGTTCGCACCAATCGAGGCCCAGTCAGGAATGAAGAAACATCCCGTCAGGTTCTTGATGTTGTTCCAGTCGTTGGCTTGATTGGGCCCTTCAAACGTAGTGGCGATTGGCTTGCCGTTGTACTGCATGTATGCTGAGCTGGATTTGTACTGGTTCAAGTAGCTGATCACTCTATCCTGTGCCCAGGCACCATTGCCAGCATAGTCGAAGCTGGAATGCCCGTCAGCAGCGCCAATCGATGGCTCGCAACGCACAGCGTCACTCACCTGAAGAACAGCTTGAAGCCCATGCTGCTGGCAACCGAGAATGCATTTGCAAGTTGTTGATCCTGTTCGTTGTCAGTAACTGCTTAATTGTGGCCGGTTCCTACAGACGAACCGTCGTTCTATCCGGATTGTTGGCAACATTCAACGCGAACCCATCTATCCTCGCATCCTGCGCAGCCTGAATATCTTGCTGCCAATCAGTCGAAGTATAAGAATAACAATTCGACATCATGAAATGTGCTACAACAGCTTTCGCATCAACGTAAGCTGCTCCAAGAAGCGCCGTCGCCATGATGATTCGCCACTTCATGGTCGCGATTGTTACACAACAGTTGATCGGGATTATACAGCATCTGAAGAGAGAGAGAGAGGGCTGTCATGACCTGATAATATGCCAGTGCCGAGCATCCAAAGCGATGGCCTTGGACGCAGGAGTCTTCCACGTGGTATCGGCGAATTTGATAGTGCAGCCACAAGCGCTTCCAGGCCATATGAGGCGTTCAGCCTCTCAGCTGAGGAATCAATGTCATGTTTCGGGAGATACCTGATTCGTGTCACGCCATTGCAGAAATACTAGTGTTACGCCCTCGAGTTGACACAGAGCAGTCTGTGAGGAGAGCAGATACAGTCATCCTCCAAACATCGTGCTCCAGATGCCCCCCCCCCCCCCAACAGGTAGGCTGCGCGCTTCTCGTAAAAAGAGCAGAACGCGTGAGCAGTGAGAGAAGGCGTCGCTTGCGTTCACCAAAGCAGAAACGGCTGCCAAGTCTGAATCTGCACTGTCGTAGACGTCGGCCTTTCCGGCTCACCGACGTTAGAAACCATCCAGGCGAGGAATCCACAAAGAAGAGACGCCAAGCCTGAAATTGCCCAAAGGCGTTCGAGGCGCTGCGTTGAAGTGGGAATAAAGTTCAAAATTCGACGGCCTAGGTGAGGCCGCGGCGCCGGGAGCGGGTGATAGTGGCAGCGTGAGTACCACCCGTAACATCAGAATGATTACTATTGCTACCTGTACATGCTTGCTTGCTGTTTCTCGATCATCTTCTTGCTGTCAAGCCCCAGTCCCACCATGACATTCGCACTCATGCCATTACCCAATTCCCTCCGAACACCAAACCCCTCACACAACCCAGCGGTACCGTGCCGACCCATCCCAATGCTAAAGAGCGAGCAAGTTTCAATGCCGTCAAATTGTTAGATGCACACATCATGAAGTAGGTCGCACCCGCTAGAGCTGTCCACTCAGGATAGCCTCGGTGGCACTTCCAATATATTGTCTCCTCGAGTCCATCGGCACCTGGAAACGCCTCTCGAGTTCAGCCTTGATGCTCTTCTTCGTGACAGTCATGAGATCTGCTGTGGACAGGATCTCTCTGATCTCGGCCAGAATGGCATCGTCGCTGGGCATGTCCGACATGTTGAAGTCCGCACTAGAGTAGTGGCGTCCCATGCCGTTGTCAGAAGCCGCCAGCGACATGTGCGAGCCAAACTGCTGCATCTGAGGAACATTGAGCTGGCTCATGTGGTGGCTCTGCTGGTAGCTGTCGCCATAGATGGAAGCAGCTGGGTGGAAGCTCTTGGTGGCATAGCTGATGCCCGAGATCTCCGAGCGGGTTTCGTCGCGTTGAGTCTGAGCATCCCAGAGCTCAGCCTGGTACTCTTCCCACCTCTTCTTCGGAATCGACTCTGGGTCGAACTTGCCTTCATCGGAAACAAGAACTTGCTTGCCCTTCTCACCAGTGACCATACGTGTGTTACCCCATGAAAAATCGTCCATGTGCCAGAAAGCGATGAGTGGCAGGAAGAACGAGTAAACTGGTGTTGCGCACATGTAGATAATCATCCATCCAACCATCTCCCACTTGCGTCGAAGAATGAAGATGATAGCTTGCAGACCATAGATGGCTCCCAACAGAAGGAAAGCAGTGAGTGGCACAGTGTCCGGGTTCCTGGCCACTTCGACGACCAGGTAGATGATGTAAGCCACAATGACGGGCTGCACGACCGTCGAAAGCAGATCCAAGAAGACGACGAATCTCATACTGAAGCAGCAGAAACCGCATAGTTGCTGAAGCGGGATGACCTCGACCAAGTTGTGCACGGTACTGTTGATCCATCGGCGACGTTGCGACATGAAGACGGCCCAGCTGTCGGGTGCGATTGTCCAGGCATGAGCGCGCATGATATACTTCGTCTTGTACTTGGAGTGGTACTTCATGAGTAGGGTCGTCAGGTATCTGTCTTCTCCAAGATGCAGCAAATTCTTCATGTGGAGTGTATCGACGCGAACTTCCGAGTAGTCGTCGACGATTTCCTTGGACACAAAGAGCGGTTTTCCAGTCTCAGCGGCGCGGATGCGGTACATGGTGAAACAGCCCGGCAAACAGGTGACGGATCCGAAGAGCGATTCGAAAGCCTTGGTGAGGTTGTGCGAGATGTAGTATTCGTATACCTGCATCATCGTGATCATGGAAGCTTTGGCGTTGGTCAAGGCGGTTTCACCACACACTGCGATCAGCTTCGTATCGTTGACAAATGCAGATACGAAACGAGTGGCAGAGTCTGGCGCCACGACTGTGTCGGCATCGATCTGTAGTAAGTACTCGTAGAACGTCGGATTGACTCCTATCACGTTCCGGATCTGGTGATGGAGTTCGAGCTCGAGCGGTGTCATGGGGAGGTTGTAGTGTACGCGGTTGAGGAAGCGCATGAGAATCATCTGGGAATCACGCTTTCCACGGTTACCGGGTCTGCGAAGAAGTCAGTCACGAAGAAAAGGAGAAAACGTGATAGTGTAGCATACCTCGACACTTCGGAAGGCTTTCCGACCTTGACGACCACAATGAATGGCACGATGTGACCCTGCACTTCGTAGAGACCCGAATAGAGCTTACCCATGTTGTGTTGCTTCTGGCCTTCACCAAGGGATTCGAAGCTGAGCGGTTCCGGGTCAACGGCCTCCGGAACGCCAAGAATGTCCAGAACGATTCGAGGCGTTGGTCTGTCATTGCCTTGACCAATAATCATACCGTCACAAATGATGAACAGAAGTTTGCGCTTGTCATCGTATTTCATGCGAGCGGCGGAATCAATAGCACGACGCAGAGACTCCTCGTCTTCTGTGTATGCAGGGACGGTACAGATAACGAACTTATCGAGATTCTCCGGGACATTCTTTCTGCCGAACTGCAGCGCAGCCAAGAACTTGAAGCAAATGACCGTAACAAGCAGCAAGGAGATCGCAAGCAGGATGTACTTGGCGAATTGACACTGTGGGCTGCTCCGAGTATCGACATTGCCGACGTAAAAGAGGTTGTCCAGGCAAACCTTCATGCGCTGGCGGAGGGCAGGATCAATGTTGAGCGCATCCCAGTACTTGGTCACGTCTTGTCCAGAACGCTGTTGAAACAGGTCAACAACTCTCTCATCCATGAAATTCGAGTTCGGGGCAACGTCTGGCCTATCGGTTCCTGGTGGGTATTGCGGCTGTCTGCCCCCAGCAACGTACTCGGTCAAGTCATAGACACGCCCGTGGATATGTGAGACATAGTTCTCCTTTTTACTCAGGGTCTTCAAATACTGTGGAGAGTATCCAACATTGCCCTTCCAGTAGTTGCCGGATAGGTAGATCATCTGCTCGGTGAACCAAGCTGGGCGAGAGTCGTTCGTAGCCCATCGAAAGTCGTGATACTGCGCATTGGTGTCCGTGCTACTGACAGCATTCTGGCCGGTCCAGTTGTAATTCTGGTAGTTGAGCTGAACGGCAGGGTCAATTCCAGTCTCGTTAGTACCCTGGCACATAGCCGATACCTGAACAGGGAAGAGATTCGTGGCGTCTGTACCAGCATACTTTTTCAGGGCTGAGTCCGGAACAATGCTCGGATAGTGAGCGGGCATGAATGCGGCCAGGTTGAAGACAACGCCGCGGATGGCGACGTAGGAGCCTGCACCATCCTTGCCGTTGTAGCTCGAAAGCTCCTCCAGGCTGTAGACGTGCTGTGTAGGGCAGATAACTCGGGGGAAGCCGACCATGAAGAATACGACGAACAAGCAGGACAGCCAGATCATCATGTTGATGGCCAGCTTCTCACGCCAAGCCATGCGAATGTCCTTTCGTGGCATGCGACCTAGGATCCTGACCGCGAAGTCAGGACACCACCAAGTGAAAGCGTAGACCATGAGCAGCCACCTGAGTCGACTGCCAGAGACAGGCTTCTCCTCGATCTCGACGGCCTTGGCTTCGTTTCCCTTCTCTGCCATTTGCTCGCGGGTCTCCAGGTTACGGAACATGTCGCCCTCGCGGAAAGCAGACGCTCCAGCATCACTCTTGGAGTCGAGGTCGCGACTGCCAAAGTAACCAGCTGCCTTGTCGTCATAGTAACCTGATCCTGGAGTTTGAAGCAGGTTGACTTGAGACTGGCCAAACCCACCTTTCGCCGCATCTGCTGGTGTGAGCATGCCCGAGTTGCCATAGGACTCATCGGCATACATTGGAGGCCCGTCTAGCTCGCCAGCACGTATTATTTGCCGCCAGCATCGCTCGCTCAAGAACACTCCAGTGGCGCCGACTCTCGCTTCGTGGCTAGGCCAGCTCTTCTCGTCCAAGATCATTTCCGCCTTCTCTCGTTCACTGCCAACGACAGAGACTTCACCTTCGGCGGTGCCCAGGAACTCGCCGAATGGCATGAATATGCTGAAGTCGGCGTTCTTAAGCCGTTGTGCGATCTCAGCAATGCCGAGTGTCTGGATCTGAGTGCGCACGCACTTGCTGTCAAACTGATTCGCTATCCGTCTGTCGTTTGGCTTCAAGCAGAAGAAGAAGTAAGCGTTGGTGTTGGGCGCCGTAAGAGATTTGTTTATGTTGTCAAGAGAAGACAAAAACTGCGCTGCAGCACCTTGCTGATGATCCGAAGACTTGTTGACGCGGGAGAAGCTGCGAGTACCCTCGTCACTACCATCGTCGAGATCTTGCTTCCTGGAGCCCAGTTGTGGCCGAGTGCCCTTTCGACGGGCCATGCTGGGCATGCGCGATGGCTTCGAAGCGACAGAAGCTTGCGTCACGGCATTGCGATCTCTCGGATGCAGGACCTTGTTCAGTGCTTCCTGGCCAAAAAGCTCTGCTATGAAATGCGAAGACGTCGTGTTGACCAGATTCATAAGATCTCCTGAAACGACCTCTCCATTTTCTTCGAGCAGGCCCTCCACCGCATAATCGACCTCCCCAGCAAAGTGCTTAACTGTGAAAGTTGCGTGATTGTTGGGGATGGCGAAGTTGTTGCCGGGCTCCATGACTGTAGCCGAGCTGACCTCGATGGCCGGGTTCTTGTTCTCGAAGCGCTTTCGCAGGGACTCCAAGAATTGCATGTCAGTCTTTCCGCGCTTCATCTGGTCGTCGAGAATGCTGAGAAGGCCGTTTCCAGGCTTCAAAAGACCTTTGACCGCATCGCTGTTGTCAAAGTAGCTCGTGGCTGGAACTTGCACTTCCTCCGTCTCGAGGAGATCTGCTTTTCTCTCGAAGAAGTTTTGCAAGCAAAAATTATAAAACGACTCGGTAGCTGCATTGTTCAAGAGCTGGTCGAGTACGCTCCCAGTGGACGATGTCTGAGCAAAGCCCGGGAAGTCGACGATTGATATCGTGTTTGCAATCTTCTCTTCTGAAGGCTCGCATAGTCGCACGTTGATCTTTTCCATGATCAAAGCAACCATCAGGCTGTAGAGAGTTCGTGCTAGCTCATCTGCATTGTCACGGGCACCCTTCGGATCGAGCATGATCGTAACACGCTCGCGGTGCAAGATCTTTGTGCGGTATCCGAGAGATTGCTCCAAGTGTTGTGCGCTGACTCCCAGGAAAGCGGCCACAACAGCAAGTACATCCTTGTTCTTGACCACTGTGATCTCCTCACCACCTTCAGCGCCATACCCCCCGCTCTCATCGGGGGCTGGTGTAGTAGACTGCGAAGTCATAAACTCCAATTGACCAATGTGCAAGATTGCGGCAAGGATCTCGCACATATGTGCGATCTCCTCGCGTGGAAATTCAAGTTTGCGAAGGGCAGTCTTGAAGTGCTGGAAACCTTCTCCATCGTTGATGCCCACTTTCGACTGGGAAGGGTGACCAAGATATCGCCACCTTTTTTGACTGCCTCTTAGAGATGTGCGATTTCCCGGGCCATGTGCGATGCTGCTGCCCAGGTCGAGGCCCAAATGCTCTTTCTCGGCGTCTGATGTACCTTGGAGTAGGTAGTAGAAGATGTGAAAATTGCGCTCTCCTGGTGGCACGGTCGCCACACGACTCCGCTCAAGTCTGTGATCCAGGAGCTTGCCACCGATCAAGGTTGGGTGCAATGTTGACGCGGTGTCATACTGCAGCTCGAAGAATAGGCCGGCTTTCGAAGCGGTCGTGGTTGTGACCGTCTTTGTGGTGGTAAGCGAGTCGAAGACGAAGGCTGCGAAAGACAGCCTCTTTGATAAGGGTGTTGAGGAGTACTGGAGGAGGGATGAGAGGAGATGTGACCGAATTGTCGTTTTTCCGGTACCTGTTTCGCCACTATTGCCATGTCAGCTGCAGTCCGATGATCAATGTTCGCTTCACCGGAGAGCTCGAACGCATTTCATGATCACGCTCGGTTATCCAATTCGCTCGTCGCTCCGTGGCTGTATGTACTCACAGAAATACGGCCGCTTGGTTCTCCTGACGGCTTCCTAATCGTGTCCACATGCGACTGGCGAGTTCTTCAGCAGCACCCATCGCACTGCCATCTTTGCCGCCATTGGGTCCCTTCTGAGAAGAGATATGTGTGTTGACAGAGATGTAACCTTGCGATGAGAGATTTGTGATGGGTAGATGGCTGTGGAAACGCGATGCAATGTGGCTCGTAATGCCCGTGTCGCTCATCGAATGGGCAGGTAATGCCGCCAGGTTGGCTTGGGTAGTCGGATTCGCCATAGTCGATGCTCGGCCTTGCGGCCAGGCGATGTTGTGAGAGTTCAGCACGCCAAAGGCCTCGTCCGCGGTGCCAGTGTTATGAAGGGCGGCAACAGCCAAGCCGAACCACGAGTGTCCAGAGCGATAGGAGGCAGGTCCACTGGGTTCCGTCGAGACTTCGAGAAGCGAGCGTGGCTTGGTATAGCGAGCGACGGCAACGACAGACTACAAAGAGAAATTGAATATAGCACGGCGAACTTTCGTATGTGTTGAGGCGAGCACCGCAGCAGGAGGACGGATTGCCAGCGGACCATCCCGAAGCCGTAGCCTCATCCACCAGAAACGCTCGCACGCTAAATTCCTTGGCCTCGCCCCCTGATTATCCGGCAGACCACGGGAAGCTCGATGTTGTGCGCCTCCGATATCTGCTTTCACACGATGGTTTTGCCGAGGCAACACGATGCTGTCAGACTCGGCATCATAAAAATGCACCGCAGAACGCTACCCTAACTGCACTCGAACACCACGCGCAGATTTCCCGAAGCACAGCATGTGCGCGATGCACACGACTCGTGGGAAGTGGCGCGAAGGTCTCTGCGCCAACCGTTGAAAGCTACTCCACAAGCGCGCAGATTTCGCGGAGTAGGCCATCCGATCGCTACTAACGAGACAAGCCGCTCCCTGTCAAATCGTTCTCGAAGAGAGCCTTGCTCCATCTTTGCCACGACCGGCTCCATCATCACGAAGACACATAGAGCGTTGAGGAGGTGAATAAAGCGGACAGTCGTATAACAGGTCTTGAGGGACACGTAATCCAGCCTGTTGTGTTTGCATATACATAGAGCTCTAGCCGTCATGCAGGAGCTCGTTGCCTCTTGCAACCAAAAATAGCTTCGTGTTCAGCAGAAAAATAGCCAGGATGTTGCCACACAGTGGGAACAGAGGAAAGAACAATGCAAGTGATGGGACAGACGGTCGTATTGATAGCACTGCAGCTGATCGTAAGACCTGTTGTCGTTGCTGTCGCGAGAGATATCATTTTAGAAGCGCGTGAGTGACGGCTTACCAAAAAGTTTTGGAAGTTAATGGAGCGGGAAGGTTGTTGTTGAGTCTTCCCGAAATGCCCTAGCGGCAACCACTAACGCACCTCCACTATGCGGCAGGCTGACTGGAGCTATGCGGCAGGCTAGATCTTTGCACAAATTCATCAATTTTAGCGCCATGTATCTCGTAACTAGACCCCGAATTGAATAACATTTAAAAAAGCAACCTCGTACCCTATGCTTTTTGACCACCTCTTCGGGGGCTAGGAAGGGAGCAATAAATGCCGTTGCCCTCGCGGCAAGTCGAGCTGCACTCTAGATTCTAAAGCTCTTACAGGCATTGAGGCGCTCGATAATTGTCCGTCATAGAGAATGCAGCCTGCCATTTAGCGACAACCAGCCTGCCGCATAGTGTGGGCCTCCCCCCTGGAAGCAGCCAGGACTGGGGTTCGCCGCAGAGCACAACATCCACAGGTCTGAGCCGATCTTCTCGTTACTCGTCTGCAGAGAGACACACTTGTCTCCAGCGATTGTACTGTATCATTCGCTTGTTGTCGTCCTGCACGACTGACTACATTCGCTTGTCCCATCATCGCCATCACCACTGTCGTTCAGGAAACAGCGAGGGACTTGACACGCCAAGCCATTCCCATTCGTGCCCGTTGCGACGGCAGTCACCCCAATCCCACATCACTACACGCACGATACACGACCAGACCTCACGAGGACGCACACCAGAGGGTGTTTCGACCCAAAGAGGCCCTCTGAGGGCGACATAGCATAGATTACCGCCACGATGGCGTACCGAATGTCCTCCTATTCGAACCACTCCTCCGCTGCTCCCGGACGGACGAACACAATGAAGCAGGCTTCATCTCAGGTCTCGACCACGACGCTGCTCAATGCATTGCACGGCGCCTTTTCATCAGGGCAGCCATATCCTTTAGAGGCTAGCACCAGTCTGGTCGTCAATACTTGGCTAACAGCCTCGAGCACGGGACCAGATGGTAGATATGGTGGCACAGTGGACGCAGAGCTCGCCCGCAGGGCCTGGGAACATGCCAGGCGACGCGCTGAGGATGCCTGTATCATCTTGGGGCACGTACAGACAACAGTCTATTGTCAATGTGGTCCGCTAACAAATTTCGTAGCTCCCTCCATCATTCCACGCCTTCACTCTTCGCATCATTCGCCTCTGCGCTTCCCCTTTCCGTGCCGGGCACATTTTACACAGCTCTTAATGCATTACGACCATTCTTGACAACAGTAACGCCACACAATCCGTCTTTGCCACGATATTCCGCGCTGGGTGGCACCTTCGTCCTTGCTCTGACCGGCGAGATTACCGGCGCCTCACTCAGCCTTTCGACATCGGGTATCGACACAGATAGCGGTCTGCTCAACGTCCCGACGGAGTCCGGCTACCGCGCTTTCGACGTCTTCTACTACCTCCTGACTTCGCAGTCTCAGCAGGAGCGCGAGTTTCTCGGTCTTAAGGCACCCGATCAGTATGCTCTCCTACGCAAATCGAGTACCTACAACGCGCCATCATACCTCCCAACAGCAGACGATGCCGCGGCAGCCGAGGACTTCCGCGAGTCACTCAAGTCGATTGGCATCAAAGGACAGAGCTTGCGCAGCCTGTTGAGTGTCATTGCAGCCCTTCTACGACTTGGCGATGCCATTGGTTTTCTTGTCGATCAGGAAGAGCTAGAGCAGGTGTGCGAGGAAGTGGCTGAGCTGCTGGATCTTGATCCTGAGGTCCTGCTGAAGAAGTGTGTGACCGAAGACCGAGAAGTCCTGATTGCAGCCATCTACGAAGCACTTGTAGACTGGGTCATTATGCAAGCCAACGATGCCATTAGAACGGAGATCCGGACTGGAAGAGCAATGAGTGACGGCAGCGACAGCGGAGCAGCAACACCACCAAGCAGTCAAGATGACGGTGATGGCGTTAGCATTACTCTGATTGAGGTGCCAAGCCAGACCCTCGGTAAGTCTGTATGCTTGAAGACCGTCTTCGACGACAGCACTGGTATCAACTCTGAGATGAAGGAAGACGGAGTGCAGATCATACCCGCAGGTTCTTCTGTCATCCGGGAGATGAAAGATGCTGTCGCTCATTGTGAGGCAGATCTGAACATCGTCGGTGGTGCTTCCATGAGAGAGCGTGAAGTTGAGCTGGATCGCAGGCAAGGTGTTCTCGAAAAAGTCGGCGTCGAGACGGACGAAGACAGCTTTTTGCGAAGCATCCTCTACCCCGTAGCTGGCCAGGGCATCAACTTGGGCAAGACTGGTCGTTTCACCATAACCAACATTCTCGCTAGCAGCAGAGTTTGGTTCCAGCTCTGCCTTCACCCAAGTGACGAGTCACCGGCAGCCCTCGCCAGTCAAGCTTCAGGTGTAATTCCATGGTCCGCTGGAGCTGTCTCCAGCCAGATTCGCGCCTGGAGGTTGCCTGAGTGGGCGAATTACAGAAACAAGCAGCTCGACTTCACAGCTGATTTCGATGTCGAGGAGTTTGTGCAGAGATACCGAAGACTGGGTTGCCAAGATGGCAGAGAAGGTGTCGAGACCTGGATTCTTGAGCGTGGCTGGAGCAACGGCGAAGTCCACGTGGGTACGGAACGAATCTGGATGAGAGAGCCCGCTTACTGGGAGGCCGAGAGCATGCTAGACATGAAGCCTGTCGACGACGCTTCGCCAGGCCCCATGCTTGGTGGCATGATCGGTGCTGCCGACATGGAAGGTGGCTATGCACCATCGAATCCTGGGTTGCAGAGTGGTTTCCAACGCGACGACAACAGCCGAGAGACCCTGATGGGACGTCAATCCATTCACATCGCACCTAGCAAGATGGGAGCGAAGTCCCTTGCACCCACTCAAGCTCACACTCTTCGAAGCATCAGCGGAGGCGATTACGGCCTTGGTTTCAAGGGCGACGACAAGCGCAACTATGTTGGTTTCGAAGGCGAGATCGACGCTGAGCTTGCTCAAGGCAAAGACGTGATTGTCAAGAAGACCACCCCTGGCAGACGCGCTTGGGTCGCACTCGTATGGGCACTGACCTTCTGGATACCATCACCGCTGCTCACGCACATTGGCCGTATGAAGCGACCTGACGTGCGTCAAGCATGGCGCGAGAAGTTCGCTCTTGTCTTCCTCATCTTACTCATGAACGGCATCGTCGTCTTCTACATCATCGGATTTGGCAACATTCTTTGTCCGAACCGCAACAAGGTCTGGAACCGCAAACAAGTTGGCTATCACCAAGGCTCGACTGATTTCTACGTCTCGTTCCGAGGTGGTGTCTATGATCTGTCCAAGTTCTACCGGCTGCAGCATTCTGACACCTCTATCGAGACCACCACAACCAATATGGAACCATTCGCAGGAACCGATGTCACCGAATACATTGTGCCACCCCTCACGATTGCTTGCCCTGGCCTCGTGGACTCTGAAACGATTCAGCTCCAGAGCAACAATACGCTTCTGTACCCCAATGCGGAGCATACTTCGGGCCCTCACTTTCAATCAGACACCACCACCAAGCTCCACAGCATCACCTGGTACACTGAGTACTTCCTCCCGCGCATGAAGGAGTACTACAAAGGGAAGCTGGTATACAAGAGATCGACGGTTAAAAGTGATGGAGAGAAGTACAGCAGAAAGTGGTTCATCATCGACAAGAAAATCTACGACATGACGGACTACTATTACACTCTGGATCTCCAGAACAATCTGGCATCTTACAGCTTCTTCCCGGACGATGTTGAGACGCTCGTGTCTAACAATCCTGGTGGCGACATCACCGATGACTGGAATAATAAGTTGAACTTCTCGACCCGACAGAACAGCATGAACTGCTTAAACAACATGTTCTACATTGGCGAAGTCGACTTCCGACA
Source organism: Mycosphaerella arachidis (assembly GCA_001297265.1). NCBI lineage: Eukaryota > Fungi > Ascomycota > Dothideomycetes > Mycosphaerellales > Mycosphaerellaceae > Mycosphaerella > Mycosphaerella arachidis. The sequence continues at coordinate 484,044 of LIHB01000002.1, forward strand.
AAGTGCTCGTTGCCAGGTCAACAACTACATCTTGCTTGCATTCACTATCGTTCTGTGCGCCGTCATTGTCATTAAATTCTTGGCCGCCTTACAACTTGGTTCCAAGCGTCGACCCTCCCAGCAAGACAAGTTCGTCATCTGCCAGGTTCCAGCCTACACTGAAGGCGAAGACTCCCTTCGAAAAGGTCTCGACTCTCTTACAGCACTCGCCTATGACAACAAGAGGAAGCTCATCTGCGTTGTCTGTGACGGCATGATCGTCGGTGGTGGAAACGATCGTCCTACGCCCAAGATTGTTCTTGATATCCTCGGCGTTGACCCCAAGATTGATCCACCTGCCTTACCATTCAAGTCTCTCGGTGTTGGAGGCCAACAGCTCAATTACGGCAAGGTTTACTCAGGTCTGTACGAGTACGAGGGCAACGTTGTCCCCTATCTGGTCGTTGTCAAGGTTGGCAAAGAATCCGAACAGCAAAAGTCCAAGCCTGGTAATCGTGGCAAGCGAGACTCGCAAGTCTTGCTTATGAGCTTCCTGAACCGTGTCCACCACCGATCCGCAATGAATCCTCTGGAGCTGGAAATGTTCCACCAAATCAATAACATCATCGGTGTTGATCCTGAACTATATGAGTACCTGTTCCAGGTCGATGCTGATACCAAGGTCAAGGAGGATTCACTCAACAGACTGGTGGCCGCTTGCTCTAACGATGCTAAGATCGCCGGTATCTGTGGTGAGACATCTCTGGAGAACGAGGAGCGCAGTTGGTGGACCATGACCCAAGTCTACGAATACTACATCTCCCATCACTTGGCCAAGGCTTTCGAGAGTTTGTTCGGCAGTGTCACCTGTTTGCCTGGATGGTAAGTTTACAGCCAGTACAGGTCATGATGTTTACTGACATTGCCACAGTTTCTGCATGTACCGGCTTCGAACCGCAGACAAAGGACGACCTCTCATCATTGCCGACAAGATCATCGCCGAGTATGCCGACAACGATATTGACACCCTGCACAAGAAAAATTTGCTCTCCCTGGGTGAAGATCGTTATCTCACAACTCTCATGACGAAGCACTTCCCACAAATGTCATACAAGTTCTTGCCAGATGCCTACGCCCTCACTGAAGCTCCTGCCGAATGGAGTGTGCTGCTTTCTCAGAGACGTCGCTGGATCAACTCCACCATCCACAACTTGGCCGAGATGATGCAAGTAGACCTTTGCGGTTTCTGCTGTTTCTCCATGCGCTCCGTGGTCTTCATCGATCTCATGGGAACGATCATCCTTCCAGCTACCTGCATTTATCTGGTATATCTCATCTACTCCGTAGCGTCTGGCTCTGGACAATTTCCCCTGGTCTCGATTATCATGCTTGCAGCCGTGTACGGTCTGCAGATGATTATCTTCATAATCAAGAGGCAGTGGCAGCACATCGGCTGGATGATCATTTACCTCATGGCATACCCTATCTGGTCATTTGTACTGCCATTATACTCATTCTGGAAACAAGACGACTTCTCGTGGGGTAATACCCGTGTTGTCATCGGAGAGAAGGGTGACAAGCAGCTTATCGCAGTGGACGACGAAGGCTTTGACCCTCGCAGCATTCCTCTCCAGCGATGGGACGACTACGCCACGGCTAACAACCTGCCCGGGCGTCGTGGTGTCTACCAGGAGAAGGACATGTATGGTTACCAGGATGCCCCGGGCTACGAGATGGACGACATGCACTCCGTGTATTCATCCGTCAAGCCAGCGTCCACAATCTTGACCGGCTTCCCACAGCACAACTCCTTCCGACCACCACAGTCGCCTGGACCGAAAGCCATCGGAAGGCAGTCCACTTTCTCGCGCTTCACCGACCACCCGCAAAGTTATGAACAACAGCGATTGATGTCAATGGGTGGCATGAGCGATCACTACAGACAAGGTGCCGCTTCGCCATACGGTGCACGACATCAGTCTCAGGACAACCTCCTCGCTGGCGCTCAATCACCTCCCATGTATTCTGACCAGCGAGCTCGTTCTCCTTTGGGTCATCAGTACACAAGTCGACCAGGTAGCACCAACCCCAACGCACACTTGAGTGGTCTGTCTGGATTCCAAACTCAAGGGCCCACGAACGATGCCATCACGATGGCTGTACAGGAGTGCTTGGGTGAGGTCGACATGGATGCCGTGACGAAGAAGCAGCTCAAGGCGCTGGCTGAGCAGAAACTGCAGTGCCAACTTGTGGGCGAGAAGAAAGCATTCTTGGACTTTGAAATCGACAACCAGCTTGCCAAACTGTGATGAACGAAGCTTAAGTGTACAGAAATTTTGAACTATGATGTGTGTGTGTGTGTGTGTCGGTAGCGATTGCATGGGTGGGCGTTACACCTTTGGTGTGGGGTTGTGGGATGGTGCTAGGAAAGCGGCGCCAGGAAACGAAAAGATGTACAGGCAGAACAGCTACGATATGTTTGCAGCACGTGGAGTTGTGCAGTCGATCTTTGTTCGTCGGAATTCGGGGAGATTATGATGGAGGATTCGGTGCGAATGCGGCGTTGTATGGCTAGAAGAACAGAGAAGTAATATAATGACCAGTGAACACACCAGCACCCTTCGTGCGCACGTCTTGCTTCAGACATAATATACTCCAGCTCCTGCCGCAGCAGTCCATGACAAGGGACCTTCCCACTTTGAGACAACACACATCACATTCAGTACTTCGAGCAGAGCTGCTCAAGCAGCAGCTTGGAGTTCTTATACGAGAGTGCGATCTGAGCAGCACCATCGATCACCTCTTCAACACCGAAGGATGATTCAAAACCAGCACAGGCCTTGTTCTTGCGCCACTGCTGCAGGAATTTCGCCGATCGCATCAGGGTCATCTCGTCCAGTGCCTTCTGCTTCTTTTCTGACCCTCCATCAACGGACGGTTCATCACTGAGCAGGTTTGGACCAACGTCGTCTTTGGCACCACCTCGAGCAAGGTAGGCACCCAAGTTCTGTCGGTTCTTGAGATTCTGCTCGATCATCCCAAGACCGGGTTCCGGGCTACGCAGTTGTTGGGTGGCACGGACATCGGCACTGTTACCACTAAGCGCACTCAACTTGGAGTTCCTGGCGGTCAAGAGAAGACATCACAGAAGAAGAAATCATCCACGCAAGTCGATGGAGCACAGCTCTAAGGCGCCTCCAGCTTATATGGAACGAGCGATGATTTCGATGAAGAGACGCTCGAGATTTCTCAGGACCGCGGAAGATCGGCGAGGACCTCGATTCGGTGGGCGAGATCGCAGGTCTGCGGGAGGCTCTCGAGGAAGAAGCCTCTGCTCGACGTGGTGCTGAGCGTAGAGCTCTTGTGATGGAGACCAAGTGCGATATCATAATTTGTGCGGGAGAATGTGGTGAACGCGATAGGACTTAGGGCAGGTGACGAAATGGTAGTCCACATGGCCGCCGGCGGGTTGTACGGCGGGGCAAAATGCCATGAGATACCAAGTCGCCACTGTAAATGTCAAAAGAGTTTACGCTCCGCGATGTATTGCGCTCGCCAGGACTTGGGCGCGACCTGGACTATGCATGGTTTCGGGGGTCTAGGATATCGAGCGGTTGGTCTTTGCGCTTGTAGGCTTTCGCCTTGGTAGTCTGTTTTACGGTATTTGGTATGGCCAGAGGCCTCGACACCAGACAATGATACAGTCCTCTCCTGACTACAATCTTCCAATAGCCAGATAGCCGCAAACAATTGTTTGTCCATTCCTTCCACCCTCTTGAACGTATCACAAGCCCATTCCATCTTCGCGCGATCCAATGTCATCCACGTCAAAAGAGGTGGGCCATATCTATTAGAGGCCCGTGGCTGTACCACAAGGTGATTGACTTGCAAGGCCATGTCTTTTACAGCCTCTGTGACTTTCCATCCACCTCGACGGCTCTCGAGCGCAAAGATTACGCCTTGAGACCTATCTGAGGTCTTAAGATTAGTGATACTAAGATTTTGCAGAGGCCGAGGGAAGTCATCTTTCTGCAGTGCTGGAAAACGTTTCTTGCCCGCGTAGCTGAGGTCATTGACCTTGATAAGGAAGCGATGAGTTGCCCAGTAGTGTTGCCATGCTTCGTGATAAATTCTTGAGCATCGTTGTAGATCTGCCGAGAGGTGGCCAGTAGAGCGCGTGAAGATGGGTTGATGATAAAGATGTGCTGCGGTCGCGCGCCGTCGTCGTTGGAGGTAAACGCGAGCTCGTAGATGTAGTTGCAACGCTCGGCCGGCAGCAGGAGTGAGCTGGACTCACCATGTTGTCGAGAAGCAGTCGCGCGGTCGGGTGGTCGCTTAATTCCCATCCTGTGTGATGGCGAGGAGAAATGTCGAAGTAGATGAGAAGTAGGGTAAATACAGTGGTTTTGAAGTAGCCTCCTGGTCAGTGAATGTATGGCTCATGTGGCCGACTGTTCTCGCTTGCCCTGTGCATTTCGCAGAGCGACCCATGTCTCCAGCATGACCATCGCCGCCAAGATCTGCATCTCCATTGCGAAGATCGCCTTGTGCTGGTTCCAAGTGTCTCTCAGTTCTTCAGTAGTCTTGAGCTGCTGTACTAACGGTCGGCCAACACGCGCCGCTACTTCCTCTTCTGGCAGCACGACTACGTAGTCCTCCTCATGGATCATTCCACGTGCGGCCCCCATGCGGAAGACCTCCCTGTGCCAGCTGCCCCTAGGATCGATGAGAGTGAGGTGGTAGTACGCAATCGCGTGTCGCGAGACCACGCCAGATGGAGGTGCTTGATGTCTCCAAGGCGTCTATGAGCATGTAGCTCAGAAAGGTGCTGTTCGGCCTTCTTGCTGATGCGCAGGTTGTCTATGTACCAGCATTGATTTGATCAGTATTGTCGAGGTGCTTGGAGAAAGACAGCCTTAGCCTCTTGATACGTCTGCCGACAGCAAAGGAGGAGTGCAGCTGAGGGAGGCTGAGCCCATACCCGATCTACAGGTCGCGCGCGAAGCGTAGCCACAAGTGCCAGCTCGTAGATGTGATTGCGTAGTTCTGCAGGAAGTCCGAGGAGCCTTGAAGATGACATCTTGAGACGGCGCGGGATCTGAGATGATCCAAGGGTGGCGGTGTAGTCGGTTGGTGTTTATTTCGGGCGAAGAACCTGACTTCACTTAGGCTTAGAGGTCGGATGGAGCGTGCTCGTATGTGGAGCCCCAATAGCTACGCCGTGGATACCGGCTACTCGAGTTAGGTCAAGATGCTGACGGGACACGTAGCACTTCGCAGCTAATCAGGTCCGCCCTTGTGAAGCATACCAATATAGCCCCCGTCCACAGAAGAGGTATATTGTGGCACTCTTTAGGAAGACCTTCAGTCCATCTACCACCACACCTCAACCTCGACATCAATGCTTGCGTGAAGCACGTTGCAACTCCACCCACTGAACCTGGCCATCGGCACGATACTGACAGTATCTCCGTTCCGCAATCCTTCAACCCACGCACTGATCTCTGGACTCGCCTCTTCGGATCTCTGTGCATCATACACCAGCTCGTGATCTTGTGGCTGCTTGTCAGCCATAGCATTTCTCGCCCACTCAGGACCCCTCTCCTGCTCGCCATCGCCATTCTTCTTTCCCAGCTCAAACCAAGTCCACGACCCACCCTCTTGATTCTGACACCAGCCTTGATCGTGACCGGTCGCTTTCACAGTCACGCGCTGTATGCGGCCTTTGCCTTTGCATGAGTTGCTCCCGGCTGTAAGGTACTTCAATGGTGGGGTCTCCAGGTACGGCTGCAGTGGTGTCTCTCTACCTGAGCTGAACCGTCTCGTAGGCGTATCGCGCGAGGCACGGAAATGGATACAGTCGTAATCAGCATTATGAAGGATGAGTTTGATTAGCTCATGCGGAAGGCGGTACTTGGAAGCACGTTCGAGCCAGTGGATAGTGTCGAGCACGTCCGTAGGGTTGCGTGGGAATGTTGTTGGCGTTTCGGGCTCTTCTGATGGTGCAGTATTGTCATCTGAGACTCGAACTATGTCCTCCGGTCGTGGTCGTCTTAGGTTGTGAGGCAGTCGTCTGAACATGGTGTCTTCGTGATGGACGTGCTCTGTACAGGGCTATGCGACCATCTATTCCTTAGTGGTAGAGGTGGCCTTTGACCAATACTGTATCAGGAAACAACAACCCACGTCATCGGGCTGACTTCACCTGGCTTGTGGCACACCAGCAAGGTCATTGCTATCGAGCGCTATAATCGTTTGGCACCGCATGGTCCCAAGACCTCGGGAATATCTCCAAGGGCAGCCGTGATCGATTCACGTGCTGCTTGTGATGGCATTCACCGATGATTCTGCTGGCTGAATGAGTTACATAGACCAGTGTTTGTGGTTGCATACGTTTGTGCTGGGCGGTTGTTTGCCGGGGCTGGTCCTTCAAGGTGGGTGCTGCCGAGGCAGGACTTTGGACCATGATCGTGCCTTTTTTCCCTTGCAAACAACATCAACAGGAATATCGAACCAACTCCGACAGTAGAGACGTCCGCCAAGATGGTATTGGAGGTCATCTACGTGGTCAGACACGGCGTGAGTACTTCCCTCTTACTCTTCTGTTCCGTTCATAAAGGCTCTCGCATACAGTATCATGGCGCGGAATCACAAGATGAAGTGGGGGCGTCCGCGGCACGAGCTGCTTGGAACACTAATGCGCAGGATCACGACGACCTGACGAATATCGATATTGCTTGGATTCCGGCGTAGTGTGAAAGGACGGGCGAATGAAATGGAAACAGCGGTACTGACAACCATCACAGTACAGATCTAACTGGTACCCACCACGTCATCCTGAATTCCACCAACATGTATGCTGATGTCCTCCCAGGCACGTCGACCCGTCAACAGGCCACTACAACTCGACCGTTCCATCACCCACAGGCATCGTCGCAGACCCAGCACTTGCCAGCTACGGAGTCAAGCAGGCAGAAGAACTCGGCGCTTACCTCGAAACCGTCGACCCACCAGTCGACCTGATCTACAGCTCACCATTCTACCGCTGCATCCAAACCCTCAAGCCCTTCGTCAGCGCCAAAGCTAAACGCGAAGGCAAAGATGCCATCAAAGTCTACGTCGAGCCCGGCGTAGGAGAATTCTACGGTCTTGCCCGCTTCGATCACCCATCGCCAGCACCAATCGCGGAGCTCAACCGCCACTTCGACCACCTTCAAGCCGTCGAGCCACCCAGCATAGTCCCAAGCACCAAGGGTGAGAGCATTCCACAGCTCCACGATCGCGTTGCATATGCTCTCCAACACATCATCGCTCGCGCAGATGCCGACCCAGCCGGTCCCAGAACTTTGCTCATCTGCACTCATGCCGCTGCCATGATTGCCATTGGCCGTGCTCTGACTGGACGTATGCCTGAGGAGGAAGGTGAGGAGGACTTCAAGTGCTTCACCTGCAGCTTCAGCAAGTTCGTGCGGCGGCAGCAGCCTATTACCAATGGCACCAACGGCGCGAAACCGAACGGCACGCACCTCAATACCGACTGGACGCCTCAGTCTCCTGACCAGGTCCCGGATATCGGCTGGCGTAATGGAAAGGGAGTCGCTGGAGGCTGGGACTGCGTGGTCAACGGCGATTGCTCTTTCCTGGCTGGTGGCGAGGAGAGAGGATGGTAAGTCTAAAATATATTTCTTATTTATTGCATCGTCTGCTTGTTCTGCTTTTGAGGATCCACTTACCAGTTTCGTTTGTAACAGGAATTTCGACATTGAGAAGGCGCAAGCCGGCAAAGTCACTGGCTCGGAGTTTTGAGCTTTGCATCCATCAACATCAGCAGCGCATCTTGCTTACACGAACTGCCACAAACAGGCACTTTACGGGCGACGAGGGCTTCATGGATCTCCCACTCGTGTCGAGCGAAGCGATAGACTACTCAGTAGAGTCATTAGGCGTGAAGGAGGGGAACAAGGATAGAGATAGAGGATCACGGTTATGAGGCGTCAAAGTCATTGGCTGGTTCAAGCTGTTTGATTTCGCCCAAAGGACCCTGCGGAAGACAGAAGCAGATGCCATGGAAGCTCTACTGCTTGCATTGCATATCATTGCAAAGACGTTCCCCGTCTCTTTTCATGAACTGTCCCGTGCGCCGCTACCATGCCGTCCGTCAACTCCCTTTCCAAGGCTCAGCCACTAAATCTACGAGGATGGAGCGGCTGTGATGGCCTTGCGAGTGCGGGCACCACGCTGGCGGGAGCTCAAGTGTGCGGACTTGCGAGCGAGGGACTCTGGGGACTTCTGGACGACCTCCTCGCCCTCAGTGAGGATGAGCTCAATGTGGCATGGGTTGGACATGTATGGGTTGATCTAAACGAGGAGTCAGAAAATATCTCTCGACTTCCAGTGAATGTCAAACTTACACGACCGTGAGCACGGTATGTGCGACGGCGCTGCTTTGGTGCCTGGTTGACTTGAATGTGCTTGACGATCAAGTTGCTGGTATCCAGACCCTTGGTGTCGGCGTTGGCCTCAGCGTTCTTGAGCAGGCTCGAGAGGAACTCTGCCGACTTGACTGGCCAGCGGGCCTTGGAGACGCCGAACTGCTTGCCTATGACACTTTGGTCTCAGTATGTGTTGCCCATTATATTTCTTTCCTTCAATGCATCCTCGCACATGGCGCCGCATCGTTCTTGATGGGCTACGTACCTTGAGCGGTACGGCCAGTGCTCCCGGCATATCTCCTCATTGGAACTGCTTCGTCCTTGTTCTGCACATTCTGGAGGTAGGTGAGGGCGCGCTGGAGCTTCCAGCCGTTGATGGCCTGGGCGGTCTCGCGGGTGTTCTTGAAGGAGACACGGAGGTAGGAGCCGCGAGCTGTTCAAACAATATTTCCGTCAGTATGTGCATCTCGCGCGCGGTCGCACATCGATGTGTCGCATGCAGGTGATCATACCGCGAGCGCTCTTGGCGTTGTCAATGCTCTCAGCGGCGTAGCGGACCATCTTGACTGTGTTGGCTGAGGCGAAAGAGAGTGGTATCGACGACCTTGAACAGCAGACTTTCCTTCCTCGCGAGACGAAGTTCGGCCTGGAAAGTGCAGGTGCGATCTCGCCAAGCGCGCTAAGCTAAGTCTGGAGCAATGAAACCTTAATCCGCATAGCTCTTGCCCAAATTTTCGAGATCATAGATTGGCAGCAGGAACAACCCGACAACATCCATCTATCCAGCACATCATGGCATACACACCTGGAGGCGGACGAGGTGGACGTGGCGGAGGCGATCGAGGACGCGGTGGATTTTCCAGGGGTGGACGCGGTGGAGGCGATCGCGGCGGCCGTGGAGGTGGTCGAGGTAAAGACAGCTGCGGACAGATGAAGAAATGAGCTAACAAATGTCAGGTGGATTTGGCGGCGGAGACAGAGGCAGAGGCGGTGGCAGAGGGGGTAGGGGTGCACCACGAGGCCGCGGAGCGCCCAGAGGAGGCAGAGGCGGTGGACCAGGCGCAAAGGTGCGACAGCTCATGACCGCGCACTCACGAACAAGCACGAGTATTAACACATCACTCAGGGCGGCCAGAAGGTCATCATCGAGCCGCATAGACACGCCGGTGTCTTCGTCGCACGCGGCAAGGAAGACTTGCTTGTCACCAAGAACCTGACACCCGGCGAGGCCGTCTACGGCGAGAAGCGCATTTCCATCGACACACCCGCGACCACTACCGGCGATGCCACGAACGGCGACGCACCTATCTCCACCAAGACCGAGTACCGTGTATGGAACCCCTTCCGATCGAAATTGGCAGCGGGTATCTTGGGTGGTATGGACAACATCTACATGGGCCCAGGCAAGAAAGTGTTGTACCTCGGTGCCGCATCTGGAACATCCGTCTCTCACGTCGCCGACATTGTTGGCCCAACCGGAACCGTCTACGCTGTCGAATTCTCGCACCGCTCAGGACGTGATCTGATCAACATGGCTACCCACCGCACGAACGTTATCCCTATCGTTGAGGATGCCCGTCACCCGCTCAAGTACCGCATGCTCGTCGGCATGGTCGACTGCATCTTCGCCGACGTTGCACAGCCCGATCAAGCCCGTATCGTCGGTATCAACGCTCACCAATTCCTCAAGGTCGGCGGTGGTGTCGTTGTCTCCATTAAGGCCAACTGTATCGACTCGACTGCCGCGCCCGAGGCTGTCTTCGCACGTGAAGTTGTCAAGCTCAGAGAGGAGCGCATCAAGCCAAAGGAGCAGCTTACTCTGGAACCTTTCGAACGAGATCACGCAATGGTTGCTGGCATTTACCAACGGGCGCAATAGATGTACAAGGCTTGCTTTGTGTAAGACAAGAAGCGATGTGACAAAGGATCAGGGCGTTCTGTGGCGTAAAAGGAGCATTGCCGAAGGGCTTGGTGGCATATGAAGTTACTTATGATCAATTCGATAAGCCTGTATAGCATTACTGATGACATGTTCCGTTCCGAAATGGCTTCTCGTTTCAACGAGAGCACAAGGGATAAAATGAGAGGTGACAGAGAAGAGACAACGACAAGAAAGACTATTATTATCGCCAGCATCTCAACACAAAGGAGAATCTCGATGGCAAATTACCACCTACAACGCCTCCCTGCTGGAAAGTCTGGTACTCCGCCTGGGAGTAACAGACGCAACAGATCCCTTACCAAAACTCTTCTTGCTCGACCTCGCAGAAGTCGGAATATCAAAAGGCGCACTATAGTCCAAGATCTCGGCAAAAAGCTCATTGAAATCAGACGTTTTGAGTGGTGTAGATTCTTTCCCTGCGCTGCGTGTCAAAGGTGGCGACGCACGCATCGTCATTATGGGCGCTGGTGGTGAGCGTCGACCCCTGGACGGCACGGCGAGAACTAGCGCCTCTTGTTAGTACGGAACTTGAACGAGGAGAAGTTAAGGCGCTTACCTGGAACTTTGTACTCATCTTCAGCTGGTGCGTCCATGATTTCATCGCTTTGCTCCATGAAGAGGGAGACGTTCTCGTCGTCCTCTTTAGCGTAGCGGACTAGAGTCTTTGCACGGGTAGATCGCTTCGGAGTGGGCTGCTCGTCCTCGGACTCGTCCTCATACTCGCGTTGCTTGCGTTTGCGGCTAGGGCCACGACCTCTCTTCTTCACAGAAATCTTAACCTCACTGTCACCGTAAGCAGCAGCTTGTTCAGCTCTCTTCTCACGTGCAGCGACGTTGATCTGGTAAGCACCACATGTACAGCTCATGGAACCGAACTGGTGAGCATTCTTCATACCCGGCTTAAAGCTCCAGCCAGGGTACTTGATCTTGTGCTCCTCTGCGAGACGGTCAGCTTGAGCCTTGTATGGAGCTCGTGCCGCGTCACTCATGGCGTGCCATCTTTCACCAACGATCTTGGAGATCTTATCGTGTGTAATCTTGGCACCGCCGCTTCGCACGGACTCGCGCTGTATCTTCATGCTCTCTTGGGAACGGAAGAGGATGAACATGTTGGGTGGACGTGGGACATCGATCGTGCTGTATTGAGGCTTGCAGATGCACTTCTGAATGATGCTGTTCTTCTTTGGGTTGCGGCCCTTGAGAGCGCGAGCTGGAGTAGGGCGTGGGGCAGCGGAAGCTGGTCTGTAGGTGGGAAGCTGAGGCCTGGCGACCGGGGCGGTGATCGGGGTGGCGGCTTCTTGGGGCATTCCATCAGGGGCAGACACAACGGTGTGCCAGCCAATCTCTCTGAAGAAATCTGCACCAGGCGCTTGAGCAGTCGCCATGTCGTACCAGATTTTGAGAGTTGGGTTGTAGCCATCTGGGTCTCCATCAACGGCTGCTCGTGCGACAGGCGCTGCTGGCCACTGAGGAATGGCAGCAGGCGCAGGTCTAGGGTTGTGCCAGCGAATCTGCCTGAGGTAGTGAGCACCGCCATCCGGGCCATCAGCGATGTCGTACCAGAGGTTGAGGAAGGAGATATAGCCGTCGGGGTGGTCTTGTGAAGCGGCCGCTTGAGGGATGGGAATGACCTCTTCTTGCATGGGAACAACTTCTTCCGGGCTGTTGAAATGTGGTGTGGGGATGTGGTATTGAGAATCGGCCTGGAAACTCTCGTTAGCCAAACCCTCGCCGAAATCTGCAGTCGTCAAGATTGACTCTATCTGCTCGTCATTGAGCTCGGCCTCTCGATCCGGTCCACAGGCCGAGTCGCTACTGCTAGAGGAAGTTGTCATGCTGGCGTTGATGTAATTGGCCTGGTTTTGATTGAGATCCACGTTGATTGATAGTGTTGAAAGCGAGTGCACCGTCGTTACTGTAAAGATTGAATGAAGCGTACCGGACGCTTGAGTCGTAAGACGGGAGAAGTGCAAGAGCTTGTGTGATGGAAATTTGGAGATCGGAACATCGAGGGTGGGCGCCGAGTCAATTCGTTATATTGCATGCTTCCTTTGTCGACCCGTGGCTGGCGATATCCATTGTGGTCGTGTCGGTCAAAGACTCGAAATAGACTTGATCGTCAAGGAGAGACAAAGACGTCGCGTAGTACTCAGCGTAGACGTAGCGACAATGTCCTTGTGCTTCGACAAAGCGACACGCTGCATTGCCCATCGTCTTGCGCCATCCTATCGTGATGCGAAGGGGCAAAGGGATGGAGGCGGCTGTTGGATTGCCGAATGTGTTTGCTTCGAGAGTCCAGGAATTGGGCCATAGCGTCGCGCACATGGATTGAGAATGGGAATTATGATACAGTATCATTGATAGAGCAATGTGTCCTGCAGTGAACGCCATGCCTTTCACAACCAGGAACGAGATGCCGAAGGTAGGTAGGCCTAGTTGTGTGAAGCGGCCTAGAGGATGAGCGAGGCAGGAAGTTGTGTATTTCAGACATCGTTGGCAATACTCGAACCTCAAGTATCCGTCCGTTCTTGTCTCAGTCATGCTTGGTTGTGTTGTGTCGACACTCGCAAGACGAGTCAAGGCTCAACGTCGTCGCACCACCGAGTGAGACTGATACAGTTCTCACTGCTTGTCATGTCGCCCGCACGTTCGTCAAGCAGGCCCCGAAGTCTGAGCACATGTTAGATAGAAAGGCTTCTTCTCCTGCCGCATTGTAATTATCTCGTAACGCTTGATAGGATTAGTTTAGGCGCGAAGGCTGCGCGTCCTCTCCTACTGTTGTTCGAACTGTACTTAAGCCCTTAGCTTGTCCCCTACGGAAGAGTGTTAGTATATATATATATATATATATATCTGTTGCTAAAGTACTAACCCCTATACAACAACGAAAATAGAGCTAGAAGCTTACTCTATTGCCGCTCTTTCTTCCCCTGCTTCTTCTTCGCGTAGTACTCTCTAGAGTTGTTTGCCCCGATTTCTAATTTATAGGCGTCTATTAACTCCGTCTCTGCCTTCTTTAAGCTAGGCTTAGCCGATTTTACCGTGTCGCGCATTTTGCTGTCGACAATCTTGAAGTAGCTGTTAAATTCATCCCAGTCTTTTTCGGTAAGCTTTGAGACCTGTACGAGTGGCCAGTCGTCACTTGACTAATCGCAGGAAGAAGACATATATAAGATCCTGACCCTGACCAGGATCCAGCCTAATAAATGACAATGGTTTGCGAGTGCATAACCACATCTTGAAGTTACTTCGGTGTCTGTGTCCGTCGGCTCGCGGGATTGCTTCCCTGTGGACCGGAATATGTCGACATCAGGTCCTGGCATTCGTGAACACCAGGCCTGAAATTCAGCGATCGATATTGTGGTGATGGGAAGCTTGACATTTTACTAGGATGAGGTCGACATGATGGAAAGGGAGTGAGGTGAGGCGGCACCTAAATAGAAGAAGACTGCCGCACTTTATTGTGTATGGCTCATCACAGAGGCGTAATTCTCAGCGCTGATAGAGTAGGGTCCGAATCGACCGCGACTGAGGTCAAATACATCGACATGATCGCAACATATGCGGCAGTCGCCGACAATGCTACACTCATGATCAACGCAAAATGACATTCTCTCAAGCGACATGCTGGAATTCATGGACTATGTCCAGCATGCATTCCACCAAACTTCGCGCTGGAACGTCGACAATAGCTATGCCTCCTTGACGACCACCTCGAAAAACTTACTCGACTTTCGTATACCACGAGGCATTAGAGTCCATGTATCGTCACTGTCAGCTCCCAACTTCGCAACCAGCTATGTACTAGGTAGCCAAGGCGTTGTCGATGGATCACTCAGCTTCCTGTACACGAGTCTCCCGATCCGAGTCGCAAGCCGGAGCAGCGACATATACCTCACCAGCCTGGCTAGGGGATACAGGCATCTCCAAGAGTTGAAAAAGCCGGAGAACCGGGAGCAGACACAGATTACAGACCAGAGAGAACACGTCGAGCGCAGCAAGGACGCATTGCTGTACGGCAGGCTATATCTGCCATCGAGCACGTTGGAGGCACTGTACCTCAGAAGATTAACACCAGCACGTCTTCTGAGTCTGCGATGTGTATCTGATGGCACCCTGCCCAGTGGAGGTACCATCCTTGCAACACTCCAGAACGATTTTGGCAAGTACAGCACAGAGTATCTCTACTCCACCGACTCTGCCCTGCTTGGCTTTCGAGGTCTCTATAACTTCGGTTACGACCCACGATATCCAGATCAAGAGCCTTCATCACGCCCACCACCTCATCCTTACTGGGACCATCAAAGTGGAAGACTAAGCGCAGGCGCAGAAGCATACTTCAGTCCGCTTAACAAGAGTGGCGGCATCAGCACTGGATTGAGGTTCACCACGTTACCTCCGCACACTGGCTTTCCATACACAATGGCCCTGACTGTCAATCCAATCATGGGTAACTTGAGCTCCACCTACGCGGTGAAAGCAGGTCCCAACGTAGCACTCTGCTCCCGCTTCGACTTCAACGTGTACAGCTACGAAAGCGACGTCGTAGTGGGCGTGGAGCTCTGGCAGCGGCAGCAGAGTCCCGTAGAAGTGGCTTGGGCAGCGGATCGGCTTCGCCATGGCTGGCCAAAAAGCGACGCGAACGTCAATGGTGTCTTAAAAGCGCGCATGGACAATCATGGGAAGGTTGGGCTACTGTGGGAATGTAGGGCGAAGGAGCTGCTGTTGATTCTAGGTGCAGGCTTTGATCTGAAACAGAGGGAGCGGATGGTTGGAAGTGTGGGAGTTGAGATTAGCTATTCGAGCTAGATAGGAGGGACTTTACACTGCTCAGTCAAGCTTATAGACAGCCAGCCTTACCATCGCCTGGTTACTGGTCTCTGGCCTCTGAGCTACGACACTCATGTCGCCACATGTCCAAGATCGTTGACACCGCTAACCAGTACCTCAGCCATGGGCGAGCCAAGTGGCTGAACGAGAGACCTGCAAGCTCGCCATGCATTGCAGCACGCATCCCTCCGAACTCATGTATGTCTAGCAGCGAACTATCGTTCATGCAGTCCAGAGCTGCATACTCCGAAATCCCGTCGCTCTTCATTGAACCTCCGATTATGCCCTTTGCATAACGCATACGAGGTAGGCCAGCAGCAAACACGTTCACGTACAGTCTGCGGGCACGTCCCGACGGATAGCAACATCAGGAGGCTGGACTTGAGGCGCATGTTTAAACCTGACGGCAGCTAGTACTGATGAACAAAGAGATGGCGGTCAGGGCCCGTCTGCGAACGCTGCTGCGAACACGTTGTGCGTGAACGGTATACATTCCCCTGTTCTGTGCTGTGTGACCATCATTCTTATCTGTCGCAGCACAACGTACCCCATCGCATACATCTTTGACCTGACTACGGCTATCATCATGTCGTGCGAAGTCGCCAATCCGTCGCCTTTCGGTGATCCGAACGATTGGCCGAAAGTTGAGAGTATGAACGAAGGTCTTGATGCCATTGCAGACTTCAATGCCGGGTTCGCATCCAACGATAGCAACACCGTCGATCCTCAACTCTTCGGCAACACCCCACCTGCCAACGATTACCACCACAACACCTACAACGTCCCTGCCGATGGCCTCGAACAGACCCTGTCCGCGGACCCATCTCCCTTCGGCGACTACCCAACAGACTTCATCCATGCACCCAGCTCACCCTACTTCCAGTCCGTTGAGCACCAGACACCACCGCCACAAATCTACCAACCCTCCCCGCTCCGCAACAATGCCTTCCGCCGCTCTGTCTCCGAACCACCAGGAGGCGCTGACCTACAACAACCAGGTCCACCACCTATGATGTTCCACCGCGAACACCACTACCTCGGCAAACCCATGCTGCGTCAAGCCGTCCAGCTCAAATCGCTCCCGAAAGCGAAACAGCAGCGCCAACACCCATACCACCGAGCCAACGCTCGACGCATCAACGCACCGGAGCCAGGGCCACCATTCCGACCAGAACACCGCCGTGCCTTTACACAGTCCAGCCGCTCTGGTCCTACTTCCAACCCGATGATGATGCAGATGCCTCCGCAGCAGTACATGCCGCATGCACCAATGATGCAGGAGCCGCAGCAGTGTGTCAGTTCGAGGGTCTGTACACCGATTCCAGAGGCGGCGCAGATTGATCCAATGTTGAGTGCGCCACCTACTCCCTCTCACAACAATCAGAGTCCGAACAACCAGAGTCCTCCGAAGAACTTTGTGTCGGTTCCGTTGACAGTGGACGAGTTGAGGAATATGATCTTCGAGGCGGTGCAGAAGGCTATTAGTGAGACGGCTGCTGAGAAGAAGGATAGTCTCGCTGGTGTGAGTCGAGCAAACTTGGCTGCAAGTGTTGGGGAAGTGCAGGAGGATGCGGAGGATGCGAAGGGTGAAGACGCATAGTATGTCTCCCTGTGCGCCCTCTGAGCCAGATAAGGCCTTGCTAACATGGTACCAGGCTGGAGGGCCGGACCCGGTGGTATGGTCATCTTCATGGTGTGCAGAAACTGAAGCCGTATTCTGTGTACACAGGTCCAGAATGAAGCCATTCTTTGTCGTCGTATACCTCAATCGTCTTCATCATCCTTAAGCTTGCCTTGATTCCACACCTCCCAAATTTGATCCATGATCATATCCGCGAAGCCCTTCCCCTCCTCCACATCTTCCTTGATCTCCTTCTGCCTCTGCACCTTCCACACATCCCTCTTCTTCGCCAGCTCGCTTCGCCCCTCTTTCTGCAGTTCTGCAATCACACTCTGCTCTCGCCTCTCCAACTCTTCTCCACTTCGAGCTGGTCGCAAAGGCTGCCGATTAACATGCTGCCATATTGAGCGCCCAGAAGATTCGCGGATGAGATAGTTTGCAGAGTATCCTGTGACACCGACCAGACCAAGGGTGTAGATGTCGAGCTTCCTGGGGGGTAGGAGGGCAAGAATGGGACAGGCGATTAAAGCGCCAAGGGCGGTGTTGTGGACGGCTTTTCTGTAGCGCTCAACTTCCGCGTTCACGGGTTGTTGAGCTGTATCCTGTGGTTGAGACATAGTGGATGTCAGCTGCCGAGAACGTCCTGTTTAGTTAACATTGCAGGACGATGTATCGGCACTTTTGCAAGTTCGAGATGTCGAAGTCTGAGCGTCATGCATGACTAAGGATAGCTTCACTCACGTTCAAGGTTCGGCGCGAGCTACGTGCCAAGAGGTACTCACGTGACCACACTCCACGAAATTCCGGGTTACAGAGCGTTCGTCAGAGGACCACGAGTGCGGAAGGATAATTTAGGAGATGAAAATCAGCTGTGGCCCTTGACACACATTTTTTGACCTTACTTGGGGGCCTTGGCGCGAAGACGTCGCGGTCACATTTCTTCTGCTTCAAGACAAGCATATATTATTAACATACATCGTGCTTGCCACCAATCAGCGCGCGAAGCGATCGAGTCAACTCGGTCGAATCATGTCAGGCATCGTAGCAAAGTGGTTAATGCGTGAGTTCTTCCGAAGAAGAGCTGCTCGCACTTCAATGTCTAACCCAGCTACAGGTTTGACTCGAATACGCTCTTAGGAGTAATGTTCTGATATCAAATACCTTCGGGTGCGCAGGTTCGGTAGGTTACTTGAACACCTCTTGTTGCAAGTTCCGTAACTAATAACCACCGAGAGTCCTGCCGATGTCGAATGCATCGATACCTTTCCTTTTTGCTGTTATGTGACTTGATATGATATCGTTAGGATTTATCGAAGGGCCCATGTAGGTTTTTCCCCACTTAAAGAAGGTGAATGAGTCGACGCAATGCAAGTCGGGATTTTTCACTAGTAGAGTCGTGGTAGGTACGACACTAGGATCTTAGACTGAACTATGCTTTGGCTTCCTTTTGCCCGCGGTATGTACTGTATAATAGATATGACAGGTCTGCTGTTGTCATCGGATCTGTACATGAACTTATTCATCTGTTAAACGCTCTCAATCATCTTGAGTCCTGTACGCAAAAGTATATATATTTGTCGGTATTGCAACCCAAGCCCTAAGGCTGACGAAGCAATGGGCATTTAGCAGTCGAGACCTTGCGTTGTGCGGGCTCTGTGATTTACATCACTTGTATGGCACGTCTTGACATGCTATCCCCTCTAACATCGATGGAACATGCCATGAGACGAGTGATGAAAGCATAGAGAGATTTCGGACCGTTAGCTCACGCAGGAGTACTTGTGAAACCGACGCTGACAGTCTGACTACATGCCATGACATCTAAGCTGCTGACAGCCCATTCACAGCACGCGATTCTCTTACTTCCACGCGTAGGTCCTGTCCTTCCTCATCTATTTGCAGATCGGACGCATAGAAGCTTCGTAGATGTCCGAGACGGTGAGGCTGAACTCAAAGCTGAATCGTGCAATCATGTTTGACAAGCAACGTCCGACGCGGGTCTCCAACTCAATTCTCGACAGTAAAGTAGAGCTGCAAATAGAGCTCTCGATCCTCAGAAACTCTGCATTTGCTTGCAATGGCCTCGGATGCGCGACACCTCGAGACATTCGTGGCAATCGCTCGATTCGTTGGTATTGTGTTCCCGTCCTTGTATTGCGGTGTTACCTGCGACTGTGAGTGCTGTCAAAAAAAGAGAAAATTTTCGTCTTCTAACGGGCATTGCGTCCGCAGACAGCTTCACATTCGTCCAACCTATTGTCGACCATGCTCCAAACCAGAAAGTCATGGCTAAGCAATGGTACTACGGCTACAGAACAGGTCAGCCAACGGGCAAGACCAGCTGCTCCGCGATCGTAGCTGACATTTTCCTTTTGGTAGGGCCGCTTTGGGTGCCGCCTCTTGTAGCTCCAGGCACATTCTCGAACCTGTTCCTGGCATTTATGGCGAAGGATAACTTCCACCGAAATGTCTACCTAGCGGCTGCGTTGGGAATCTTCTCAATTCTGCCAATCACGTTCCTGTACATGGAGCCAGGCATCAATGGCGCCGCAAAGTGGAAGACACAGACATTGTTGAAGGATGAAGGTTTCAGCTTGCCAGAGACCACCATTTTCATGCCTTCTGCGCGAAAGCATGGTGGTACACAAGCATCCAGAAGATGGGCAGAAAAGACGGACATGAAGGAGCTGATCTTGTTCTGGCGATACGTGAACAACTTTCGGTGGGTCATTGGCGGTGTTGCGGCTGCTCTCAGCGGATATGCAACTCTTTCGCAAATTCCGGTTTGAGTCGGCTTAAGGTGGTTCCCTCGTCGCTGTGGTAAAGCCGAATCCATACCCGCCAAACGAGTTTCATGAGATTAGGCGTCCATGGAAGGGTCACGCGTCCAGGCAGCGAGCATCATGTCGAGGCAGAGTAGACAGTGCTATCGTTGTATAGAGATGTCCGTTGCGGACGGTATACCAGTGACAAGTCGTTCGAGGCACGATCTTGCCATTATGCATGCGGGTATTGGGTTTAATTCCTCTGAAGCATTGGCTTGTGTCATTGAGAACCGCCATGTTAACGCCGTACTCGGACACGTGAAGTAATCATATTGATGTCGCGTGAAGAAAGGTGCAATCGCGGAAAGCTGTGGGCAAGCGCCTGGACCACCAAGACCTCCTCGTTCTGCATCACCAGATCGGAGTCGACCATCTGGTGGGGTTGCTTCCATACATTAACGAGCTCATTCCGCCATGGCAGCCCCCATGAGCTACAGACAGTGTGTTAAGGCACTCTCGCTCTTACACGAACCTGTACCAGACCATATCTTCAACAATGGCTGACCTCAACGATACACCCAAAGCCGAACTCCTCTGGCAACACCCCTCACCCAAGGATTCGAAGCTGTGGGACTTCCTTCAGACTGTGAACAAAAAGCACAACAAGAGCTTTCAGACATATCAAGACCTCTATCAATGGAGTATAGACAATGTCTCGGACTCGTGGGGCGAGATCTGGGACTTTGTTGGCATTCGTGCCTCGCGGCCGTACGAGAAGGTCATTTCGGACGAGACAACGATGTATCCGCGGCCGCATTGGTTTCCAGGCGCGAAGCTCAACTTTGCTGAGAATCTGCTTTTTCCAACTCAAGAAGTCGACGAGAACAGTCCTGCTGTAATCGCTGCAACTGAGACAACACGCGAAACTGTGACATGGAAAGAGCTACGAGAACGAGTCCGGAAGGCACAAGGTGGCATGCGAGCTTTGGGGATCAAGTCTGGAGATCGCATTGGTGGATATGTAGCCAACCACACGAATGCCCTGGTAGCTATGTTGGCTGCCTCATCATTGGGAGCAATATGGACTGCTGTCAGCCCGGACACTGGAGTGACAGCTGTGCTAGATCGCATGGTGCAGATCGAGCCGAGTATACTGGTTACGGATAATGCTGTGATGTACAATGGCAAGACGCACCCTGTGCTACCTAAGGTAAAGGAGATTGTGGAGAATCTGCCAACACTCAAGGCAGTGGTGATCTTCGATACTGTTTCGTCTATGGGCTCTGAGGTTGAAGGATTATCCAATGAGCTCAAGCAGAAGGTATACACCTACGATCAATTCACAAAACCGTCGACGGAACCAACAAAGCTACACTTCGAACAGCTGGATCCGGACACTCCAGTCTATATCCTGTATTCGTCAGGAACCACCGGGGCACCTAAATGTATCGTCCATGGAGCTATTGGTACTCTTGTACAGCACAAGAAAGAACACATCCTGCAGTCTGACATACGGCCTGGCGACCGCCTTTTCTACTTTACGACATGTACCTGGATGATGTGGCATTGGCTCGTCTCCGGCCTTGCCGCAGGCGCAACCCTGATCCTCTACGATGGCTCCCCATTCCAATACCTGTCAAATGGCGAATCCGTCAAGGACGACCTTGCAATGCCTAGACTCATCGACGAACTCGCCATAACGCAACTCGGCACCAGCGCGAAGTACCTTTCCGTACTCGAGCAGCGGAACATATTCCCCAAGCAACAAGGCCTCACCCTAAAGACACTAAGAGCAATTTACTCAACAGGCTCGCCTCTTGCACCTTCAACGTTTCAATACGTCTATAAAGCATTTGGCGCCATCAATCTGGGCTCCATCACCGGCGGCACAGACATCATATCCCTCTTCGGCGCACCTTGTCCTCTGCATCCTGTCTTCACTGGCGAGATTCAAGTCCTCGGCTTGGGCATGGCATGTCAAGCATGGGACTTTGAGGGCAAAGATGTCAGTAAGAAAGGCGAGCCAGCTGACTTGGTATGCGTGAAACCCTTCCCGTGCCAGCCGGTGATGTTCTGGGGCAAAGAAGGCGAATCCAAATACAAGGCGTCCTACTTCGAGGAGTTCCCTGGAGTATGGCATCACGGCGACTTTATACGCTTCAACCCAGAGACTGGAGGCCTCATCATGCTCGGCCGCTCAGATGGTGTGCTTAAACCTTCAGGAGTCCGTTTCGGCTCAGCTGAGCTATACAATGTCCTCCTAAAGCACTTTCCCAATCACGTCGAAGATGCTCTGGCAATTGGCAGACGGCGAGAGCAGGATGATGATGAGACTGTTGTGCTATTCTTGAAGATGAAGCAAGGGGAGCAGTTCAGCGACAAGCTGGTCCAGGACATCAAAAGTGTTGTCAGGAAAGAGCTCTCTGCGAGACATGTACCTGGCATTATCGATGCGTGCCCTGATATCCCGGTCACGACAAATGGGAAGAAGATTGAGAAGAGCGTGAAGCAGATTCTTTGTGGGATGAACATCAAGACGAGCACGAGTGTTGCGAACCCGGAGAGTTTGGAGTTTTATAAGAAGTGGGCCGAGGCGCATTGAGGTGGAGGAAGTGAGAAAACTGTAGCAGATCAGTGGCGTACCACAGTACAATACTTCTAAGCTATCTCTTGCCTCTGGCATTCCCTTTTCAAGGTTCTTAGCTATTTTGCTTCTCTCCGCTGTGCAGCACGATGCATCACAGCTTCCACCCCTACTGCTTCGCATTGATGATATCCACAAACGCCGGCTTCAAGCTAGCACCACCCACAAGGAACCCATCAATATCCGCCTCCTTGGCCAACTCCTTGCAGTTCTTCTCACTCACACTGCCACCATAGATAATCCTCGTCTTCTCCGCCGCCTCCGAGCCAAGTTCCTTGCCAATCCACTCGCGAATGTCCTTGTGCACCTCCTGCGCCTGCTCAGTAGTCGCAACCTTACCCGTTCCAATAGCCCAGACCGGCTCATACGCCACAACAATCTTCGACCAATCCTTCACCTCCTTGGCCACAGCCGCGAGCTGCGAGAGCACAACCTCCTTCGTCTTGTTCGCTTCCCGCTGCTCAAGGGTCTCGCCCACACAGAGAATCACACCGATTCCGCCATCGACTGCCGTCTTGGTCTTGGCTGCGATGAAAGAGTCGCTTTCCTGTAGGATTACTCGGCGCTCCGAGTGGCCGATCAGGGTCCAGGTGATGTTGGAATCTTTCAGCTGGGAGACGGAGATCTCCCCGGTGAAGGCGCCGTTGGGCTTGTCGAAGACGTTTTGGGCTGCGACTTCGATGCCGGGGCGGAGGTGCTCGCGGGTTAGGAGGAGGTAGAGGGCGGGTGGGGAGATGACGACTTCGGTGTTTGGGTCGAGTTTGGCGTCGTTGAGGCGGGAGACGATTTCTTTGATGGTTTTGATGTCGCCGTTCCTGGGAAGGAGTGAGTATGGGAAGTGGGAGTGAGAAAGGTGGAGGTGATGGGTACTTACATCTTGAAGTTACCGCCTACGAAGAATTTGCGTGCCATGATTGCGGTGTTGGTTCGTGGTCGGTCGGGATTGTTGCGTTGTGATCTTTGGTACTGCTTGCAAAGTTGTGAATGTTGTGTCTTGTAGCAGAAGAAAAGTTTACAACAAGACGTCGTCGAGGGGCAGTTTTGGTGGGGTGCTTCGCTGGAGCTGTGATGTCAAAATCCGGAATCATCTCGGTGCAGCAATGTGTGATGGCATTGGCTCGGTATCAAGCTGCTGCGATCGGAAGAACACGGGATCAGTAGGTATAGCAGACGCCTCTGGGTAACACTACCATGGCCTAGAGAAACCAACGGGAGGTAGAAGTCAATACGTGACACTATGGTGGCGTACTGTGCTGTTCATATTGATCACCCAACACCCGCCTGGAAGCCCGCAGTTGTTCCTCATAGACACAAGTATAGCATGCCGCCTCTGCATCGCACATCTGATGGCATTACCTGATGATACATACCTACCAGTACCACTACTAGTACATCCTATGCTGCATCGGCGCTGTTTGTTACTGTCAAGGGAAGAAAGACATCCAGTGCAGTAGCAGATAAGCAAGAAGGGAAACGGAGCCTCCCGAGATTTTTCCTCTCCCATGCACTTCCCGTGCGTCGGTGCTGATCGTACAGAGTCGCAGTGCGAGCCGAGCTTACCCTTGAGGAGGTAGTCCGACTCACCGTTGGTTTTGCACGCAATCCCTAACTCGATGCTGTAGTATCTGTGGTGAGTGACGTGAGCTGTCTCGATCAGTATACTTACCTCAGGATGTTAGATTGTTCAGGGGGAATCTTACCATCTTGCTCACGGGTATGCAAGGTGAGCCTAGTATCTTCGCCTTTGTCGCGAGTCGTCGTAGCCGCCGCCTTCGTACGGTCGCTTCTGGCCGCTGTTATAATCTCGGTCCCGGTCTCGATCACGATCGTTGTATCGTCCGCCGCCACCGCGTGGAGGTAATGGTTCGAGATTGGCGTTCCTAGAGCCACCACGATCATCGTATCCTCCACCACCATACCCTCCCCGGCCGCCACCTCCGAAGCCACCGGGACCACGAGGACCTGCTGGAGCGCCGTCAGGTGGTGCGCCATTCTGGTAGCCAAGGCCACCGCGTCCGCCAAATCCTCGATCTCCTCGGAATCCGCCTCCTCCTCTGCCGCCACGGAAACCGCCGCGATCGAAGCCTCCCCTAAAGCCTCCGCCGCGACCGAATCCGCCAGGACCAGGAGGAGGACCGTAGCCAGAAGGTTTGGGCATTGAGCTCTTGGTGTAGTGTCTGCCACCAAGGCCACCGCCAAACCGCCGTGGACGCCATCCAGAGACAGTACGGCCTCGTTCGACATCAACTAGCACTCGACGACCCCTAATCGTGAGATGCTCGCAGTCTTTGTAAGCGGCTGTGAAGTGTCAGTGAGGTCCAATTTGATAGAATCGTCAATACATACTCTTCATATCCTTCTCCTTCTCGAACAAGACAAATGCATACCCGCGCGATTTTCCTTTCTTAGAGGAGTTCTCGCCGTTGTCCTGCACAATCCTGACTCGCTCGATGGGACCGAAGCGACCGAATTCCTTCTCCAGATCCTTGGTGCCAGCATCGTACGGTAACCTACCCACGAAAAGCGTCTTGAAAGCGTCACCTCGGATGTTCGGGTCCTCGGCAGGCTTGTAGAGGTCTTTGTAATCGTGCTCCATCAGCTGCTTCTGCTTCTGCTGTTTCTCTAGCTTTGCATTCTCCTTGGCCTGCATGGCCGAGTCCGTCACGACATCATCCTTCTCGGCCTCGACCTTCTCCTTGAGCGCTGGGAGGAATGATGCGATGCCATCAACGTGGTGGGTGCGGCGCTCTTCAGGCGCATAATCGTGGTGTGGCAGATATCGGAGCGGAGGTCGTGGCTGGAAGAGCGCAAGAAGGTTTGGCGGGAGCAGCGCGGTCATGATTGTTGGGTGACGGTAGCAAGGCTAGAGAGCCTGCTTTGATGTGGTATCGGCCTTCTTGATCGCCGCCTACAATGCTATCCTGGATAAATGGAAAGTTGAGCTCGAGATCACGCGACGTGGTATTCGGCGCGCACGGGAGGTGTCGACGTGCGTGGTGTGAAGACAATGATCCAGTCGCGCTGCATTCACCTACCACGCAGGCGCTGGATGATGTCTCTGAGGCAAGAAAGGCAACAACGGTAGTGGCCGTGTGTGTATGTGTGTGTGATGAAGGAAAGGGAGAAGCGTCGGAAGCAGCCAGCTTGTGCTGGGTGAAGCCGAAAGTCAACAGCCGCGCCAAGGTCTGTCTATCTGTAACTACATGTCAACCGACTGCGACCTGCTATTCACGGGGAGGTCGATCGGTCTACGATACTGCGACTGGCAGAAGAAGTATACAGGACAGGGCCGTCGCGAGTGGCGCACCACCGAGACTAGGATTGTACGAGCTGGCGCATACTTGACGTGCAACAGTGCATGAGAAGCACGAACATCGACCTGCACAACCGATGAGTCCGTCATGACCTCGAGGCTGCTGTCCTCGCGGCTGGTCTCCTCGGCCCCACGGACGTCTACCACTATCGCACGACCAATTTCTCATAATGTAGCGACCATCTACAGCAGCAGCACTCTTGCTGCCAAACGATCAGTATCACATGCGGCCCTATCTGGATCCAGGACGACATTACAGAGATGGCAGCAACAGAACGCATGGCCCATGGGCGCGAATGGTATACACAATCTGCCAGCCGTCCGGCATGCTTCCTTTGCACGAGTGATACCCCAGCTGGCCATGAAGCTCGTACGGATCCCTGCTATGTTTGGCGCAGCAATGATTGGAGGCATGGCATATCTGCAGTATCAGGCTGCGCAAGGATGGACATGGGCGACGAATGCGCTGGGAGAGGCCAGAGATACCGCGAGCGCAACGGCGAACAGCTTGTATGATGGCTTTGGCAGCGTCTTCGGCCAGATTGGAAGGGGCTTCGACAAGACAAAGGACGATGTCAGGAGTGTGCAGATGCCACAGTGGATGAAGGATATCTACGAAGGCAGGGCTGGACGGGAAGAAGGTGATCAAGGCGGCAGTGGAGGTCCAAATGACCCCAAGGAGAGTGGCACTCGTGCAGGTACCGCTGCTGCGGGAGCCGCCACTGCGGGAGCCTTTGCGCTGGATGCTGAGGGGGAAGAAGATACGCGACCGGATGACGTTGCTGCAAGAGATGACCAGATGATGCTTCTCACACGAAAGATGATTGAGATTAGGTCACTGCTGCAGACGGTGGATCAGGGCGAATCCTTGACCTTACCATCACTTGTTGTGGTGGGATCACAGTCTTCGGGCAAGAGTTCTGTTCTGGAGGCCATTGTTGGACACGAATTCCTGCCCAAAGGCTCGAATATGGTGACCAGACGACCCATCGAGCTCACCCTTGTCAACACACCAAAGGCGCATGCAGAGTATGGTGAGTTTCCGGCGCTGGGCCTCGGGCGTATCACGGACTTCAGCAATATCCAGAAAACGTTGACAGACTTGAACCTGGCGGTACCAGAGACTGAGTGCGTGTCGGACGACCCTATCCAGCTCCGCATATACTCTCCAAATGTGCCGGACTTGTCGCTCATCGACTTGCCAGGATACATTCAAGTCGAAGCTTTTGACCAGCCAACAGAGTTGCGAACTAGGATTCAGGAGCTTTGCGACAAGTATATTCAAGCACCGAACATCATCCTCGCCATCTCTGCTGCAGATGTCGATCTTGCCAACTCGACCGCCCTGCGCGCGGCGCGCAAAGTCGATCCTCGAGGCGAGCGAACCATCGGTGTCGTCACGAAGATGGACTTGGTCGATCCAAAGAGAGGCGCCCAGATCCTGTCCGACAAGAACTACCCTTTGAGATTGGGATATGTTGGCGTTGTCTGCAAAGTGCCACAAGAATCGAAGTCGCTCTTCTCAAGAGGCTCAGCCAGCATTACCAGCCTCATCACCAAGAACGAGTCAGCTTTCTTTGGAGCACACCCCGAAGTATACGGCCCCGACGCGAGGTCGAATGTCACAGTCGGTACGCCTGCTCTACGCAAGAAGCTTATGCATGTTCTAGAGTCAACGATGTCTGCTTCGCTAGAGTCGACTAGTGAGGCAATACAGCACGAACTGGCGGAGGCATCTTACGAGTTCAAGGTGCAATACAATGAACGACCCCTCAGCGCCGAGAGCTACCTGGCTGAATCCCTCGACGCTTTCAAGCACGGCTTCAAGCGATACTCCGAGACATTTGGTAAGGCCGAAGTCCGCGAGATCGTGAAGCATGAGCTCGATCAACAGGTGTTGAACCTGCTCGCCCAGAAGTACTGGAACAGGCCAGTCGAGGATCTGAGGCCGATCGAACAGTCGGCGGAGGGTGTTCTCGAGCCACTCGAGAACCTGCCAAAAGCAGATCCCGACAACCCACTGTGGCACCTCAAGCTTGATGCCTCGACATCGACTTTGACCAAGCTCGGTATAGGCAGACTTGCGACCACTGTCACAGCCCAAGCCCTGCAGTCTGCTGTGCAAGAACTCATATACAGCACCCCTTTCTCCTCGCATCCATTCGCGGTGTCTGCCATTACTCAGGCCTCGGAGAACATCCTGCGTGATCTCAGCTACGATACCAGCGACGAGCTTGAGATTTGCGTGAAGCCGTACAAGTATCGTGTCGAGGTCAGCGACCACGAGTGGAAGCAAGGTCGTGAGAACATTACTCGTGTGCTGAAGGACGAACTTAAAGACTGTGAGACTGCCTTAAATGCTGTCGAAGATCAGATTGGTGGCAGGCGGAAAGCCAAAGATGTTCTCGCTTTCATCGACCGCGTTCGCAAAGGCGAGATTATTCTCGAGGGCAATGGTGTCGGTGGTGCTGGAGGCTTCAGCGCGGCTCTTCTCGAAAAGGGCAAGGAAGCGCTGTTCCTCCGAGATCGCTCCGACATCCTGCGAATGCGTTTGGCGGCTGTCAAGAGCAAGCAGTGTGCACAGCCGAAGAACAAGTACTACTGTCCGGAAGTGTTCCTGGATGCAGTTGCGGATAAGCTCACATCGACAGCCGACTTGTTCTTGGACGCTGAGCTTCTGAGCAAATTCTACTATCAGTTCCCTCGCGTGCTCGAGAAGTGGGGACGAGAGCTTGACGAGAGCACGATCGAGCGCTTCGCCAGGGAAGACCCGAAGATTCGACGACACTTGGATGTTGTCAAGAGGAAGGAGCTGCTTGAGCATGTTCTGAAGGAGATGGAGAGTTTGAGACAACTTGAGGCTCGCGAGAAGAGGCAAAGCTCCAGAGGCACACAGACCGAAGATGGTGACCGGAGAAGGAAAGGATGGGGGCTGTTCTAGTGTACAAGATCTTACAAAGGCGTCCCTGGAGTTTTGACTGGACGTTTGCTCGAGCGATTGATTACAGGCGGAGAATGATACCATGACTGCGACACGGGCGTGCATAGCGATTATTTTATTCCGCTCACAATTGTCCTAATCCTGCTTTCACCAATGCATCGTCTCCTGCATCGCCATTCTTGACACCTTGCTCGGCTGTTCTATCGACATCATCATCACTCCCCACCCTTCCTCCATCTCCCTCCTCCTCGTCGTCTTCATCGTCTTCTTCCCTCCTCCCCTTCTGAACCTCCTTAACCCCCTTACGATCCCCTCCAACTCCTCCCGCCCCATAAGCCCCTGCTCCACACAATCCTCCGCACGCATAACCTCAAACATAATATCCAAATTCTCCCCAACTTCCCGCATCCCACACCCCAAACATCCCACTCGCCTTTGGATCTGACGAAGCGTCGATCGTCGGTCATGGATTGTGGTGAGCGGGGAGACTGCCATAACGTCAGTTGGGGCGGACGCATCGCTTGTTTGTATCGAAGAGCAAGCAGCAAGGACAATGAGATGAGATATCTTGCCAAGGCTGGTCACAAACGTGTGGCAAAAGGTAGACCGATATCATCGACCAGGAAAGGGAGCGAGAAGTGTATGCCATATCAGATCCGTCCACTGCATGATCGTAGTATCCTGTAGTCTTTGTCTTATCATGAGCAGTGCTGCTGACGTCTTCTCTACGCTATGTAGGAGTACATGTTGCCCTCTTCTCTCTCCATGTAGTCTTTCTCGATCAAGCGGTCAATATTCTTCTTGATGTCAGCCACGGCCAAGACACCTCTGCTCATCGTGGCTTTGATGACTTCAGAGACCAGCTCTTGATGCGATATGGTCTTACGACCCTTAAGGATGCGAACGATCGCGGCCTGGCATTCGAAGTTTCGGTCTTCTGCGACACGCATATGTGTCTCCTTGTTCTCTTGCTTCGTCTCCTTGAGCTGGACCTGGTTGATCTTCACTCGGTACTTAGGGTGCTCAAAGTTCGGGTTGACGGAGAACGTGTCTGTATCATTGACGTCTTTGCCTTTGGGGTGCTTGGTGAGTGGTCGAAGCTTGGCGCAGGCAAGTGATTGAAGCGTTCGCTTGACTTCGGGTTCAGCTGTGATACGTTAGAAGGTCTGTCGAGCACTTCAGAACTTGTTATATGACTTACGCAAGCCTGTCTCGGCCAAGATATGCGAGTACTGCAGTTGATCGTTCTCGTCAAGGCCATTGAACAACAGTAACACGATAGCTTGGAAGCTGGACACGACCAGCTCTTTGCTACCCTTGTTGAAAGTCGCCTTCATTTGGCAGTGAGCGAGGGCATGCTTCCAGTCCAGCTTGCGGCCAGTGTGTTTGCTCTTGTAGTGTAGCTCAAAGTCATCGATAGCGCGCTTGATGTTGACCGGGACGTTGACCGGGATGTCTGGGTACGTCGGCCATGCTGCCGCGGACAAAATATTGACGCTCAGATCGACGTTCTTGCCCTTCTCGTAGCCGAGGCGGTCCTCGAGACGTTGTTTGTAGGATTGCATCTCCTCCCTAGCGAGCTCCACATCCTTGAACATCTGCTCGAGATTTTGCGTAAAGCCGCTACCACACTCTGTCTTCAGACGGGTGAGCATAGAACGCTCAGCATCTGCCGAGGCACTTCGTGCCATGAGCAGTCTTCGTGCAAGATCCTTCTTGTAGAATGCTTCGAAAACAGCCTTCCCGTGCACGAATCGGAAGAGATCTAATACCTGGTCGAGTTGGATGTTCACTTCGGCGTCTTCGTCGACTTCCGCATCTTCGTTGTCATCCTCGGCGTCAGCTTGGCCTGGGGGAGCAGTGATGCTTGAAGACCTCCGGGCTGTGAGTACTTCGGGTATCGCCTTCGCGCCACCCCTAAGTAATTGATCGACGTATTTGGCGATCATCTCGCCCACCTTGGTGTTATCCGTCCCCCACGTCGCTTCACCCTTCTTCGTCTTGTTGATAAAAGTCTCGAAGCTCTCTCTGAGGCCATGGCCAAGACCTTCATCACGCTTGAAGGATGTTCGCCAGATGAGATCGAGCGTACGCTTTAATGACAGTAGCCGCACAACCATATCTTCATCAGGACCAAACACAACACTGGTGCCCTCTTCATCGACCCACTTCTCGAAAGCAGGACGAAGCTTGCCGCCGAGTCGCCTTCGGTCAAGTAGCGCATATAAAGCAGTCAGATCTGCCATGGCATTGTTGTCGAGCATGGACTTCAGCGCGGCATACTCTGTGAGATCGGTCTCCTTGTCTTCAACAAGATGATCTTCGAGCAAGGTCAGTAGATCCCGTCTCGTGCTGCTGTCCATCTTGAAGTCTTCGCATCGCTTCATCTCCGTGGCGATGAGGTCCTCTGACAATGCAATGTACTCCGGAATGGTCCTCTCGCCAATCATCGTGTTTGACCACTGATCGATATATTGCTGACTCAGTCCCAGAAATCGAGCCTCAAATGATGAGGTATAAGTTCCGAGAGCGTGGAACATGTCCACTGTCTGCTGAAACAAGCCGTGATCCAGCGCCCGAGCTTTCGTGCGATCTGCTGCTACAAGATCGCAAGCACCGTCGACAATTTTCGATTGAAGGCCCTCATGACTAAACACAACCTGCCGGAATAGCTGAGGCGCAAATTGCTCCAACGTCGGCTTGCTCGACTGAAGAAGATATGACCTGTCCATGAAGAAGAAGATGGCTCGGATCGTGATCATCTGCTGTGTCCACTTTGCCCATTCCGCGAGCACAGCCTTGAGTACTGTGACATTGTCCGAGCCTAACTTCTCAAGTAATGGATCCCGCATGTCTCGTTCAACATGACTCTGGCATCTGCTCTCTAGCCTCGAGAAGAGTGTCGATGCTCCACCTTGATTACAGACATTCTGTACGCCACGATATAGGTCCTCCTTGCTGAAGCCGCTTTGCCCGTCTTTGAAGATGACGGCCAGCGCTTCATCCAGCGATCCCCAGATCTTCTCCAAGTATGCCTTGCTGTCCCAGCTCGTGTTCGTCTTCAAGTTCTTGACCACCAGCTTCTTGGCTCCAGTATGCGGGTTGACGCCTGGCTTGTTCATGCGTCTGGGCCCAGAGGGCGGAGAGCCATTTGTGAGGTCTACTACAGCGCCTCCATTTGTCGTCGGCGATCCTGAGCTGAAGGAGTACATATCGCTATGGGTCAAGGCGCCTGGTGGAGTCGCAGGAGGCGCAGTGCTGTCTGCCTTGAGCCGTTTCTTGCTGGGCGAATTGGGCAGACAGCTGTGTTTCGGCTTCTGCTGAGTCGAGAACAATGACTTCAGTGTCTGCTGATTCGAGGAATCCTCTGCTCCTGCTACAGCTTGTTGGCTGGGTCGTTTGCGTTTGCGGTCGAGTTGCTGGTCAGACGTCGCACTGTGGACGCCAGAGTTGTCCTTCATGTGAGAGTATGACGGTTGGCTGCTGGAGATGCTGCCGAATCGCACTGCTCCAAGATGATTGTTGAGCAGAGCAGCTCTCGCCTCTCTGCTGTGTCGATAATGAGCTGCTCGAGCCTCGGAGATAATGACATGACGACTTCATGGCGGGAAAGCCCGTGCGACCTTCGTGTCAACCTCGCGTTTCACAGCGTCAATCTCTGCTTTCCACAACGTAAACATGAACATCATCATCATCATCTCATTGTTCACCTTGCAGCTTTGACGCACAGCATTCGCTCGATGCAATATGAAGCTGAAACTCAAGCATCGAAGCCGACCGGTTCCTGGTCATTGCACAGGTTGACATTTGCTACAGCATGACTGGACACGCCCTCGCTCCACACGGATCAAATCAGCCAACGCTAGTATGAGCATACCATAAAGACAATACCACAGGGACGTCGCAGCAAAACCCTGTTGAGTGCAGATTGTTCGCAAAGGCCATCTCTAACGATCGGACGAGTCGAGATTTGCCTTGTGCCTACGACGAAGTTGCTGTCGCTCCAAAGAAAAAATCCCAGAATTTGTTTTGGTGCTTTGATCTGTGTGGGCCAGACGTCGTACAATGCTTGTTTGAGGCACTGACGACTCCTACGTTCTCATCCTTGAATCATGACTTTGTTGTTGAGCGACAATGCATGGGTAAGAGTAGATGATGGACCGCAGAATCGATTCCATCGTCGAGTAGCAGAAGCAGTCTGACGCCATTTGACTTCGTCTGCTCACAGATCATCCAAGGCCTGGCGATTGATTCATAGGAATGCTTGTCGCTATACGACACCGAGGATGATCTCGCAGCTCTCCACGCGGCACCTCCTCACCACAGCTCAGCACCCAAGTGCCGAAGCGAGGATTCCCGAAACGCCATCCGCCTGACCCGGTAAGTTATTCCGGCGAATACTATATACAAGACCGCGGCAGATTCTGTATACAAGCCATCAAAGGACTACTTTCTCAGCATACCGCGAACATGGCACCACCGTACCGAACGGACCAGATCGGCTCGCTCCTTCGGCCCGAAAAGCTCCTTGAGGCCCGAAAAGCGCTCTCATCACCCTCCCAGATGTACGAAGTTGCCAACGATGCTAACATCAAACAAGCTGAAGCAGAAGCCATTGATGAAGTCGTCAAGAAGCAAATCGAGCTCGACATACGACCAATATGCAGCGGGGAGTACTGTCGCCACATCTTCTATGGAGGCTTTTTCGAGACACTCGAGGGGATGAAGCCAGAGCCGGAATTACCAATACCAGATGCATTCCGAACTGACTTCCCTACTACGACTGGTCTTGCGAAAATGGGAGCCAAGACCCGCGCTGCTGTTGTATGCAACGCCCAGATCCGATGGAAGAAGAGTGCGTATCTGGAAGAGTGGCAGCTCTTGACAAGGACATTGCCGAACTCAGAATGGAAGCACTGCAAGATCACGATGCCTGCGCCCAACTATCAGCATATCCAGCTCAAGCCTGGTACCGCTTATACGGCAAATTCTGGCTACAGAAGTGATGAAGAGTACTTCAAGGCTCTAGGAGACGCATATACGGCTGAGATTAAAGCTTTGTACGACGCGGGCTGCAGGAACATCCAAGTCGACGATCCGCATCTGACTTACTTCTGCTCCTCACAGTTCTTGGGTGGCTGCAAAGCTGACGGCGTCGAGACTGATGCCCTACTTGATCTGTATCTCGAGTCTCACAACCACTTCCTGCGCCACAAGCCGAAGGACTTGCACATGGGTATGCATCTCTGCCGTGGCAACATGTCCGGGTCAACCCACTGGGTGTCAGGGAGTTATGACCAGATAGCTGAAAAGCTGTTCTCGAAGACACGGTACGACAGCTACTACCTGGAATTCGATGATGTTGACCGTACTGGTGGTTTCGAGCCGTTGCGGCTCCTGCCCAAGGGCAAGAACGTGGTCCTGGGCTTGGTGTCGACGAAGAAGGCCGATCTGGAGGATAAAGAGGATCTGAAGGCTAAGATCAAGCATGCCGCGAATGAGGTTGCACGTGGTCAGGGCGTTAGTGAACAAGAGGCTCTTGATTCGTTCGCGCTAAGTCCCCAATGTGGATTCTCTAGCTCGTCGTTAGCTGGTGGTAAGGACATGACGTGGCAGAGAATGTGGGAGAAACTATTGCTTATAAAAGATACTGCCAGAGAGGTATGGTAATCTTGTAGCGAATCGTCGTTCGTCCTGTGACACGCCCCATCGTGTTCGAGGAAACCCAAAGTATCCGTATCGCTCTGTATCACTCAAACAATACAGTCTTTGCGGCCTTCAAAGCCTTTGCTGCTGCGCGAGCGCGATACTTCTCTGCTTCTTCGCGCTGAAGACGAGCATCGTCAGCGTCCAGTGTCGTCAGCAAGTCTCTATCCCAAAATTGATCGCTGATCATTTCCACAAGCTCTGGCGGCAAATGGGCCCCTGTTGCCTTGGTAGCCAGCATGACTCCCACCTTTTGCGAATGGCGCATTAGGCCGCGCTGTAACGATACCACACTGCCAGTGAAGATGGGATTTTCTGTAAGCGACGCTTTCTTCTTCTTCAACGCCATGCGCTGAACCATCTCGAAATTCCTGCCGCGTATTGCCTGGATGTCGTTCAAGGTCTGCTGCGGACTCCAGTCGTTGTAGCAGGATTGCCAGCGAGCCTTCATGATGGACAGCACGTTTCGAAGAAGTTGATCGAAGACTCCACACACGTACATGACTATCTTGTAATGTCCAGTAGGTATGCGGGCCTCAGCGTAGCAAAGGTGATACTCGAAGAGAGAGATGACGAGTTTGATGGCCTCGATCGCTGCACAGGGCATGAACGCGAGCTTGCGCACGTCTTTCCACAACACAGTGAAGTTGGACTGAGGTGCGCGAATTCCAATATAGCGGTTGGCGATAGAGGGCAAGTGGATTCGACCACTCAAGTACTTGATCTCGTCGGCAATAGTGGCTGGGCCATTCTCGCCAAGGTAAGGTAGTAGCTCAAGCAGAGCCTCTGGTGATAGTTCTGTACATTTTTAGCAGGTGCTCAATATCACAAAAACAATGTCGCTTACCTAGAAGCAC
This sequence comes from Mycosphaerella arachidis, assembly GCA_001297265.1. Classification (NCBI taxonomy): domain Eukaryota; kingdom Fungi; phylum Ascomycota; class Dothideomycetes; order Mycosphaerellales; family Mycosphaerellaceae; genus Mycosphaerella; species Mycosphaerella arachidis. Next base: position 519,074 of record LIHB01000002.1, read on the forward strand.
TCTATTCTCACGAAGCGTTCTGGCCCACTCGCGAACATGATTGTCAAGAAGAGGTGGCGTGGTAGCCGCTGCAGCCGCTGTCTCTGGCTTCGACTCCGGTCGCGACACTGGCTTCTCGGTTTGTTCTCGTGATGGTGGGACTTGGTGGTTCATAGCGTGTTGTACATGTACGACTGGAGATGTGAGGTGAAGTCGAGAGAAAGCCTGCTGCCAAAGGAAGTCGAGATCACCCCTGTTCCTGCGTGACGACGCTAGGGAGATGAGAAGGTGCACTACTGTTTCATTCCTGCCATCACATAGCGCTCTGCCATCTATTCGGTAGAAATCGCATTACTCCCCATTTCTGATCCAGAATCATCATCCTCTTCTGCTTCCCCGGAAGTCGCCGTGCTATGCGCATCATCATCTTCCCCCTTCAAGTCCTGATGATCTTTCGCCTATGGAGCACAGAAACCAATGTTCTCAATCATGATCTGGTCGTAAATATACCCACTGATCCGATCCACAGGTTCCGCAGGCAGGACACGGCCGGCTACTTTATACGCCAGTATGGCACCAGTCCGCTTAGAGTTTCGCTCCCCGAACCGCATCGAGAAGCTTCCGGGTGTTCTCTACGAACTTTAGAGCATTGTCATTCGATCCAGGGATGTCTGACCAATCCTCAGCAGGGTCTTTGATCGCCTTGACTTTCCAATTCATTGCAAACCTGACCTTCTCCCACTCCTTCCGGACTCTTCCCACGGCGGTCCAAGTCCAGTTCGAGCCGAGAGTCTGGCGGAAGATGAAGCGCAGTAGCTTATAGTAATCTTCGCACAGGTCCACTACCGTCGGGTAGAAATACCTGACCGTGTCAACCCTACAAATCTCCGCCCGATGTCCAGATCGTTTAGGGGTTTGTCTGGAGAAGGAGACCAGCTTGCGCACATCTTCCGGGACTTCTTCGCAGCAGCATATGTCATACCAGCCCTCTCCATAACGTTGGTTGTAGTCGTCGTAGTCCTCGTTGGCCAAATCAAGGTGGTGTCTTATCTCACTCAAGCCGTGCGCAGCAGCGTCTGGTTCAAGGTAGGGCAATAGCTGCACGAGCTGTGTTGATGACAGCTCTATCGAATTTCAAGATGCCGGCACAAGCGGGCCAAGAGGCTTGACATACCCAAAAGTGTGCATTTGTAACGAGAATTTTGGCCACTGCGGTCATGAGCTGGTCTTTCTGCACTGTCTCGTCAGTGCTCGATTCCATTGCGCCTGGGACAGACAGCCTGTGCTGTTAGCGTGTCGGTGACTTGTCCAATGTACATCTTGCTCTCTGCGATCAGCCGCCGTGGGTACAGTTAGTCGATGAGGAAAGATACCGATGGGCTGCACAGCAGACACAGAATGGCCTCGAGCAGACTGGAGGAAGGAATAGTCCTCCCGAACCCTGTGCAAATCAATGACGCTAGTGGGACATAAAACAGCCTTTCAACACTGTACCCTTCACTCTTGCTCTCTTTTGAGAAATAGCTGGCTGATGCCTGATAAATATCAACAGCGGTGAGAGGACCTACCCCATACCGCCCTGGCTTCTGGCGAGTGCATTCTGCATCGCCGCAAATTGCTGGCTAAGATCACCACCACCTTGCTGGCCCTGATTGCCAAACTGCTGGTTCGGGAAGTTCATATTATGCGCCATGCTGCCGAAGACGTCAGAACAGCTCTACGATCAACGAATGCTAACCAGGAAGACAGCATACACAGTGTCTCATCAACAATAGTACAAAGGCGGCGCCCGTGGTTTTACAGTCCACACATGCAGTTTCTCACGGTTTCCGGGACCGAGGCCATCCACAATACGCTACTGTTGTACATACCTCATACCTCCCATCTGGCCACCCTGGCCACCCTGCCCGTTCTGCTGCGCCTGCTGCTGAGCCGCGAGCATCGCCTTGTGTTGTCTCAAAGTCTGCATATAATCCGGATCCGCCTGTCCTGACGCCACCGCCTGGCCAGATTGTGCCGCCGCCTGCGCTCTCATCGCCATATGCTGCGCACGCATCGTCTGCTGACTCTGCTTCTGTCTATGAAGCAGAGCCTGCGCGGTCTGAGGCATCGTCGCAATCACCTGGGGTGGAATGTTATGGTAGCCGCCGTACTGCGAGGCGATCTGGTTGAGAGTCTTATTCGCTGCCTGAATATGCTGCTGTCTTTGTGCCATCATCTGGGCTTGATTCATGTCGCCACCCTGCTGTGGGTGGGCATGGCTCATCTGAGGCGTTTGCTGCATGCCGGGGTGTGGACTACCAGCTTGGCCTTGGCTTTGAGCCATCATTCGCTGCTGGTTGAGGATCTGTTGTTGCTGTTGGTTTCGCATCATCATGGCTTGCCGTTGCTGCATCATTTGGTTTTGCAGCGCCGGATTATTCTGAGCCATCATTTGCTGTCTCATCTGCTGCTGCTGATGAAGCTTCTGAAATTGCTCGGGAGTCATGGTGACTTGACCAGGATTTTGCTGTCCAGGTGAGCCAGCGTTCATCAAGGCCTGTTGCTGCTGGTTCGCCTGCTGTTGCCGCAGCATCGCCACCTGCGCTGGTGTCAAGCCATTGGCCTGCATAGTCATGTTGTCCATGACTGCAGGAGTGCCGGGAGCAGGGCTACCGTGTTGCACACGTGGAGTTTGACTTGGTTGTCTGTTTTGCATCGCACCACCCATGTGAGGAGTACTCTGCGCCATTTGCGGTGTACCGTTCCGGCTTCCTGGTTGCTGCTGACTGGCTTGCCTCGCCATCGCAACATTTGGATTTGGCATGACCCCAGTCGTTGGCCTGACTGGACTGCCAGCGGCCTGACTCGAGGTAGCTGCCATTGGGAAGCCGTTCTGTGCTACCATGGGTGATGAGTTATTCATCATTGGTGTCTGGTTCCTCACCACTGGGCTTGATTGTGCCATCGACGACGGATGCTGGAAGCTCTGTTGTTGCTGATTCATCATGACATTGGCCTGCTGATGATGCGCATGAGGCTGTTGTTGTTGTTGTTGTTGTTGTTGTTGTTGCTGCTGCTGCTGTTGTTGTTGCATACGCTGTTGAATTTGAGCCTGTTCCTGCTGCCGGCGAGCCAATTCTTGACGATGCATCATCAGTTTGCGAGACTGCTCCGCCTGTTGCTGCCGGGCCGCTTGTGCTTGTGCCAGAGCTTCATCTTCTTGCCTCTTCTTCGTCGCAGCAGCTGCTTCTGCTTCCTTCTTGGCCCGCTCTTGTTCCTCAGCTTTCTCTCGCGCGAAAAGTATACTCTTGAAGCGGGATACGCCGATGTTATGTGCATTGCCAGCCGTATCGCTGGCCCCAGGTACCGAGGGCTTGTTCCTTTCGTCCATGATGAGCATTCTCCGCTCGGCATCTGCAGCTTGAGCGTCATCGGCGGCCATTTCTGCTGATGTCCGCTTACGGGTCTTCGGGGAAGGAGGAGCTTCGCTGTGCAGAGGGTGCGCCAGCAGCTGCAGTACTCTGTCCGCCTCCTGCGGAGTCTTGACCGGCGCCAGATACAGGGGCGGCTGGGTCGCAAGGAGCGTATCTCTTTCGAACTCATACATGTCCTGGTCCTCGATACACATCTTCTTTTCTTGGCCGGTCCCCAGTGCTGTGGACGGAACAGCCAGTTGTGGTGTGGTAGGATGCGCAGAAGAGGGCGTCTGCTTAGACTTGATCTCCGAGGCAAGCGTTCTCATGAGCAGAACCTGTTCTCTGTGCTGCGACAGTGCAGTAGGAAACATGACCATCGTGGCAACCATGGGTCCCTTGTGATCCTTGTCTTTACCAGCCTTCTTCCTCTCCTTCGCCGAGGCTTCCTCAGCAGCAGCCTTTTCCGCACGCTCGCTCTCGCTGGCTTTCTTCGGGTACGGTGCGAAAGGCGAGGGAGTTACATAGTTGTTGTAGTTGTGCATGGAGAACTTGACCTGCCCCTCCGTTGCTGAGTCGTTCCTCGCCTTGTCCTTCTTATCCGACATGCGGTTGTTGTGGACCTCGACAATGAGGCAGCCATCGTAGAAAGCAACATTCTCGCTCAAAAGGTTTTCGATCAGGGAGTGCGGGATTGTCTGCTGTCGGAGGTGCTTGATGAAGACGCTCATGGGTGAATCATACGAGTAGGTGCTCTCCTGGTCCTCGAACTTGAAGAAGTGCTGCTCGAGGTACAAGACCAGCGACGGCGGCTTCCCAGAGAACTTGCGGAGAATATGTTCTTTGGTGATGACATGCGGCTCTTCCAGCTTGCGCTTTTTGGCGCCGGGAGCCATATCGCTGTCCACCACCGCCGACGGACGCTTCATGGGCAGAGGTCGCGGCGCATCCCGTCGAGCGCGCAGTGCGTTTGCTGGTCGGGCGACTGCGGCGGTTGCCATGGGCCGGGGGGGGGGGATTGAATAATGCGTGTGGTGGCGACTGGTAGGTGACTGGAAGTGAGGTTCGTGACGCAGGTCGCGCCGGCGACTTGGAATTGTCGCGCCTTGAGGACTGTCCGTGGCCACGATCGCCCTCTCTAGTTCTACCTTTTACTTTTCCTTTTCCGTCTCTTCATGTGTTCGCACAACGCCTCCAGTGTGGTCTCGCTCCCGAATTATGCCCCCTACTGCTCGGTGGCGTGGTGGATGCTCGCACAGCTAATGTTGCGAGTGGAGACCAATGTTGCGGCACGATCACGATCACGATCACCTGCATGCTTCGTCCGTGGGGCGGGGGGGGGGGCTTCTTTGTGCCGCGTGCTTGCCGACGACCGGCTTAGCCCTAAAGGCGAAGTAATACAGTACATACCATTGCCACTGCTGTATCTCTCGTCCTTGGCCATCAGCGTTCATTGCATGCAATTGCTGATCCACGTAGATCCCTACACACCATGCATGAGGTCGTGACGCTGCAGTTCGGCCAACAGGCCAACTACTTAGGCACACACTACTGGAACACTCAGGTAAGGCAAGTCGTCTTGGCGCTGCTTCTTCCCTCGAAGCGCTAGTGTTGATACCCTCCCAGGAATCGTACTTCACGTATGCTGGCGAGGACGAGTCCCCTGTAGACCATGATGTTTCTTTTCGTCCGGGCATTGGCGCCGATGGCTCCGAAACGTACACACCACGCACGTTGATCTACGACCTGAAAGGAGCCTTCGGCACATTACGTCGAGAAAATGCTTTGTATCAGCTTCAGCAGCAGGAGAATCCTGCCCAGCAAGGTCAGTGGAGCGGGAGCACGATGCCACTACAGCTTCCACCTGTTGCTCCCAGCTCATACCAGCAAGCTCTTGATGCAGGCCTGGAACCGCCAACACTCACCACAGAGACTGTTCGATTCTGGTCTGACTACAATCACGTCTTCTATCACCCCCGCAGCATTGTACAGCTGAATGAGTACGAGTTGAACAGCTCCTTGATGCCATTTGAGCAGTGGCAGAAGGGAGAAGAGCTATTCGCAAACCTCGACCGCGAGCATGACTTACTTGACCGAGATCTGAGACCATTTCTGGAGGAGTGTGATCAATTGCAAGGCATCCAAATCTTTTCCGGCACAGACGATGCCTGGGGAGGCTTTGCATCCAATTATGTTGAGCGCATCGCAGACGAACTGGGTAAGGGCTGTCGGTGGGTCTTTGGTCTTCAGGATTCTCAAAGGACTACAAGAGATCAGCAAATGCTACGCTTGGCTAACGCGGCTCAATCTTTGCACGCCATCGACTCTTTCGCAAGCTTGCATATCCCTCTCAGCAGCATACCGGGGTCTTTGCCTGGATATACATCAATTGATGGCGCAAGCAGATGGCAGACTTCCGCACTTCAGGCTCTTGCTGTGGAGACAATGACTCTACCGACACGACTACGTGCTTCTCAACATGCGCGAGCGACTTCCGACAGCCTAGAGTCGGCACTGAATGGTAATGGCATGCGGCGCATTGCGGCTTGTTCGTTGTCTGTTGACGATGTGGCCAATCTTGAAAAGCAAAATCAACCTAATGGCCATCACGATGCCCGAATGACCAACGGGGTCAGCGAACACGTTGTCGATGACGATCAAGCCGACGAAGATAAGTACGACATCAATCTATTTCCTGAGCGGTCTTCCGGCATGTCATCTGGCAGACAGAGCAGAGCAAGAGTGCACCTCTTCAGCAAGCTCGGCTCCCTACGAGGACCTTGGAAGACACCGACCGAGTTGCGTGACGCGAGCGAGCGATTGCACAATCGCTTTTCTGCTCATGATCCTCGCGTATCACTGCATCAGACTGGCCTTCTGTATCCAGTATTGCCATCCTACCCGAGCGTTTTCCGCATTCCTGGCCGCCCACAGAAACTGGCCATCAACGCCTCACTGACAACCACGACGACGATTGCTAGTCATGTGAGAGGTGTCGAAAGTGTGGCTCGCCGCATGGTAGCAGTGGAGGAACGTGAGGCGCTTTGCAATGGTTTGAGTACAATTGCAGAAGAGTACGACGGTGGTTGGGACAGCGATGATCTAAGTGACTGAGAAAGGATTCGATGGCAATTGAGACTTTTTCCACAATCGTGCAGCAGGTCTGAGCTGGATCATAAGTGATCACAAGTGACCTCCGCCGAGCAAATTCGGCTTTACTTACAGAACGCGGCGCATGTGGACGTCAATCTCCGCCATCTTTGGCCACGACCATATAAGGTTACATCACCATCACCTTATTCGACTGATGATGGACGACGTTACACAGACCGAACTAGAAGTCGATCCAGGCGCCACGATAGCGGCCGATAACCTCGAAAAGCTCGGCACCATCATTGATCAAGAGCTCAAGTCTTGGATGATATATCTCCACTCACTGGATGTGGCAGTGTCGTACGAATCGCTCACCTCAGACGGTAACACCGACACGACTACCAAGATCAAATGTCTTCGCCACATCCTCGAGACGCTACCAAATCGCCACAAAGTACTCATCAACGCCTACAACGCCGCCGATACCGAACAAGTCGAACTCGCGGATCAATGTGCCGTACTCCTGGAGCAGCTGAAAGTGGTTTCGGATGTATCACCGGGCGATACCAGAGCAGCAAGCAACGAAGACAAGAATCTGGATTTGCGCGGCTACTACGACCAGAAACTTTTCAGAGGCAAGAAGTTCCGAGCTGATGTCGTGGCTCAAGATAAGGAGATTGCGAAGCTCGAGAAGGCGAGGTTGGGAGAGCTGAAGGAGCTGATGACGATGTTCGAGGAGCTCATGATCGTGGGGGAGGAGGGTATGCTAGAGTTGAGACAGGTACAGCTGCTGGTCGAGGCGATGGATGACATTGGTCTAAGTGCAAGCTGGGCTTTGGGGGGAGAGAAGATGGAGAAGGTGAGCAGGAGGAGGATTATTGAGGAGCAGGATTCAGGTCAGACGGAAAAATCTCGAATTTCCGGGTTGAAAGTGCCGGTGCTCTGTCGGAGGACGTATGAGGCAGCACGGGGGAAAAGATGATAACAATGGCTAATGCATGTCGCGAACGAGACAGCTTACAATGGACAGACAGTCCTCAATGGAAAGATTTGAAACATCCATCTCATTTGCGTACAAGGAAGTTCTATGACCGGTGATCCAAACATCCTCTTGAAGGTCAAATAAAAGCTCACTTGCCCCGTCTGTCCAACATAAGCCTCTTACCTCCCAACAACGTAGGTGTCGCACGGTACAACTTCCGGCGAGATGTCATCCATTCCAGACACTCTTCCATCCAGATCGTTCAATGGCCGGAAGTCTACAGCAGCTTCTCGTCAGATCTAAGTCAACGACGACTTCGAATTTTTAGGCGTGAGCACTGACCCCAACCAGAGCACAACGCAATGCAGACAAGTCACCCTTCCTGAAATTACCACCCGAGCTGCATGATCGTGTCTACCACCTCGCGCTAGGAGGTCACCACATCCATGTGTGCCAGCCTATGACCGCAGTTGAACAGCCGGCCAATTTCGTCCTCTGCCTGCTCGGGCCGCACGACAAGACCCTAGGGCCTGGATCCGAGTGGCGACGCACTTACTTCGACTATTGCGCCCATGCAAAGGGAGTAAATTTCTCGGCGGAGCTGTGTCTCGCACTGCTACGAGTGTCGGGGCATGTCTACGATAAGACAGCGTTGATCCCCTTTGCCGCAAACACATTCGTGATACATTCGTCGGCCGGATATCGTGGGATCGAAGGCCTTCCTCCGCTTGCAGAATCCCTGATGCCGTCCCAGCTCAGAGCGATTCAAATGTCGTGCCTTTTAGTCCGGTGAGACAATGGGGGTGGTCGAGGCCACCAAAGAATGTTTCAACCATAGCTCGAGCTCTCGGCGGTCTTAAAGAGCTGCAGCTCGTGATCAAGCTCGAAGAGAAGCTGGGTCGTTCGTAGAGTCGAAGCGTACATCGCCGCTTTCGCGACGTTTGAGCGATGCCGTCTGCATGGCGCAAGCATTGTGTTGTATAGTAACGCCGACGACGTGCCACAGTCAGTTCTCGACAAGGCGAAGGAGCTCAAGCGACAGCTATTCCTGCCGCAGGAAGAAGTCGACGAGAAGACACGGCAGGCCAGGAGAGACGAGTTGGCCAGGGCAGATCGAGAATGGGTTAGGAAAAGGACCCGCGCTCATCGAGGTCTGCGGCAACTCTGAAGGACTAGGTCGTTCGGGTCTCCCGTCCAGCATGTTAGATGGACTGCCAGAAGACGAAGGGAGCGCAGTGTATACCGGAAGCATGCCGTCAAGGCGAAGAGGAGTGGCGTTCGCATCTGTTGTGGCTGTCCCCGCCCGGGAAGCTGATGAGTCGGTGATCGGAAACCACGGGGACGGTAGCATGAACTCCTAAGCGGCAGTGGAGTTTCCTTCCTTCAAAATGGTCTCCAATAGTGCATCAAGCTCATCATACCGAATCTTCCCATCTCTGCCTCCAAGGCCCTCATCCACAGCTCTCTTGTAGACCGACGCCATATCCTCTCGGGAAATCATGACGACCCAACCAGTACTCGTGACAACAGTCAGTGCTCCAGTAGAACTCTTCCCCAGCAGGCCAGCTGCGTTCAAAATCTTCTCGATCCAGACCTCATCAGCATCACCACCAACGGTCCTCGCAACATCGAACAGGTTGCTCATCCTGCTCTCCTCCAAGTTCCTCCTAACAATGCCGACAGCAAGCTCTCTCCTTTCAAACTCCTTCTCACGCTCCTTCCGCTCCTGTTCTTTCTTCAGATCCCGTTCCTTGGCCTTCTTCGCCTCCAACTTCGCCTCAGCAGCTCTCCTCCTCTCCCTCTCGGCGGCCTGTGCTTTCTCGCGCTCAGCAGCGCCTTCAGCATCACGTGCACGTTGTGCTTCGCCTTGGGCCCGCTGGAACTCGTGGTAGGCGCGCTTTTGATCCTTCTTGGCCAGAGATTTTGCCTTCTTGGCGCCTACGTCTCTTCGAGCTGGCAGATCTCCCGGGCCGTTTGCAGGACCCGGCATGGCTGGTTCGTTGCCATCTTGTTGCTGTTGGAATTGACGGAAGTCCTCATTGTCTGAACCATCATTCTCGCGACCATCGGCTTCTTGTTCAAAGTTTTCTTGCTCCTGTTGGCCGGGGTCTTGGGCTTCGTGCTCCTCCGGCTGCTCTGCTTGGACTGCGGCATCGTAGACTGCTTCCACTTCGGTCTCGCCAGTCTGATCTTGTATTTTTCGCTTCTGCTGAATCCATTCTTGGATCTGCGGTGCAAAGTACAGAAGTGTACAAATGGTTGCTAGATGGATCATGTCCTGTAAGAGTGGTGTGCCTGGCGTGGCGAATGGCAGGAGCTTATTGGTGATGCTCATTAAGGAGGCCATTTTGTCGAGTGCAAGAGGTGTTCCAGACCCGTAGAGGTCATCTAGAGCTCAACCTCCAAGCCGCAAGGACAGCATTGTGCTGCTCTTTGTTGATGTGCAGGCTTTCAATCAAGTGATATCCTCGTGCGAGTCGAGCTTTGTTCGACAAGGCATGAAGTCGCGGTTGCCCCGCAGAGCATGGGTGCACATAAAGATTTGATGCGGGACCCGTCAAGTTCTAATGATACCTTGTCTGCTCTATGACGAGCTCCATTCACCTATTGGTTCGGCCGGTCGGTCAGGCGCATCGATGAGTCTATGAGCTATGAGCTACGATATCGCCGCCTTCACCGTGCCTGCGGTCTTCGTTGATGCCATGTCTCTGGCAAGATCTGATCATGCGCCTTCGTGATTCCAGCGCCTGCGGATGATGCCTTCCCTCGGACTCTGCTTGCGTTAGAACACGCAATTGAAACCACCATCACATCACGACTATACACTCCAACTCGATCGACAAACAAGATGAACAACATCGCCGATGAGGTGGCGAAGACCGACCCAGACGTGCCTTTCCGCGCAACAGATGACCGTGTCCACCACACCTGGGCAAAGACATTCCAGTCTCGACCCGAGCTCTACATTAAGCCACAGACGCTCGAAGAAGTGCAGAAGATCGCCAATCTCGCCCGAAGATGTCGCAAAAGGATAGTCGTAGTGGGATGTGGTCACTCGCCCAGCGATCTGACGTGTTCATCGTCGTGGATGGTCAACCTCGACGACTATGGCAGAGTCTTGAAGGTGGACACGCAGAAGAAGACTCTGCTAGTAGAGGCGGGCATCAGGTTGAGAGACTTGAACGATGAGGCGAACCGACATGGCTTGACGATGAAGAACTTGGGTAGCATCAACGAGCAGAGTATCGCGGGTGCTATTTCGACAGCGACGCATGGCAGTTCGCTGAAACATGGCTTGATGAGCGAGAGTGTGAGGAGCCTGAGGATCGTGCTTGCGAATGGACAAGCAGTGCGATGTTCGAAAGATCGAAACCCAGACTTGTTCCGAGCAGGTCTGATATCACTTGGTGCTCTCGGCATCATCGTCGAAGTCGAGTTCGAGATGATCGACGCATGCAAAATCGAGTGGGTGCAAGAGCTGGTCTCCTTAAAGCACGTTCTCAACACGTGGGACACCACGCTTTGGACGCAGAAGGAGTATACGCGAGTCTGGTGGATGCCATACATGAAGCGTGCGATCGTGTGGTCAGCAGAGAAGACCGACCTTCCTCTACGCGAGCCACAAGGATCCTGGTATGGCGGCAGCATAGGCTTTCATACTTACCACAACCTCTTGTGGCTGTCTAACTTCATGCCATCGATCCTGCCGTGGATCGAGTGGTTCGTCTTTGGCATGCAGTATGGCTTCAGCACGGGCAACAAGACGTCGGCGGTAGAGGAACTCAAGACTGGACTTCTCATGAATTGCCTGTACAGCCAATTCGTCAACGAGTGGGCACTTCCACTTAGCAAAGGGCCAGAAGCTATTTCCCGTCTATCAGCCTGGATCAACGGCGAACCGGAAAGTGTTCATCACATACCATTCAGCATCAAAGGTCTTTACGTGCATTGTCCCATCGAAGTCCGTGTCTCCGATACATCCAAGACCTCTCCACGACCATTTCTTGACAACACAGTACAGGACGAACCCACGTTATACCTCAATGCTACGCTGTACCGAGCATACCTGCAAGACCCACCTTGCTGGCGGCGGTACTACAAGGCGTTCGAGTGGCTAATGCAGGAAATGGGTGCAAAGCCACACTATGCCAAGAACTTCTCCTACACATCGCCAGACTACTTCCAAAACAAGCTTGGCGACGGGTTGGCCCAATATCTCCGCGTCCGTAACGAAGCAGATCCGGAAGGGATGTTCCTCGGCGAGTGGCACCGCCGCACACTCGGCGCAGCACTAGGGGACAAGAGACTAGCTCTAGAGGAGCAAGAAGTGTACCGACAGAAAGCTCGAGATGGCGGACAGCTCTGGATTGGAGAAGTGCATGCCGGCATCATTGCTCCAGATTCTTTCCCCGAGCAGCCTATCGCTATGCCAGAGAAGAGCGGAAGTCCCGGCGCTAGCTCAAGTGCTTCAAGCTTTGACTTTGTGCAAGCTTCAGAGATGGATCGAAGTCACATGTTCACAGGCAGTGAATACGATGACGAAGGTGATTTGACAGACAGAGATGACGCCAGATACCATGGGAACCCGAAGCAGTCTGTTTTTGGGACGAAAGTCTTCGATAAGATGTAGATGACCAAAGGAAGGTAGTCTCAGCTCAATTACAGCAGTCAATGCCACTCAAACGCTGCTATCTTATGTGCATGTTGTTCTGTCAATTCGATGTTTACTTCTTTGGGCAGGTCAAGTCGAAGAGTGGTTCACCATAATTAGGCTTAATGGTGCTGAAAGATATCTCCTTGGGATCCTGCTTCGCGTCGTCGAGCGTGAACCACCAGGTGTTGATCTTGCCAAAGAGACGACATCCGACATCGTCCCAATACTTCTTCGCATTGGGGATGGAGGCTACCGATTTGCCGAACTTTTGGGGTCCAGAGACGGGCCATCCGGTCTGGAAAATGTCAGCTCTGATATTGTACGGGAGAGCCGAGGAGATACTGACTTCTGTGACCCACACTGGTTTTCCCTTCGAGACCGCTACCGTCTTGTTGTACGACTCGAAGAATAGTCTCTGAGCGTTATCGATACTGTTCATCCCGGTGTCCGTTTCGTAATATGGATAGCCATCTGACTTCATTAGCAATTACTTCCAAAATCACGAAAGCAACACCACAACTTCTTTCAACAGTGTCAACATACCAAACCCAATAAAATCCACCGCGTCAATCACAGCAGAATTACTGCCGTTAACCCACGCAGTCCACGTATCCACATGACCCACCCACGTTCCTTGCGCCACAGTCCCTTTAATCGCCGCCCTCGTCTGCTTAATATAATCGACCAGAACTCCTGGCCCAACGCCAACATTCTCCTTATTCTTGATGGCTGTTGGCGTAATGCGATACATATCTTCACTACCCACACTGATGCCAATCACAATATCTTTCCAATGCGTCTGGTGCGCTGCGATGGCTTTTTTCAAGGCGGTGAGCTCATTGTTGAAAGCTTCCTGGCCCGCGGAGGCCCACAGCCCAAGGAGGAGTTTGGTGTATTTTGTGTCGATGGCGGGTTGGAAGGCTTCGACTGGGTCGTTGGTGGTGCCGGCTTGGATTGTGGTGAAGAGACGGATGGAAGTGAAGGGTGCGGTTCCCGGTAAGGTGCGGATTCTGTCAAACTCCCTTCTGAAGTCGGCTGCGTGTTTGATGCCGTTGGGGCCTGTGCCGCCGGAGTTGAAGCCGCGGATTCCAGCAGCGGTGGCGGTGGTAGTTAGAGCGAGGAGGTGAAGGAGGTGCATTATGATTACCAATAACGAATGATGGCTTATGTGTTGCTGTATGTGTTAGCGAGAGGTTGAATTCTTGTAAGATGCAAGTCGAAGCAAGTCGTAAGCTTCCGGAATATGTCCAAGGAAAGCATGTTACTCTACATGGACAAGGATGTTGGCGATCGATTCAGTAACAACCCAACGAACCTTGTTCTTGATGCAGGTGGGATATGCGGCCGGATGATGACCACCATATTTGCGTGAAGAGGCAGACATGAGCGACCATCGTGCAGGGAGCACTGGCCTGGTGGGGAGCTGCTCACGCATTATTTGGCTGAAATGACATGAGAGGGCATGTAGGCTGTTTGGCGAGAGATTAGGTCGCGTGGGCATGACGTACGGAAAGTGACATGCTGTGACATCTCCCAAATCCGACGCTCAATGTTGTGCAGCTTGCTTCACAGCCCAGTGTATGTGTGCTACATCAAGAGCGGTCCGCCATTTCTAGACAGTGAAGCTGCTTAGCCGCGACGGCACCGCCTCTGCTGTCTTGATTCTCGATTGCAGCAGGCCAACCTCCAGTCCAGAGAAGTGCCGACGACATAGTTGGCATTTCCTGTGGAACTCGAAGTGCGAACATACTACCATTCATCACCACAGCCGCCAACTCAAAGCAATACATGCAGCTACAAGAGGCAATGAGGCAGAAACTACCACTTCTTGATGTTTCATACTGGTGTCGGCAACAGCTGTGCTGGCATGCTTCGGCAGTCTGGGACTCTTGATCGACCTTGATTGCACGGCACGCGTGAAGGTTGCCAGATATAAACCAGATATTCTGTAGAATGAGTCCGGCGTGGCTCATCGAGTCTAATACAAAGAACCAGAGCTTCTCCGTTCTGTGCAGTAGGAAGCCAAAGTCCAGTGACCGGGGATACTGCAGAGCTACGAATAGCTTGCTCTTCTGCGTCACTCAGGACCAAGGAACCCGTAAAATAGTCCAGGTGCGGTGTGGAAGCTGGTCGTCCTCAAGTCGTTATGCAATGCGCCGAACCATGGAGTTGCACGATCATCTTGGCTTCGCTAAGCGCACATGCTTTGAATGCATTGCGGGCGTGTTGCTGGAGCACTTTTATGCGGGCTAACGATGGTAGATAGAGAATGGCATCTTTTGGATCGGTTTATGTGCGCCAGGTTGGTCAGAGTGTCCCTCGTCTTTCTTTGTGCCGAAGTTGCCTACGTGGCATCGCAGTCAGGTCGTTCCGCAGATGATTCATGTGAGCGGAGATGTTCTTTATGCCTTGCGCGGCCTTCATCCTCGCCATTTCTCGAACAGCGCGTTCCACGGCGAAGATTGACTCTGACCTGTCTTAGCGGTGGTGGCCTCCAATATCTCGGGGCTTGGTTGCTGTCTCTCTGCCTCTTGGTTCGCCGTCGTTTCGGTCCTTTCTCCTTGCGCCTCCTTCGCCAACCTCTGTGCTCTTGCTGCCAATCTCCTCTCCTTCAGAATCTTGATCTCCTCGGCAATCTCGTCGCGCTCAAACGGAATCTGATGTGTTTGTCCTTCCTTGGGCCAGAAATCGGGAACATTGAATCTTGAGTCCAAGTTGATACCGAAGTAGTACATGAAACCGATGGGAAACATGATGTACATGCCGAACTACTGACATCAGTCCTGTTGGTCCTTTCCGATGCGAAGACGTTCGTTCCTCACCTTGAAGACTTCGAGGTTTGGGCCGCCCATGATTGTTGTTGTCCTCCAAACGTGCGTATGATGACGAAATTCGTCTGCCCCTCGCACACCCAAAGAGATATTACTACTCTGTGTCGATGTCAATGACCATTGCATGATGTTCAGAAGCCAGCGAGCTTCTGCAGTCTTAGCTCATCTTGGCGCCCGAGAGTCGCTCTCGGTGGTTTTAGAATAGCTGACGTACTCGTCTTTGCCAACGCGCCTGATCGTCCGGATAACGCGGTATCTACTGCATTCACGTGCGACACCGTAATGGTCCCATTGGGTCCATTATCAGAAGCATAATTCGACATAAACGCGACGCTGCAGCCCATGGTTCCTTCTGCCAAGGGGTAGTACACATTAGACATGGCCTGCTCTTCCTCCACGGTCATCAAGATGTTAAAAGCCAAGAGGGCAGCCGGAGATGGGCGTTCGCTTGCAGACTATACTGATCGTCTTCGTTGCGAGCATGCTATACTGTGAGCGCGTCATTGCGGTCTTCCCGCTCCTTGTGCAGCTGGGACATGCACAACCTGGTTATGGCAATGCAGCAGCAAGTGCGCCTGGTGCGAGCTCTTTTGTTGCACCATCCGGCTATCCTACCTCCGTCTTCTCGTCCTACTTCCCATCGCCGACTGGGCAGGAGCCACAGCCAGCAGTATACGACCCAGTCTTGAACACTACCTGTATGGTCCGGGAGGCCTCACTAGAGATACAAGCATTAACATCGCACAGTTCCTGCCAATTTGACCAACCCAGACACAATACCAGACAATGATCCAGATTCAGTCTACTATCCAGAGCCAACCGCGAATTTGACCAATGCGGAGCAGCAGAAAGTCATCGACAACGTGGTCAAGCAGGTCAAGGAAGTCATTGCAAGCCCTTACTTCACTAGCAACTGCTCCAAATGTATTGCTGCTCTGTCGGTCGCGAAGTCTGCGGCCCAGCTTGCTCCGAGCCTCGTACCCGCAGCCATGGTCAGTTTGTGCAACGAGACTGGGCTGCATTCTGCCAGTACTTGTAAGGAAGACTTTGAAGCTACCACTTTCGGCGCCATCTGGACGCAGGTCCTGGCATTCGCCGATGTTAGTGGGCTGGACGGGCAATACATCTGCCACTCTGTCTTGAGCTCAGCCTGTCCAGCGCCGACCACCTCTCCACTGAACACAACGAGGCTGTTCCCAAAGGCCAAGCCGGCGAATACTACAGCTCCTGAAGCTAATGGGAAGCGTGTCAAAGTCCTGCACATGAGCGACCTTCACCTCGATCCACGTTACAAAGTCGGATCCGAGGGCAATTGCACTTCTTCACTGTGCTGTCGGAGCAACAATGACAATACTGCACTCCCGAATGGACAGATTAGCTTCCCAGCTCCTCCATTTGGCTACTTCAAGTGTGACACGCCGTATGATCTTGCGTTGGCTGCATTGCAAGCCGTGGGACCTTTGACTGGCACATCGAAGGACGATCCTTTGGGTTGGACGATCTATACTGGTGACCTTGTCTCTCATGATCCTCAGACCGAGCTCAGTCGTGCGTACACTCAGTATGCGGAGGCATCGGTGTATAACTACCTTCTCAAGAAGTACCTTACAGGTCCCGTCTTCCCAGTCCTTGGTAACCATGATTCAAACCCAGAGGCTATCGACGCCCCTCACTCCCTCCCTGGACCACTTGGTCAACAGATGAGCTGGAACTACGACCATGTCGCAGCACTGTGGAAACATGAAGGCTGGCTGGACGATACAGCAGAGAAGCAAGCTCGGGTACACTACGGTGCCTACAGCATCAAGAACCATTACGGCCTGCGAATGATCACTTTCAACAGCGACTTCTGGTACAAGAGCAATTTCTTAAACTTCATCAACACGACCAATCCCGACGTCAGCGGGACATTCAAGTTCGTCATTGATGAGCTGCAAGCCGCAGAAGATGCTGGCGAACGGGTCTGGCTTTTCGCACACGTTCTATCTGGCTGGGACGGCAGCAACCCGATGCCCAACCCAACCAATCTCTTCTACCTGATTGTCGAGCGCTATTCGCCACACGTCATCGCCAACATCTTCTTCGGGCATACACACGAAGACCAGTTCATGATATATTACGCAAACAATGGCACGAAGCAGTCTTTAGATACTGCTCTCAACGTCGGCTGGATCGGACCCTCGGTCACACCATTGACAAATCTCAACAGCGGCTTCAGAATGTACGAAGTTGACACAGGTTCCTTCGACATCTATGAAGCCTACACTTGGTACACTGATGTTCATACGTTTCCCAACCTTACCAGCCAAGGACCTACATTCGAGCTTGAATACTCTACTCGCGAGACGTACGGTCCAGCTGCCGGATGGCCAGAGGATGCACCGCTCAATGCTACGTTCTGGCACGCGGTCACGGAGGCAATGGAGAAGGATCACGGAATTGTGAGCAGACAGAATACGCTCATGGGCAAGAGCAGCATCAAGAGTCCAAATTGTACGAACGATGCCTGTGCTGATGCGAGGATCTGTTATATGAGGTCTGGAAGTGTTGCCCTGGGCCAGCAGTGTAAGCAGGGGTATGGAAGCGTGCAGAGTGCTTTCTCGCCAGCATCCTGATGAGGTAGATAGATTTACACAAACTACAGACTGTACCACTATGGAGCCTCGGAGAACCTAGTTAAACGGTTTTGAGTGCCCTGCAAAGTTTCACCGTCGTCCCAACGAGAAGAAATGAAACGCCAAAATCTCCTGAGTCAAATGCAGGTCCATAACTCCAGCAATCCACGATACATCAAACAGCTTCTCGTGCACAATCATACTAACATGCTCGCATAGTCTTGGCTCCGTACGCTGTCAAAACGCCGAGTGGCTGCAGACTCATGCCAAAGAGTGCCAAATGCCACCGAATTGGACGACAAACTCCTCAGGCTGTCTCCCAACGACACAAATACCAAAAAGAAAACAGCATGGACCTTTCGAAGGCCAAAAGAATGCATCGGCCGGGAATCGAACCCGGGGCTAGCCGACAAAGCGAGTGAATGCAATGGCAACGGCTAATTTTACCACTAAACCACCAATGCTTGTGATTAAGACGTGTTGCTTGTCGAAGAGGCGACCTAAATGCGATATAATGCTATGATCTTTGTGCGGTGGGGCCGCGCCGTGCTCCCTGAGATAGTGGAGCGGGGCAAGACCTTGAGACGAGTGGTTTTGTTGCTCGAGCGTCTTTGGTACAAGATTTGTGTCCAAGAGTTGCCGTCTCTCGCAGCGCAGTGATGTGAATGTCCCAAACTTCTATTGCCGTAGGCATCGTTGCTAAAGGCATATTCGTCCGCTTGTGGTTCATTTCTCTTTCGCTGAGACTGAGACTCCGGGGGATAATGCTTTGGGGCTGGCATCACGTAACGGTGCACGGGCCTTCCAGGTTCACTCAGTTGCCAACGACGACTGATGAAAGCTGGCTGGCGAAAGAGGACTTGGAGAGGGACTGTATGTGAACGGGGAGTGTTGGGTAAAGAGTGCAGAGAACTACAGATGCATAAAGATATGATAGACTTTGGTACACGGAGACGTCTTCGCGAGGTCATGCCAAAACATCTGGGCAGGCACTGGTTCAAATGATGGCCTAAGTGGAGCAATTTTCTACTGCATAGCCCTCGCTGATGTTGAGTCAGCCACAGCACTGTTGCGTCTGCCCTTGTCCGGTGCTGAGGACAGACATAGCCCGGAACGACTCGGTTCGTGCTCAGCGGCTCGCATTCGTACAGACTGCATTTCAGACCATGCGTGCCCAGCTGAGACAGGCAATCATTCACCCTCGGACAGGTTTGGCCGTTGTGCTTTTCGATAGCACCACCAGAACATCATGACTGCTGAAATGGTCTTGCTCAATCTTCCTTCTTCTTCTCGCCCATTTCAATGCCCAGCTCTTCCAGATACTCTCTGACGATCTGCACTATGATATCGTGATCTTGCTCTGGCTTCAAGCCCGAGACCACGATAACAGCGATCACACCTTCGACGCCCTGAACTCGGACAGGCCATCCACCACCATGAATCGCGTATTCTCCAGCTCGCGTACCAAGAGCGTACTTGGCGCCGAACGCTGTCTCATCGCCCTTGAACTTGTTATGCATGTACCATGACGAGCAGCCGAATCGTAGCACTGTATTCCTCTTGCGAGCCACCCACGAATCGTTGTCGGGAGCTGTTCCGGAGTGTGTCGTTGCGTGGAAAAGGCAGTGATTATTGTTCGCCAGACTGATGTCGATAACGACTGGCTTGGAGAAGGGAAGTAGTCTGGTCCTCAACAGAGATCCAAGTGTCCAAGCTGTGTTTGCAGTGAAAGTTGGGAAGGTGAGCGAATTGTCGATGATGCTGATCTCCTCGAGCTCACGCGGAGGCATCGGAATGGTTGGTTCTGCGTCCATGATTGAGGATTTTATGATGTCCCCAGTCACGGGTTGTGAAGTGGTGACGATCATCAAGCAAGTTCTGTGTTCGTTTGTGGAGCTGTTGTAGCGGCCAAGCTCGAAGCAGAGCTGGCAGGGCGAACGACCGCGACTAGGCACTTACTGTGGACTATGGCAGTAGAACTGAACTGCCGGTATTTACTGTAGCAAAGCCGTGACATGTGCAAGAACAAAGTCAGTCTCGGATATTCGTTGTACTCACAAAGAAGACGGAACTGCTCTCGTTCTACTTCAAAGTCTTCGGAGACGAGCCGCTGGCAGCCGAGATTGGCAAAGCTCTCACCTCGCTCAAACACCGACTCTTCTATCTACGACTTTCGTAGAGTCGAGATCGATGCATCCCGTTCACTCTCTTTCGCGAGCCAATGCCAATACGGACTCTTCGCAACTGTTCGTAACTCAATCTATTCAAGGCTGATACTTGAACCGCGCGTCTCATTCGCATAACTATTTCTGACGACAGTCGTACTCTTCCACTTCGACAGTTACGTCGAAGTTCTCCTCAGCAGCCCTCGCATCGGGATTGGCCAATCTAGCCATAGCCTCCCCAACGCCCGTCATCAAGCGCGCAGAAAACTGCGAGCAGTACCGCAGCGTGGAAGCGGTGGTTACACTATCTGCAATAAATCTATTGGGCCATGCCGAAGTGACTTCCGGAGCCCCATGGAGAAGTCGTTGACATTGAACATTATCTTAGCAAGTAGTCAGTCGTTGGGTGTCTCCTGTGGAGTGTAGATAGAGTTGCTGCCTAGATTCGTTTCGAATCACCAGTGGCAGGAAATCTCCGGGCGCGGGCGATATGTAGAAGTAGGCATCGCAGGCTGCGCTGCACTTCTCAGCCTGGTTGCAGGCGCTTTGTTTTCTGTGGTCGACGTAGGATTATCGTCCTTCGCTCAGCAGATTCTGCAAGGTTTGTCCGGCAGTCTCAACAACAGTTGCATCCTCAACAAGAAATGGCAAGTACTCCACTGGCTTCAATCGACCGATACCGTACGGATTTGCGGATAGACGTCTCGTCGAGAAGAGCAAGTCTTGTGTGTAGTTGGTCAGTATGCCTGGATCTTGACCATTGGGTCTGGAGCTGCTTCGCCACTCATGGTTGTAAAGCTCCGTGTAGTCTTTCAGGTCTTGAGTCCGCTGTACTGTTCCACTGTCAACGTTCGCACGCTTTGGAGAGACTCGCAGGTAGCTACCTTCGCAACATCCGCCTTTACATGTGTCCCATCGCCTACTGCTACGGCCAGTTGTGCATCGCGCTCTCCAGAAGTGATGAGATGATCTGCATCTGTGTACACCTTGCCCAAATCTCCAGCCGAGTATGCTGGACCAACACCCAACGAAAGTCCAAAAAGGAAGTTCTCTCTCTTTGAACTAATATCGGCGGCTCGGATTGCATTATCGGTGTGCTGAGGCACTGAATAGGCAGGCGGCGAAGCGGCACGGTCTTGTCTCGTTTGAAGTCTTTCATCTTATGGCGAGGAGGACAGGACGGGCGAAGCAGATACATGGCGAGTATGGTAGTAGCAAGAAGGAAATCTGTGAGGTCGGCATCCTGACGATGATATCACTTAATATATGCTCTGAGTAACATGGACTGCTGAATCAACATGCGGGAGCCGCTCTGTTTAACAATGCAATAGGATTTTCTGTACACCATCAGCGTGCAGCCAGCGCTTTCCATCGTCGGAGACTATCGCAAAGAATGGCAGTGCGTAGCACACTACAACTTCGCATATCGCATCGAATCCTTTGCGACTCGACAATTGACTCAGCCAGAAGCTGTCGGTCGCCGGGCCGCCTTTCGATCCTGCTATTTGCCATGTTCGGGTCGCGCATGGCAGACCAATTGAGATGGTGTAACGCCAACGCATGAATGGCATAAAACATTTTGGTTGTGTTCGCTGCATGTCTGGCGAAAGGATCAGAAAGCGTGGCACTGCAGTCAGCTGTGCGAAACCTGAAAATCAGGGCAGTTACCTGGAACTTCAATTGTTGACGTAGCAGCTTGTCCGCCTCAGTGCCCAAAGCAGTGTAAGGGCATGTGAATGCTCGGCCTGGCTGTCGGCGACAATTTCTTAGAGGAACGGACAGATCCATCGTGTTATCGGCATTTTGGTGCTAGCCCCTTATCTAGGCTTACACTGGTTGATGGCATGGTCTGCATGTGGCTGCGTTCTCCCATAGTGCACTGCTTGCCTAAGTCGGCTTGATTAATGCAAGGCTAAGGTGTGTAACATGAGCTTTGATCCTCGAGGAGGATGGTGTCCGGTGAAAGCGGTACTGCGCCGTCGAGTTTCATGCATGCGTCTTGCCGATGCTCGAGGTGTGCTATATGACGTTGGTGAAAGTGCAATACACTGTTCGGACCTACCATGATTGTGACGCAGCAAATGAGCGAGCTTGGCCCATGACCGAGGTCGTGTTCTGTGTCCAATGAGTTGTGCCATGATGGGAACTACCTCATCATGCCTCCGCTGGCTCCTGCTTTATCTCATTTGCATATATGGGTTCCTGTTTCATGGGAGAAGAGCTGTCTTCGTCCTTCTTGATCCCATCCTCGGCACTAGAGGTACTTATCGTGCTGGATCTTTTAGATAGTGGTGTTGGCCTGGCTCTAGAGGACTCTCGCGAGTCGTGAAGCAGCGTCTCTGTGGCGCTCAGCCTGCTTTTGGAGTCAACAGGAGGGCGTCGCGGCCTACGCGTCCCCCCAGGAATCGAATGTGTGCTGCTACCGCGACGCTGACGTCTCTGTGGGCCAGCCTCTGGATCTGGTGTGGGTGTCCGTGATTGTGAAGATTGACGAGAGTGTGACCCATCACGCAGAAGGCTTTCCTTCCGCCGTCGCTCCTTGATGCGCTCAGCCGATGGCTTGTCCTTGATAGCGAGCTTCTCCAGCTCCATCTGCCGTCGTGACTTCCTCCCAGAGAAAATGTTCAGACGAACATTACGCCACCCTCGCCAGCCAGTCCACCACAGCCATCCTCCGTCCATCTTTGCCACCTCACGTTGGCGCGTTCGCACGACGGAACGCAAAGTGGCACGTCGTGTGTTCTCACGCTCCCAATATTCCATCCTGAAAGAGTCCCAACCTTCTCTGAAGTCGGGAGAGAACGGCTTGGGCAGTAGTAATACCCGCAGAACGTCGCCACCTGGTGCAATGTCCTCCTCCAAGATACCATGGCGTTCTGCGTGAGCATTCCAGGAATCTTTGGGCGCGCCGATTTCGATATCTTTGGGGACAATCTGGAAGTTGACACGATCTTCGCGGAACCAGCCCATCTGATCTAGCATTGCAACCCATCCAGCTAGTTCGGACAAGAAAGAGCCCTTGACAACTACAACTTTCAAGTTGAAGCCTCGCAGGCCACGATTCGTCGTGGAAATAAATTTTCTAGGCCATCGCACGCCACGTTCGTACATGCCTGTTCCCCAGAAGAGACACAGCGTAACCACTCCGCTGCACCAGCCCAGCTTCTCAGTCGACTCGACAACCCAGTAGACGCTGCCACCTACTCCGCTGCCATCTTCTCGAGGACGGAAGAATAGCAGGTAGGTGAACAGCAGGTTCCAGATGGTCAGGCCAAAGACTAGCAGTAAATGTATCCGTAGTCGTGCTCGCAGGCTAATGTACTGCAGTCGCAGCGAAGACTCCAGAATCAGCAGGTTCAGATATATCTGCGGGGGACTGGACGGTAGTGCATCTCGAGGGTCGCTGTTTGTTCCATCCGGTAAGAGTGGCGCTGTTATGGACGAAGGCGAAGAGGAAGCTTTCGCTTTCGCTGCCACCTGTTCGGCGCTGACATCAGGCGGAGGAGCACCTTTGACTATGCGGTCAATGGGGTCACTCATGTTCGCGACTCAGAGGTGTCGAAGCCGCTGCCACTTTCAAGATGTGCTATGCCGAGCCACGTCAAGATATGAAGCAAGCCGAGCGAGGCTCCAGCATCCCGGCACGCGTGACGTCAAGTGAGGTATACTGTAGTTCACCGCATGCTCGCGTTCATGTGATAGGGCTGTGCTCAGCTACCCACCCAGCACGCCGCCGGGCATGAAAGGTCGAGGTCGTGTGGTGGCTGTTGTTCGGACGAAGAGAACGTGGGTCGACCAGTGGCCCGGAGCTTGAGCAAACGCCGCGGCCGGTCCAAGGGTCGTCATTGCAGCGACGAGTTTATGAGAAGACACTTTTCACAACAATATATAGTCATGTCCTTGCCTGCACCTGTCAACAACGGCGGCCGCTGCGGTGATAGTGTGCTTCCGAAGTCCGCGTGGCAAGGTATACCACGACACCTCCTGCCAGCGTGAGATCAAAGAAACTCCCCCAGCCAAAGTGGCTTCTTCACTTCGGACTGCGAGCCTTCTCGCCCTCCCAGCTTCCATTCGATCGACCGTCCTGCTTGCCGCCATCTACAGCACGACACCGATCACAATAACCACATCCCACGGTGCCAAAACCCAAGCGAGCGGCTACTCCACCATGGCGTCTGCTTCCGAGTCCGCCGACGACCATACTGGCCCGGTGCCACCGTCCGCGCCGACGGGTGGAAGGCCGATGCTGGCACGCCACCGCGCACAGGAGGAGGGCCATGCAGAACCAAAAGGCCATGGACGAGATGGCAACGCGTACTTTCCGCTAGGCTACAAAGAAGGCTTCTCGCAGTGGTGGGCAGGCCTCGCGCCCGCGGTGACAGAGCACAGAGTGATGAGCTTCATTCCATATCTGCAGAAGCCGCCCACGCATATGCAGACCGGCAGCGAGCCCGTCACCGCAAACAACTCCACACTAAGTCTGGACAAGAGCAACAAGACCTCGGGAAGTGGCGAGACGATGGAGCGAACGACCAGCATACACGATCCTCACGGGCCGCGACAGTGGCAAAGCAAGATGGTAGAGTTGAGCGGCAAGAATCGAGCTTTGAACGAGTTCAGCGTTGAACGGCTAGGGGAGGAGGTGAACAACAATCTTGTCATGGTCCACGGCTACGGTGCAGGACTCGGCTTCTTCTATAAGAACTACGAGGCATTGTCGCGCTTACCGAACTGGAGGCTTTATTCACTCGATCTTCCTGGTATGGGCAGAAGTACGCGACCGCCTTTCAAGATCAATGCGAAGGACAAAGAGGGCAAGATCCGCGAGGCAGAGAGCTGGTTTGTAGACGCCCTCGAGGAGTGGCGGAGGAAGAAGGGCATCGACAAGTTCACACTGCTGGGTCACAGTATGGGCGGCTACATGGCTGTGTGCTATGCGCTGAAGTACCCTGGACATTTAAACAAGCTCATTCTGGCTTCGCCAGTGGGCATACCAGAAGATCCATATGCAGTCAACGAGGACATGCCAGAACCTGGCGACAGCACAATGGCGAATGAAGTAGCGCAAGACGCGAGCGTGGGAACGGTAAAGGCCGACAACAAGCCACCACGGCGACAAATGCCAAAGTGGCTGACGACACTCTGGGATGCCAACATCTCGCCTTTCTCTCTCGTGCGACTTTCAGGACCGCTTGGACCTCGATTAGTATCTGGCTGGACTAGCAGGCGCTTCTCGCATCTACCTGCGGATGAAGCTCAGGCATTGCACGACTACAGCTACTCGCTCTTCCGACAGCGTGGCAGTGGCGAGTATGCGCTTGCTTATATTCTCGCGCCAGGCGCTTTCGCACGATCTCCTTTAGTTCGCAGAATCCATGGTGTTGGCAGACAGTATTTGGAAGCACACAAAGAGCCATCGCCAGACAACGCTTCGTCAACGACCGAGGAAGTGCCGAGAAAGACACGAGAGACCGGTGTGCCAGTTGTCATGCTTTACGGCGAAAACGACTGGATGGACGTTGCCGGCGGATATGCTGCACAAGAGCGCATGCGGGAAGAGAAGAAGAAGGCACTCTCGCAAGCCACTGAGCGCGAGAAGCAGCTCGAGAACGGCGAGACTAAGGTTACCATCATCCGCAAAGCTGGTCACCATGTCTATCTTGACGGCTATGAACAATTCAACAACGAGGTCCTGAATGAGATGAAAGATGTCGAGGAGCGACAGAAGAGGCTAGCATCACTGCAATGACATGGCAACGGTTTCGACCATGCCTCAATTTATGCATAGCGGGGCGTTGGATAGATCGACTTGATACCATAGAGCGCGAGTGAAGACGCCATAGATGCGATGTCGACACCATTTTTCATCTACGCAACCAGCTATGGCAATCGTTTTCTCCCTGTCGACCTCAACATCTCGAGTAGTTCGTGGAGCCCGTCTCAGATCGACAGTCTCCTCACGAGTCCGAGGCACAGTAGCGCAGCACAAAGAAGACAGTGCCTGGCCTGCTGCATGTTGCAGACCACGCCTGTTCCTACAGACCAGCAAATCCAGTACGAATTCTGATAACTGTCAGTCAGTCCTCAACGGCTGTCCGGGAAGCAGAAAATTAATGGAGTGGGCGAAGCATTATCACAAGCCATCCCGCTGCCGACTATGGCGATGGTTTGTCCGGTGCCTCGTCCTGCGCCTGTAGTGAGGACCATCCTGTTGGAGCAGTCGAGGTGTGGTGGAGTCGGGTCGATTGCTGGATACTGGTCATTATGGTAGGCAGGCGTGAAAGGAGGGTAGAGGTAGGCGGCCCTGGCGCTGCGTGTCAATTGTTCTTGCTGCTTCGCCATATTTCATGGGGAGCTTCAGTACACCTGTGATAGTACCTCAATGCTAATATAGTTCAGCTCCTCGGCATTACCAAGCGGACACAACGGCAATGCCTTGAGCTTGAGACCGGTTCCTCCTGGAGTGGACAGCCGCTTTCTTACCACAACTCGGTCCAGCTGCCGTGCAAGAACATCGTTAGAGCACATATGTGTAGTCGAACCAGGTTTAGCACTTCAGTTGTACACCCCTGGAGTAGCCCAGAGTCATGTCCTTTTTTTGAGGAACTCTCGCAATGATAGTGAGATGTTCGTGTAAATGCACTTGATGTGTCGGACCTAAATGGCAGACGTGCATCCCGATTCTACCTGTCCGGTCGTTCTGTATACGCGCGCCTTCCCGCTCTATCAGTAAGATCTCTACCATGTGCATGCTCATGCCCGCCAACGTACAAAACATGACCAACGAAATCAACGCCCGTGGCAGATGAATGCCGCTCCTTTCTAGCTCATGCTCAAACTCCCTCAAACGCCAAGCTCTTTAATGCTTCGCCGTGACAGTCTCGCCGGTGGCCTTCTCGACCATCTCCTTGGCGATGTCTCCCAGGGCAACCATGCAGACTGTCTGCCACACTCCCAAACCGATTCGTGGTGCAACACCACGGTAGAGACCTTTGAGGCCATTCTGCTTGTAGATGTAGGCGAACGTGTTTCCGACTGTCATCTTCTTCGGGCGGTTCGGGTCTTCCTTCTTCGATTGCATCTCGACACGGACGACTTCGATGGGCTGGTTCCAGGCACTGAGGCCACCACCGAGAGCAGAGGCCAAGATTCGCTCTGGGGCGGAGAGCTTCTGCGAACTGTCGGTCTTGCCGGTGAAGCTGCGGATACCGTTCTCACTGTGAATTATTAGCTCATCCATGTCCTTGAATTCCTCACTTGCAGGCAGACGTACGCAACTCTGCTGAGACCGAATCGAGAGCCCCAGTTGGTGACCTGTCTCACAGCGACCGCATTTACACCCTTGTTGATACCCTTGATACCCTCAGCGCGGTAGATGGCCATGAAGGTCTCCATCGTGCCCGGTGGCTTCGCTCCTCCTGCCAAGGCCTTGTGCTTGGTCATCTCGACAGTCTTCATGCACGTGCAGAAACCCATGGTCGCGTATGCCTGCGCGAGACCACCCAGCATGCCACCGCTGATGCCAGCCACGAAGTTGCTCGCGCCGAAGCTCTTGGCGTAGTATTCACCCTCGGAAGCTACGAAGAGCAGGACGGCGCCTTTGGAGGAAGCCTCAATCCAGGCCCATGGGATGAGACCCTGGTAGACTGTGCGATGCTGTCAGCTAGCTGTATCCTGCCGTATCGTACGCATGTCAGGGCTACTTACAGCCGAAGATACCACCACGACTCCAGATCCTCGCCACAGCACCTGCCATGCCGTCCTTTCGGTTGGCAGCCATGGTGGTCTTCATCACCTCGAGAGGCTGGCCAAGGGTCGTCACCTCGAACAGGTTCAGACCGGCGCCCAGCAGCAAGTTGCTGAACTTGACCGGCTTCTTCTCGAGCTTCTTGCCATCAGTGCTAACGACGGACATGCTGATATGCGGTGTTGCGCTGGTGTCAAAGGCCGGACCAAGGCAATCGTGCGGCTTCGTCGCCTAGTGCTCGGGGAGAGAGGTGGAAGTGGGTGTTGTGGTGCAAGTCGGATTGGGGGCTGCGCGTGATCCTACGACTCGGTTGGGACGAGAGGGACCCGAGACCAAGCAGTACTTGGCGAGTAGGCTGAGCGCAGAGGGGGAAACGTGACAGGCACAGCGAGCGGTATACACAGGAGTGAGGTATGGCAGGAACAGACTCTTAGTGCGGGCCAGCAAGAATGCCTGCCTCACACGGAACATCGATATCGTTCAACTTTTTGGTTGAGCCGTCGCATTCGACGAAGCTCTGACCTTCTTCGGAGTCCGCACGAGAAACACAGCGGGGCCTATGGATCATATGCTCGCTTCCTTGATTATGCTATGCTTATTACTGAGCTCAGCTCGGGCAGATTGCGATGCTCAACAATGAGGCTCAACCCTCCACATGACAGTCTCACCGGCGTTGCGACTCCATGGTCAGCGCTATTGCGCGAGAACCAAACGGGGCCCCCCGGCTATGCGATAACGACGACCCCAGATCGCGTTAGGGAGTGCTTTCGGCGTTTGGCAAAGTAAAGCTGATGGACAGAAACAGAATCGCACCATCTCGTCGCTGGAGCTGTCGCCCTTATTCTGAGGTCTGTTCCTACACAGGTTCATCAGGCTAATCTAGTTGTCACACTCGCTCGAACACCTCTAGCTCCCAATCATCCAACGGCAATCCCTATTGACACACGCAAAAGACTGGTAATACACTGGTAGAAGCGCTTTCTAGTAATCGCGCGTCACTGCCCTCTCACTTTTTCTTCATCTTCATTTCGCTACCACCTCCATCGCCTCCAAGTATGTGCAACGCTCGCCTTACGCGTGCATCGCTGTTTGGTATGCGCGGGAATGTGTAGGCAGTTCACAACTTGGCGCCGACAAGCTTGGCCCACGCCTCGGTGCTGAATGACTTGGGTCGCTCAATTGGTGCACCAACAGCGCGGTCAATGATGAGCTGTGGAAGTACACCAAGGGCTCTGCTGACGCCGAAGAGGACGGTGTAGAAATTCTGCTCTGTAAGACCGTAGTACTGGAGGAGTACACCGGAGTGCGCGTCGACGTTAGGGTATGGGTTCTTGGTCTTTCCGTGCTCAGTGAGGACACCTGGAGCAATCTTGTAGACTTGGGAGACGAGCTTGAACATTGGGTCGTCTGGAAGGTGCTTGAGGGCAAACTCGCGCTGCGACACGTAACGTGGGTCAGTCTTGCGCAGGACGGCGTGGCCGTAACCTGGCACAACGCGACCGGCCTTGAGGGTGTCCCAGAGGTACTTGGTGATGTTCGCGTCGGACAAATCGGAGCCAACGGTCTTCTTCATCTCCTGGAGCCAGTTGAGCACTTCCTGGTTGGCAAGACCGTGGAGAGGACCAGCGAGACCGTTCAGACCGGCGGCAAGGGACAGGAACGGCGAGGAGAGAGCCGAGCCGACCAGGTGAGTGGTGTGGGCAGACACGTTGCCACCCTCGTGGTCAGAGTGGATGGTCAGGTAGAGGCGCATAAGCTCGACAAAGTCGCTGTTCTCAGCGAAGCCGAGCTGGTTGGCCAAGTTGTAACCGTAGTCCTTGTCTTTCTGGATTGGCGCAACCTTGCCATCTTTATAAACGTTGCGGTAGATGCGGGCAGCAATCGTAGGGAGCTTCGCAATCAAGTCCATACTGTCCTCGAATGTGTGCTCCCAGTACTCAGACTTCTTGGCACCCTTGGCGTAGGCCTTTGCAAAGGAGGATTCGTGCTCGAGGGCGTTGACGGCGATCGAGAGCTGGGCCATTGGGTGGAGGTCGGACGGGCAACGGTCGATGAGCTCGGTGACGAACGAGGGGACGTCGGAGCGTGCAGCCCACTCGGCGGAGAGATCGCGGACCTGCTGCTCGGTTGGGACCTCGCCGGTCAAGAGAAGCCAAAAAAGACCTTCTGGCAATGGCTCCTGGCCACCTGGTGCCTTTGGGAGAAGCTCCTGGCATTCTGGGATAGTCTTGCCGCGGAATCGAATGCCCTCCTCAGCGTCGAGAACTGAGCCCTCCCACACGAGAGACTTGATGCCGCGGGCACCACCGTATACCTGATCAAGAGTGACCTCGCCAATGACCTTGTTGCCGTACTCCTTCTTCAACTTCTTGATCTGCTCGACCTTCTCCGGTAGGCTGGCAGCGAACGTCTCCTTCAACGACTGTGCGATAACGATTGATTAGCCCAAGCTCTGTGGACGGCATCGTCGGTCGGCCGCAACGATCGCAACACTTACAGCGCTCTTGCTGGCGTAGCTCCTTGTTGCGTTGAACGTCGAGCGCGAAGTCCAGCTCTGAAAGGCAGGCTGAGCGGCCATGGTGCGGCGAAGCGCAGTCCGGGATATGCTGTTGAAGGCCATGTCGACGGGGGGGTGATGCAGGTCTATAGAAGAGGGTGAGAAGTGAACAGAAGAATCAGCCCGAACGATAGCTTCGGTGCTGGAGACTACACGAGGCGAAAAGTGGCTATGGCGTGAAGAGACTGTGGTTGTCCAAGATTGTTGAAGATTTGATGGGACGCGGGAGCTTTCGCGAATGCTGCACGGATGACACTGCGCCCAGGGCTACATCTATACATCTCAGCAGGCCGATGACGGCTCCACGCAGCGGGAAATGTGCATGATTCTGGCCAGTCTGCGGACATGGTGCTGTCTTGTGTCGCACGGTGAATGCAGCATCGGAGCCCTGCCTTTACCATCCACTCGGTCATTCACATGTGCAAGCTTCATGTCTTGCAAGACGCACGTGTTGAGGATCTTCGTACATGCCGGCAGGAAGAGAGCTTTGACATTGCCGAGGAAGCTGCAGGGCACGTGCAGAGAAACTCCGACCAGACTTTGCAAATAACTCCTTTGCCCCTTGCACATTCCTTCGCTGGACACATCATCATCATCATCATCATCAACCTCCCGTGAATACCACAACCGACACCTCCTTCCCCCCCGCTGCCTCGTCCCCGGCTCTGGAACTGCCTAATAAGAGACCTCTTGGTACGACATTTAGCACTTGCCGCATTTGTGACCCGTGCGACCGTCTGCCATCTGCCAGTGGGAAGGCACTTCCGTCACCATCGAGTGAACACTGACCTTCCTTCACGTCCATTCACTTTGAAGACTCGGTTTGAGACGATCAAGTGTTGTCGCCGCTCTCACTACGCTCCATAAGACTCGCTTCTGCGCGCTTTCAGCTGCTTCTGGCACACAGTCAGACCAGGACCAGTTTCGGATCACCTCAACTCACCTTCTACCGTGCGCACTACCGCTGTAATTTCGAAGTCTACCACACGCAAAGCTACTTCGGAAACTGAGCACACTTCGCCGATCATCTGGGTTCCACCGCACGGGTGGGTCCAAAAGCTCGTAGTCGAGCAGACACAAGGGGGCAAGGAGTGGGCACCTCTGGCAGAGAAACACTCGAGCCTTCAATACAAAGGTATCTTGGCGGCGCCTATCGCGCTTGCCCATCACCACAGACAACGCATCCCACCACGTAGCGTGAAGGGCCTCACCACTCAACAGGAGACAGTAGCTGTCGCGCATTTCTGTTGCTGACCCGCCTCCAGTAATTGCAGTGAGCTTTTATCTGTAGACTGGTGACAGAGCCATCCAAGGCCGCACGTAGAGCGTAGCTCGACATCTTTGACCCAGACAAGCGCATCGTAGGCTTCATCGCCATGGCGGCTCTAAACGTAAATGACCTTGACGGTCTCCTTTCTTCACTGAACCAGCTGAAGCCACCGGGAGCAAGCAAAACCAAGATCGCAACCATCACGCAGATTTGCGTCAACAACATACAGGTACGTCCTCGAACCCAATGCCACGCGCCTTCAACGGTCGACGGGCAGCACGTGACGAAAGGTGGCGCACGCGACGACGAGACGAGACTAACAAACGGCGCGCAGGCAGAATCCACAATCGTGCAAGCCTTCTACCGGGCACTCAAGAAGGCGCCAGCAACACATAAACTGGGCGCATTGTATGTGATCGACAGCGTTGTACGACAATGGATAGACGCCGCAAAGAAGAACGGACAAAACCTGCACATTGAAGGTCGCGGTGAGATGGGCTCGTACCCTGCCGCTGTGAAGCGCGTTACTGAACTGTTGCCTGCGCTGTTTGACGACATCATGAAAGGCATTCCTGAAGATCAGAAGCCGAAACTCGCGAACATGATCACCATCTGGGAACGAGGCAGCACCTTCCCTGCCCACTTGATTGCAGAGTTCAAGGCCAAACTCAGTGGCGCACCAGTTCAAGCAGCACTCGCGCCGGCAGCTTCTGCGCCTGCAGCTGCACCTCCAGTGGTCGACGGTAACGTTGCGCCTGCGACGGCACAGCGACCATCGACAGAGAAGTTCATGGCACCCATTCCAACTAGACCTGTACAGACCCCTATCGGTTATCCGCCGGCTCATTTGTACCAACAAGGTCTGCTTCCCGCAACTCAAGCTGTGCCACAGCCACCTCAGATGCAGGCAAATGGCCATGCTCCACAGCATCCGCAGGCACCACCTCAAGCTCAGGCTGCCCAACCCTTAACTCTACCAGGTGCGGATCTTAACAGCATCATGGCTGCACTACAGAAAGGCGTACCGCCACCTGCGCCTACACCAACGGCTCCACCTGCGTCACAACCTGCAGCACCGCCGCCAGGATATCCAGCAGGCCTTCCTGCTGGTCTGCCACCTCAGCTGGCTGCATTGTTCAGTCAACAAACACTAGGACAACAAGCAACACCAGCGCAGGCGCCTGTACCGCCACCGTATGGTTTCCCTACTCCTTCTGCGCCTCCGTTGCCGACACCCACATTCCAGCAACCACCTCTCCCGCAGTTGCCCAGCTACCCTCCCCAGCCGCCGCCATCTATTCCACAAGGGTTTCCCGTCGCTCCTCCTCCGACGCAAGCATCGCAACGCGTACCGCCAGCTGATCCACTTGCACAGCTGCGAGGTCTTCTCCCCGAGAATATCTTGAACGACCACCAAAAACTCATCCCCGCCCTGCAACTTCTACAGGATCTTCAGAAGGATGGCATCCCGCCAGATAAGTGGGGTCCCGTGCTGAAGGCATTTGAAGAACAGTATCAGCCACCAGCGCCCGCGTATGCCGCTCAAGGTGATTATGGTCGTAATGGCAGAGGTCGTAGCAGGAGCCCTGAGCGAGGCGGTCATGGTGGACGCGGCAGTCCCGTGTATGGCTCATACGATGCCAACTCGCGCCAGAATGATGAAGGCCGTGGTGGCAACCAGCGTGGTCGTTACCGCCAGCGCTCCCCCATGCGCAATAGTCCTGGACCTGGGGCGTATGCGATGAACGGTAAGCCTATGCAACCAAAGTACATCGGACATGACAGCAGCTTGCCGCCGGACAATATCAAAGTCTTGTCACGCACCCTGTTCGTTGGTGGCGCCAACGGCTCCCAACAGGAGATCCAGGATGTGTTTGAACGCTACGGCCGTGTACAGACGTGCATCGCAAACCGTGACAAGCGCCATGCCTTCGTGAAGATGACAACACGTAATCATGCTTTGGCCGCGAAAGCTGGAATGGAGGAAATGCAGAACCGCAACGACCGAGAGGTCATGGCCATCGCACGGCAGACCAAGTGGGGTGTTGGATTCGGACCACGTGAGTGCTGCGACTACCAGCGGGGTGAGAGTATTATTCCCATTCACAAGCTCACTGAGGCGGATCTCAAGTGGCTTCACACAGCTGAGTACGGTGGCACTGGCGGCAGGTCGCTTGAAGGAGGAATGGTTTTGGAGGAGCCAGACATCGAGATCGGAGCCGGAGTCAGCAGCAAGGCGATGAGCAAGCGTGTAGGACCGGAGAACAACGCGCCTGCGAAGAGGCAGCGAGAAGATGGCGGAGGTGGGGGCGGACGACGACATGGCAAGAAGCATCAAGGCGGAGGTGGAGGCGGAGGCGATCAAGGGTATGGAGGATACAGCGGCGTGACAGGCGGCGGACCTCCGGCAATGGAGCCGTATGCTTATGCCGCAAGGCCAGAGCCTGTGGCTGTTGCGACTCCACCAGCAGTGCCTGGGTTCGGATTCAGCTTTCTGCCGCAGAATCGGTGATCGACCTGCTTGATTGGACTTAGCGAGGCGTTGGACGAGAATCGGGTCAAAGCAGCATCGGAACAGAATACAATATCAGGAGTTTGCATTGCCACGGCATAGCATATGGTTTTGCATTGGCTCTTTCTGTAAGCATCCATATAACTCCGTGCTAATTGCGAAAAGTACTTGCATTTTGTTGCAACTTCAAAACCACTCCGTAACCACCACAAGGCGTGAAATGCGCCTCTGCTCGATGTTTCCTCGATACGAAGCACGAATGACAGATGGACTTGGCCTTGACTGCCAATAGACTTTTCGCATGAGGCGTGCTGACAGTTTTTGCAGGATCACGAAGCATTGCGCTTCTGGAGCTCCTCCCGCCCTCGCACGTCAAGGGCACGTGGGCAGAACTCCGCACTCGATGCCTTTGTTGGACACCAGCTGTACCAACTCAGGCCTGAGACACGAAAGGATCATTGATCAGCATTGGCGCCGCTCAGGGTTTGGGACACATCATGCCGCGTATCCGGCACATGGCAGAGCGTGCATACCTCCTCGGTATATGATGGACGCATGCCCGACATAGATGTCATTCAAGACCTCATCCCAGAGTCACTACCAAGACTTCTCCGTCGAGTTTCTCACACCATGGACGTCAACCCCATCCACCTCGCCATGATGGCCGTCGGAAGCTTTCTCGCCCTCATGCTCTACTCCATCACATACCGCCTCTTCTTCCACCCACTGGCGGCAATCCCTGGCCCTCTCCTCGCTCGAATCAGCACATTGTACGAAATGTATTACGAACTATGGCTCCCAGGCCAGTACCCTTTCAGAATGAAGAATCTCCACACCAAATACGGTCCCATCATCCGCCCTGTCCCTGGTGAAGTCCACGTCAACGATCCGGAGTTTCTGGATACCATCTATGCTCTGAGGAATAGGAACAATCCGAACAAGTTTGGTCTCATGGTAGATCAAAGCGTTGCGGGCGCTGAGGATTTCTATCTGCATAAGATGAGAAGGGATGCGTTGAATCCGTATTTTAGTCAGAGGAGTGTCTTGAGAATGGAGGGTCTGATGTTGGAGAAGAGGGAGGAGTTGTTCAAGGACTTTGAGCTTGCGCTGGAGGCTGGGGATGCGTTGAATTTATCGGATGCATTCTTTGCTTTTGCCAATGATTTGGTGAGGAATTTTTGTTTTGGCAGTGATAACGATCTTATGAGTCGATTGCCAGAGGCGAAAGTTGAGAGGAATAATCTCATGAGACTTCTCACGGGTGTGAAGATTAACAAGCATTTTCCGTGGGTTGGGAGGGTGTTGAGTAAGGTGGGAGCTTTCGCTATTCCGCCGGCTGTGATGGATCTGATCAGGTTTAAGGCTGCGGCTGGGAGGGACATTGAGGTGGTTCTGGCTGATACGAAGAATGAGAAGAAGGGGAGACATTCTGTGTTCTACGAGTTGAGGGATAGTGAGATTCTCCCACCGGAGGAGAAGACGCTGCCGCGATTGCAGGATGAAGCAACAATCTTGGTAATGGCCGGGACGGAGTCGACGGCGAAGTCGTTGGGCTATGGGTCGTTCTACTTGCTGTACTACCCGGAGACACTGAGGAAATTGCGGGATGAGCTGCGCGACGCACGAAGCCGATCCGTGAACGAAGAGCTGTCGCTCACTGAGCTGCTGCAATTGCCTTACTTAAATGCAGTGATGCTCGAGACGAATCGCCTCACCTTCGGCGTGACGAATCGCATGACCCGCTACTCACCCACCGAGACTCTCTCATACACCGCCAGCTATGGCCCCAACAAAGGGACGACGTACACCTTCCCACCTGGGACTGAAATGTCGTGTGTCACTTACTGCACCCACACGAACGAAGAGCTCTTCCCGGATCCTCTCACATTTGACCCAGAGCGATGGATCGGAAATGGTGAGGATGTCAAGATGCGGAAAAGGAGCATGATGGCGATGGGGAAGGGTCATAGGAGGTGCTTGGGCATGAACGTGGCGAACGCGGCGATGTGTCTGGTGTTGGAGAAGTTCGCAGAATTTGAGTGCGAGCTGCATGAGACGGATTATAGGGATGTGGCGTTTCTGCACGATTATCAGATCGCGCATCCGAGGTTGGATACGGAGGGCATTCAGGTTTTGGTAAGCGGGAAAATCGAGTGAGATTTTGGTAAGGAAGAAATCCGAGTGGGATAGAAGTAGATGGCCTGAAACTTTTGATTCTTTGTTTGTTGCTTGCTGCTGTTTGTGCTGTAGCACGAGCAATTTGGCATCATGCGTGGTGCCATGTGTCGTGACCAGGCTGTGAGCTGAACGATCTGCTTCGCATCCTGATATCAATGGCACTGTTCAGATGGCCGCGTCCGTAGAGCACCGCAATCATGCAAGTGACGTTCAAGGCCTGTTATTGCCGCTTGTTTGATGCGGCCATCTGCTCCTGCCATTTGCGATCCGGCGTCTCGTACTTGCGCTGTACCGACCTCAAAGCATGTCTGAAGAAGGTGGAGTGCTTCATTAGGTCCTTGAGACGCCCTCCTTACTCGTCGTCATCGTCTTGCTGTACAAACGGGTTGGCGATCTCCTCGCTGCCATCCAGTGGCGATATCAGGACCAGGAGTGTGCCTCGCGCCACTAGAAGACCCAAACTGCGGGTACTTTCGTTGCCTTCTTCGTCTGTTTGATGTCAGTACGGTCTCCATGACGAGAATTTAGTGTTGATCACCTCTCGTCACTTCCTTGACGTTGTCCAAAACGAGGTTCATGAGTTGATCATAGCCTTTCAAAGTGCCAGTCACTAGCAACTACCAGTCAGAACAGCTCAAGAATCTAACGCTCAACCAGAACACACCTTCTCGACCACCGTTGAACTTCACACAGATCTCCTTGTCCATGTATTTGGCCAGATCGAGAATATTTTCTTTCTTTCTCTCAGCGCCCTGTTGATTGCCTCCGCCACGACCGCCACGATCCCCTTGGCCACGGCCACGCCCGCGGCCTCCTCTGTCGCCACCGCCTCTGAAACTTGCGCGCTCCGACATGATGGGTGTCGTTCTTGTGAAGTTGTGATTTTATGTCAAGGACGACTGCAACAAGACTGCGGACTGGCTGGTCGGAGTCGGTTCCGCTCCCACGCTGCACTCCAACGGCCTGGCTGGGATTAGCTCGAAAGCGCCCCGCCTGTGCACGGCAGGCAAAGAGCGAAGCGGTGGACATGGAATTGCGCGGGACTGATCAATGCTGCGACGGAATTCAATCAAAATTGAACAGTAAATTGGCGAGGACGATGTTGTGCAAGGCCGACGGCGATCAGCCGCACCAGCCGCGCCCGGCGCTTCCCTGCTCGTGCCCGGAGGGTTGAGCGGGAGCAGTGGTCACTGGTGGAGGAGGAGGACTGGAAGCGCGGAGTGGTGGAGGCTGCGCGTCGCATCGGAAAACCTCGCCGCCCGGGCCTTCTCGTCGCACTCCTGACTCCTCCTTAACTATCTCCCTACGACAAACTATGCGCCAGCCATCATGGAATCCACCACATCAGCGACAGCCATCGACAGCGCCAAACGAAAGCGGAGTCCTTCGATGGGCAGCAGCAGTGGGCCAGCACCCAAGTCTGTAAAGACGGGCAGCCAGCTGAGCATCAACTACCTCGCTCGCCAGTCGCACGACGACCTGCCGCTCATCAACAAAGAGGACACGCTCCCAAACCTGCTCAGCCTGCTATCGGCCTACAGCAACATCCTCGACCGACACGAGTCGCTGGCCTCCAATTTGGGAGCCCGACCGCTCGGACCGATCCTGATCAAGCGCTTCGAACGCTGCTTCGAAACACCGCCCAAGGTCGTTGCGACCCACCAGAAGAACTCGTCGGGCAATCCCGAGGATGCATCGCAAATTACATGGCTCGAGGTCATCGAGTTCGCCCGCTCGCACCCAAATCAATTCAACTTGAGCACCTTCTCGGAGGGCAAGCGCGTCTGTCAGTTCTACTACCCGCAGAAGCAGTTGCGTGTGCAGATCAGCGAGGAGGACTTCCTGTTCATTAACAGTGGACGATGTCAGGAGCTCATCCCGCCGCTTCCTATCTGGGAGGACGAGGAGAAGGAAGTGGGAACATGCGACGTGCTGGAGGCCAAGCTCAAGGAGCTCACGAACGCGGCAGACATGGTCGCGGCCAGGACTAGACAGCTCAGCCATCGACTGAAGGGACGTAGAGCGGCCATACTCGAGAGGCGAGCAGAAGGTGGCAGCGGGACACCGGCCAAAGCGAATGCTGTGCAGACGACAACTGCACCGCCAACATCATCTGGCTCCAACTTTGTGGCTGTCAACTCATCTAACGGTACTTCAGCAAGTGATGCTGCCAGGTTAGAACCAGTGCAGCCGAGTCTTGGGTCGTCCGCGGCGGTCAGGAACGAGCTACTGCGGCACTTCGAAAGCCTGCCACACAACCAAGGATCGGGCAGACCACAAGCAAGACATCACTCTGTTGTGGAGCAGTTGGCTCCTCGAGCTGCAGAGGTCGCGGTTAATCACCATGAAGGTGCCGAGTCCAACGCCTCCTCGCTGTCACCGGTCCCGCCCAATGCTTTCAGCAATGACACGCTATTGTACGCTGCCGGTGACGGCACGGCACCTTCTCGTACACAGTCGGTCACTCACGTCGCCAGTCTAGGCCATCGGCCGTCGTCTAGTATTGGCGGCAACATGTACAGTGGCACTCATGCACCGCTCAAACACAACTTCAGTCGTCCGTTGCCGCCTGCACTTGAGAGTAGCCAACCCTTCCGACCATTGTGCCAGGCTCACATGGACGGCTTGCCTCGTGGTCAGCGTGTGTTGCCTCCGTGCGATCGATGCCGGCGTTTGCGAATGGACTGCGTGAAGAACCTGACTTCCTGTGCTGGCTGCACAAGAAAGCACGCCCGTTGCCATTGGCGTGATGTGTCGCGCGACGAACTTGGGGCGCTTGATCACATGATGGACTCGGCGTATCCTCCATCGATGGGTGACTCCCCGTCACATGACTCTGCACAAGGCAATGGCTACCTGAATGGAGGCAGCGATGATGGCGAGAATCGGAATGAGGACAGCGACGAAGACGATAGTAATCCTCTTGAAGACTTGGAAGCTCTAGACGCCAAAGAAGAGCAGGAGATGCAGACCAGAGAGGACGAAGAGGGCCTGGCCAACGCTAGGCAGCTTGCTCGACGAGGTTGGGAGGATGGCCAAGATGGAGCGGTTGGCTTGGCAGGTGAAGGAACGCAGACTGCTAAGACAGAAGCACATCCACAAAGCACACAGCAGGACCGGCTCGAAGACCATGTCGAACATGCCCAGGACTCGCTGAGCCTCAACACTAAGCGACCGAGCTATGACCCAGTCCACGATGAGTCGCACAAAGGTCAGACTGAAGGTGTATTTGGCGATCCGGGCGATGAAGCAGAGCCCTTGACAGTGGCAGGTGCTGAGTTGAATGGCCATTCTTCAGACCATGCAGGCGGATTTCAGGCGGTGAACAACAATGCTGGCGATAGTGTAACTATTAGTTCTGGCTGGCGGCCTGTTTGACTACGCGCAACCGCCAGACCTCCCCGTTTGCCGGGTCGTGAGCAGCTTGCAGCATATCAATCTAGACAAGGTGCAAACAACTGGCGCTGTTTCGTAGTCTGATGTGGTTGGCCTGCTCCGCTCGAGATGTCGTGTCACCTGAGTCGAGTCGAGCCGCTGATCACCATACGTTTGATCGTCGACACTGCAGATGGTATGATGATAAGCTCCAGACGTTGTACAAGAGCCAGGATATTCTCCGAAGCCAAGCTTCCAAGACGCCGCCGTCGTTGCCGTGCCTGAAATGTTGACATCTGAGAGCGCGGTTTGGAAGGGCCGCGGTCGCCAGAACGTGCAGGTCTCTCCCTCCAGGACCGATGCTGCCTTCGCCGGTACCACAAACAGACTGACACTCTCAACACTCTCTTTCGACAGCCTCCACCCTCGCAACCGCAACGTGGTCCTTGATCTTGAGTGTGCGGGCGAGTCGCTCACTGGAAGTGTTTCCTCAGCGGCCCGCGTTACATCACATATGTTCTGGTGCGACGTTTCGTTCTACCCAATGGGGATGACGGCAAGGAGCGACATGCGAGACATAACTGCATCTGCAGGCTAATATTGATGGTGTGGGTCCTCATCAATCGGGTTATTGGACTAGCCTCACCGCGCAGAACTCCACACCAAGCGCGGCTGCTGAGACGGATGGTCGCTGGCATTTGACATAGGCGTGCGCTTGCTGCAGAGACAAGGGCGGCACGGTATGGAGATCAGGAACGCGCAGCAGTAGCGCCATGAGGACCCAGAGTTCTGGAGAAAGGACTTCATTCCGATGCGAGGTGCGAAGATGAGGTAGGTACCCATCTGCCATGCGAGAGGCAAGAGTATCCAGTTCCACGTCTACGGCAAAACAACCATCCACGCCGATCATGCAAACAGCCGTGTCGAGTCAGACAGATCAGTTGCAACGTCACGTCTTAGCAGCAGCAGCTCTGGGAGACGAAGGCTTTTCAATAGATCACACCAAAGAAGCAATCATGTATACTTCAGGATTTCGCTCTACACTCTGGTCAGCATTTGAGTGGAGAAGCCTCGCTTGTAGTTGACAGCGTTCTCAAACTCCCGGACGTGACAGGCCTCTTCCCTGCCTGTGTAACGATCCTCACGACACGGACGTTTTGACAACTCCAACAACCCGGTGGAGTCAACAGAATCTCTCATGATCACAATGTCACTTCCATACTGGAGTCTGGAGATTGAATGGTGATTACACAAGACGACGTCGCTCAAGCCATGGCCTAATCACGGGTCCTGGCATTGACATCTGCCTCCGTCCAACGATACATCGCGTGCTGAGTGGGTGGCTGCAGCTCTCGTCGAAGCATCGGGACTCTGGCAATACAAGGCAGGAGCCCGCTCTGCGCCACCAGTACTGCGCCTTCATTTGGCAGCCGTGTGCATACCATACCTACCGCGGACAGTAGGAATGCAAGACCCACACCTCTTCACAATGGCCACTTGACAAGCGTTCTATCCATCTTGCACGACCATCGCATGATCAAGGCTTCCTGCAGATCCGCGCTTCCTGACTCGTGGGCGTATCGTTGCCAGCCGCAGCGGCGTCTCCAACCTGGATACAGAAAGAAGGGTCCGACTCTGCTCGATCAGTAGTCCGTGCTCACTACAGATGTAGTACAGGGAGCATTTGCAGACCGCCTAAACATCACAACGAACCGTCTGCAATGCGGCAGATCCGCGAGATGGTTGAGGATGACTTCGATTGTCTGCACCACTTATGCCTGTCACTCGACCATCGATCGGATAGCACCATGTACCGGCTGTTAACTGCCGATGCTGTTGCATTCCCCAGGGTTGGAGGCGTCCTGGCGTATGGCTGACGTTGCAATGGGCAGACCACCCTCTCAAAGACTTACTACTACCCTGATCCGATCTACCGGGCCGTAGCCGCGCACCAGAGTAGATGTGCAAGGCATCTACCAGCAAGGTCTATATTCGCGGCAGAGAATTCCTTCTTTACACCATCACGCTCTTCACAGCCGTCCCAAAGAGTCATCATTCCTGAGGCCACACTACATATGCGACTGGTTGGACTATCCCTTGCTGGTATTATAGCAATCCGTTCAGAATTACTGGAAATTGGTCGCCTACTCTTGCTTAAAATTGTCTGGACGACCAACGAACTCATTACTTTCGATTCGGGTACGGTTGTACCTGGCATTTACCTTTGCATCCAGACTGTACTGACCGGGCCACCCAGATCGCTGCGCATGACACCCTCCACTCCAGCCCTGACATAAGGTTTGCGTTGCGTGCGACACGAGCGCAGTCTGCCAGCCTAAGGATGTTAGTGCACAGTAGTGAGTTGAACGAGCCTCTTGCCTCTTTAGCCTCCCAAACCATATGTGTTCATGCCACGATTAAAAGCCACACACTTTCCAATCCACCGAAACATTCCCACTTGCCTGAGTCTCCCTTTATTGACTTTGCTCGTTTGAATATTGGCCTTTGATCACGGGAGGGGTTTGTCTTGTGTATGGCGTCTAAGAGATACAACGCGATAGGTTCTGGCCAACACAGCTGACCATGCGTTGCAGTTTTCACCATGTCGTCCTCCGCGACGCCAACTCGAACTGGACGTGGCGTAGCCGTGCCCGGTATCGACACTCGTGGCCCTGCTGAAAGG
This sequence comes from Mycosphaerella arachidis, assembly GCA_001297265.1. NCBI lineage: Eukaryota > Fungi > Ascomycota > Dothideomycetes > Mycosphaerellales > Mycosphaerellaceae > Mycosphaerella > Mycosphaerella arachidis. Next base: position 561,110 of record LIHB01000002.1, read on the forward strand.
GTGCTTACCTTCAGCGGATTGCCTCTCACGCCACCGCAGTCTGCCTCTAGCTCGGACTCCCGTCGACCGTCACTTGCATATTCTGCGTTGTCCGATGCCTCGCATTCTGAACCGTCGTCGATCAGTGCCTATTCCCAGCCCGCGACGCCAGTCCACAGCATGGCGCAGTCTCAAGACTTCACTCCGCAATGGACGGACGGCGTCGACCTCCATGCTTCTATGGAAGCCAATATGAACGATAGTTGCCAGAATGCAAACATGGGCCAGCCCATGATCGGCGTGCCGTTCCAGCAGCCCACTATGACTGATGCTACGAGCATGCCGATGTACTCTTCCGTCGGACAGGAAAGCTTTGCGCCCACAATGACTGCGTCACCCGCCAGTAACGCCTGGACGGACGCTCAGCAAACGTATTCCAGCTTCAACGCAAGTAATGGTCTTAACTTCAGCCAGGTATGCTCTCCAGCAACTTCCACTTTCCCGAATGTGGACTCTTCGTTTCAACAATCCTTCGAACAGCCCGGCTATCCTCAGTACGAAACGACCCATGCCTCGCTCGCCCCGTCTGTCTTTCAACAGCCACAGCACGTTGTTCCTTCCCAGGTCAATGCTCAGGATGACTATACTATGGACACCAGCATCGGATACGGCACAAGCGAGCATGTTCATGATGGCTACACTGGCAGCTTTGAGTCGACCACCTCTGGATACGGCGACTTTTACGCCGTTGGACCTGAAAGCCCCATGGGTGCGTACTTTGATGAGTCGGATCCTGACTTTGTGCGCATCAAGAACGAGTACTCATCATCCCCTTCACGTGGAACCTCATCGCGATCGCGCCAGCTTCTAGGCGCATATGACCCCCAGCGCATCCCGCGGAAAAATAGTCGATCTGCCAAGCGGTCACGGAAGTCCCAAAGCGAAGGCAAAGCGTGGTACCAGCATGAGGTCAACGGCACGATCGTGCGCTGCGAAGGCACACCCTTTGAAATCAAGAACGACATGGTCGTCACGCATGAATCTAAGGACTCCAAGCCTCACCGCTGCACATATGTAGAGGAGCCTGGCAACCTCTGTAACCGTCGCTTCGAAAGAAGCGAGCACCTTAAACGGCATATGAGCATGCACTCCAAAGAGAAAGCATACACATGCCCGCTGCCGAAGTGCAACAAATCTTTCAGTCGTCCTGATAATACCGGCGACCATTTCAAGACACACCTGCGACCGCAAGCTAAGGGCCGCCGGAACCAGCCCTTCGCGTTTCATGTTCTCGAGAAGGGGATCTTGGAGACGTATGATGAGAAGACGGCGAAGAAGGTACGCATGATCCAGCTCTTCCGAATATCGTAGTACTTACTGAATCTTCACAGCTCCTCAACAATCTACGAAAGTGGTTGGCCAATGAACACGAACAGGCGGATGCCAAGCGCAGAGAAGCCTTCATTCAGCAGCAGTGCGCAATGTGAACAACATCTCTATCACGACAGAAGAGGAACGGCAGTAATGAATGATTAAACTTAATGAATATCACGGCGGCATTTGTGAATTACGGTCTCGGATATACCCCAACGGAAGGGCTGCTCATCGGGATTTTGGGAGTGGGAAAGCATGACTTGGAAAGCATGGGAATTGTACGAGGCTATGCGCCATGGCATGGAAGATCAACAGGAGGATAGCATGCATCAAATTTTCGCTTCGGAGGTAACGGTCCCTTGTATTCTCGGTTTGAAATAATGCATTGTAGGTCACGAAACATGCATTAGGGAGGAAAGGAGGGGTGGGTGGCCCTTACTATGGTATTGAGATATACTACCTAGGGTGGAGGAACTGTATATGAAACAGCACCGTGTGCTTTCCTGCCCCGACATTGATGTGTCGTTGTGACAACTGAGATTGATGTTTGGTAGCGGTCTTGAGCTTTGTACTGTTGCGCCCTTGACGCGATCGACCCTGTGCAAGGCATCAGTAAGCGAATTGTCCGAGTCATACACCCTGACATACATCGACACTCCAACATCGCAGCAACACATGCTGCACAAACGGCGTTCCGCCAGCTATGCAAGAGAGATCAGATATCCCGGATCTAGGACTAGAAATCGACGACACCCCATGCGTTGTCCCGGACAACTCCTTCACACTAAAAGGCACCCATGTCACACTTGAGGCTGGATCAGCCGCTCTCACATGCAAAGCTGATTCGACAGCCTTGATCTCACGACAAACTTCAAGTAGTTATAATCGTCGTTTTGACAGGCCCGTTTCAAAAGATGCAGACGACCTCTGGAACACAATTGCTACATTAGAGGCAGACCGTGATTCCGTCGTATATGCAATCAAAGCAGTTCTCACTGCCCAGCGCTCCGCAAATGACCCGAAACCAAACCACATTGACATCCTAGGCATCATCTGCTACCTCGAAATCTATAGCCAGCACCGCGCCATTGAGAGTCACCTGGAAGTGCAATACTCTCAATAAGCCTTCGAGGAAGGCTGCCGAGCGACTGGGTTACGTCTGCGAGGGCACTTTTAGAAAGCATTTGATGTAAAAGCGCGGTATCGCGACACTACGTGGCGGAGTCTGGTTGATGGCGAATGGCCGGTGGCGAAGCTGGCGCTGGAGATGTGGATGGTGGAGAGTAATTTCGATGCCGATTCGAACCCTAAGGTTGGTTTGCTTGAGCTTCGACGCTGACTTGAAGTGCATGCTTGACACAGTCGTCGGCCGCAGCGTTGGCTAAGTGGAAGATCGGAACGCCCGAAGAAACATCGACAGCCGACGTGGCAGCCAGAAGGTTTATACAGCTGAGACTCGTACTGGTAGCCTGCAGATCACATCAACCATAACGCCATGCTCCCGCTTCCCCATTCAATGCAATCTGATATACAACCCCTCATATTCTTCACCTCTTCCGTTGTGCTCCTCTGGCTATCATCCCACCAACGACACCAGCAGCCACCACCAATCCTCCAACGATAGCCATACCCACAAGACCCTCCTTATTCACCTTCTCCTCGATAAGTTGGCTCAAACTCTGCGCCTGAAGGTTGTTCGGCTCGATTTCGACGAGGTTATCGTTGTATCGTCGCGCCTCGGCGTAGTTGCCCAGTTTGTAGTTGCCGAGTGCCAGGTAATATAAGCATTCTCGCCTTCGGTCGGGGCTCTGTCGGAAAATGTCTGAAAGGAGGCGCACGCCTTGTTGTTGGTCGGTTCGTGATGAGGATTTTATGAGGCCCTGTGCGATGTTTATGAGTGTCTGCTTGGAGGTCTTGAGCTGGCGCGTGATGGTCGTACCCATGCGTAGTTGAACTTGGTCTGCAGTGAGACGTATTCGCCTTCTTTTTCGTATTGCGATCGGAGGACTTGGAGTTCTGCTGGTTTGAGGGGACTGTGAGAGTGTTAGAGTCGTGCCACTGGTATGTCACTCGAGGCGATCGTGGCGATGGCATACCTCTCTGCATCAGCTGCATCTGGAAAGCGGGTTTGGTCAGCTATGTTGTCCATGTTGATTGTTTCGACTAATCAGCGCAGTTGTATTGTGATTGCAGACTCACAAGGAAGATGTTCGGCCATTTTGAAGTAGTGGTTCGTTGCACCGAAGATGTGGTTTGCGACTGCCTTCCACAACTGTCTTCCGAGGCGTGGCTGCCGAACGTCACGTCGTCCTAGCGGGCAAGGGTCCGCAGCTTGGGGCGGGGCCCACGCGGGAGACGGTCCGCGTCGCGTGGTTGCTAAGGAAGGAGCGATTTGTTTGGGAAGTGACGCGCCTCATCAACATCGACCTCAAATCACACCACCACTGTCCAACCACAGGAAGGACCTCCGAATACACTCGACGACACACTCCGCAAAGATGGTTCTATTCGACGAAGACCCGGTAGATTTGATGTCCGCGACGACAAGCAAGTTCCGCATCGCGCCCGACAAGGACAGCTTGAACCGCATATCAGAATCACTGCACACACTAGCGAGCGCGCGACAGTCGCGACTGGATCAACAGACAGACGTCCTCAGTAGCTTGAGTCGGCGACTGAACAATATCAAGGGCCAGTATGACTACGAAGAGGAGCGACACGATGCAGGACGGCATGCTGCAGAGATGCTCAAAATGGACACGGAGAAGTTTAGGATCGCGAAAGGCGTCAACGATGCAGAAATCGAGACGGAAAGATTAGGTGGAGAGCTTGCGGCGCTGAAGCAGCAATTGGAAACACTCGAGAAGGAAGGTGTCGAGGGGGGTGCGAGGAGATCTGTACAAGAGCAAGAGGATGCCAACATGTGAGTCGAAATGTATGACGCAAGACTCGTGCATGCTGCTAACACGACCAACAGCCTCAAGTTGAGCTTCTATCGATCTCTTGGAATCGAGGTGCAGCAAGACGCAAAGACTGGAGAGTACAACCGGGCCATCGTCCACAACGTCAGTAAAGGAGACGTCAATGTGGTGGATGTGGACAGTTCGAAAATGCCAGGTCACTACACAAAGACTCTGTGGGATAGCATCTGATGCGATATGCCGCTTCGCAGATATACCGAGAGGCGTTTGGCGTTTGCGGAAGATACCAGGATGGAGCTATGGCATCTGGGAACAGCCTGTACTCTGTTTGTGGCGATTCGACTTTCGCCGTTGTTCGAATCGAATTCTCTTTTGCTCATACAGCCTGACAGCCCGCTGCATCTCGTTGCTTTCCTGTCCAGTCGTCGGCGAATTTGGCAACACGATCTCTGTCAGTTTCTGAAACTGAAACCGTTCGGTTCGCGCGGACCATGTAGCGGCGTGGCACTCTCGGCCTCCCATATCCCTAGCTCCTCTGGTCGGCCCTCATTCTCAGTCGTCATCTTCAACTCCAGCCAACGGCAAGAGATAGCGTGACCTCGCAAGAGTTCATTGCGGCGAAGAACCCTTCTGGTCACGCCAAATAGCAGCCTAGAATCGCTGCTACGTGGCTGGTGGTGGTGGCTTTTCGTTGTCGAGCGATGCGGCTGGAGATCTTGAATACGGTGTCATGTCTCGCACAGACCACTGCAAGTCGAACTTCGACTTGAGCTCACTTATTGGCGAAAACTACTACTGTGCTGCTACATCAAGCTCTTCGCTTAGCTTCAACTTCTCGGAGGTAAAGCGTCAGAGTGCGGGTAGTCAGAGTCGCTCAAGTCCTGCTTAGCACGGTATACTCACCGAAAAGGATATTGCAGCCGCTCAGGCAGTCTACGATGATGGTCTGCACAAAACTCAAGAAGAGCGTGCATATCTCTCTCGGCAAACACATCACTGGCTGTGTCGAAAAGAATGGTGATCCGGACTTTCCGCAGCTTGCGAAAATGTATGTATTTGGTGAGAAGATCCAGGACATGTCATTTCAGGACGCTGTGTTGGAGGAGTTGATCAATGGCATTGATCGCGAGGATTGCAACTTTCTACCGGGCTCAGCAGCTGTACGCGTTGTCTACGAGGGCACAGCAGTCGATGCGCCGGCACGCGATCTCATTGTCCAGGCTCACGTCAAGCACGGAGTTGAGCCGTGTCCTAAGGCTGCGGACTGGAACGTGGATTTTCTGCTTAATCTAGTCCGTGCTTTGAGAAGGGGGAAGAAACGCGACTCGGTCGGCGAGCTCTGGCCCATGCGGGACAGGTGGCTCAAGGGGAGGTACTTGAGAGGCACCTTTGCAATCTTTATAGTGAGCTATTGGCCTGGGCTCGAGCTTGATGATGCAGTATAGAACGTCAGTTCGCGTGCACTGCTTAAAGGAATGTTGCTGAGCAAGCAGGAACCAGGAACTCAATGTCAGCTTGTTTTCTGGGCACTCAAACTTGCCATCAGGTGAAGGGCAGCACCGTTGGTGAAGCTCGAAGTCGTCTCACTTCATCAGTATCACATGTATATCACATCCTCAGAACAAATTCCGTTACGGCAGCTTCCGAATGCGCTCACCGTTGGTATAGCTCTCTCCCATACAAACACTGCATCAATGCTTCATCCATCACTTTGACCACCCGTACCGTCTGCTACCACCACACACATACACACACAACAACAGCCCGACAGACATGGACACCTCACAGTTCTTCAACCAAGACTTCATGTCAGATGTCACCATCATCTGCGGCGACAGGAAGGTGAAATGCCACAAGCTGATTCTCTGCACCAAATCAGAGTATTTCAAGAAGGCCACCGGACCAGACTCGAAATTCGTGGTAAACAGGACCACAGCCGACCACTACAGTTGACACCTGAACTGACATACGTTCAGGAGAGCAATCAGAAGGAGCTCACCCTCCAGGACGACGAGCCTGCAGCTGTTGAGGCTCTCCTGCGCTACGTCTACACCTTCAAGTACGAAGAAGAAACCGACCTTCACTCGTGGAGGACCTGGCCACTGCACTTCGAGGTCTACAAGGTTGCGCGCAAGTACCTCATGCCCGAGCTTGCGGAGAAGGCGCTTCGAAAAATGAGGGAGTTAACGGCCAAGCTTGACGATGTCGAAGAGGTCGCTGAAGTCGTGCTTGCCATCCATGAAGAGGTTGACGGTGACATGGTGGACTTGGGTAAGGACCTGACCGGTAAGTCTAATACCCTCATGCCTTCTTCGAAGATCTTATTAATGCCTCTTGTCGGAATCTATACTGATGCCCTGCAGAAAAGCACCTTGCCGTCCTCATGCGCCACCCGAGGTTTCGCGCCTATCTCGAGGCCGACATCACGCTCATGTGGAAGTGCTTCGATCAACTCGATTTCGCGAAGAATCTGGTGGAGGTTGAGTACGTGCGCTGCGGCTGCGGTGCTCAATACTATCGTATAAAGGGAACGGAGTTCTCGACACCTACCTGCTACGGCTACGGCAAACGCGGACGCGGACGCTGCGGTGCGGACCTAGGATTGCAGCCATTGCGCTCTCTCTGGGCCAAGAGAGAGGCGGATGGAAGAATCTACCTGCCAGAGAGTTTCCAACTGATGGCAGGTAAATCAGCGATTTGAGGCGCTTCATATCCAAGATCGTGGAAATGTGCGCTTGAGGGATTGGTCATTGAAGTAGCTAGATCAATGGGCTCTACTCGATCTGACCACGGCTAGGGTTCAGTCAAGAGGTGCTCTTGCCCGTGGCTTCAGAAATATGAAAAGACTTTGCGCCACCAACTTTGCTGCGAACGAGGATCGTCCGAGAGTACTGGCTTCTTCTGGTCCAGATCCACCCGTCGTCCAGAATCCAGGTCAATCTCCCACGATCTGCAGAATTGCGTCTTATTGATCAATTTGAACACGATCCAAATGATCGGAAACAGCGGTAAGAGGATGTAAGCATCCACGAAAGTCCCAGGTGTGAAGGGCGACAAGGTTGTCCAACCCTGGACAAGCGCCAGGAATACGTTCGCGCTTAAACCAAAGTAAGCGTTCCAAGGATAGAAGAGCGACTTGTACGGCAAGTCATCTGGCGATCGACCTTGCTTGTGCCATGCTGTTCTGAACCGGATGTGAATGAACGAAACGGAGCCCCACACCAAAAAGGTCGAGACACCGCTCAGATTGACGATGTATGTGTAAGCCTTGGCGGCTCCTGTGCTGACGTTCATCATAGCGAGCGCGCCGAATGCGTTAGTGAGAATGAGTGCAAAGACAGGCACACCTCGTTTGTTCGTCCAGCCCAGGAAGCGTGGCGCTTGGCCGCCTTGCGCCATATAAAGCACAGTTCGTGAGCCGATGTAGATAGAGCTGTTAACTGCGCTGAGGCATGTGATGAAGACGAAGGCGTTTATCAGATGCACTCCACCTTGCCATCCAGCGATCTGTATTGCAACAGTCATCGGACTTCGCAGAGAGCGACTGCTTCCTTCGATGAGCTGATCTGCGTTTGCAGGGCATGTCAGACCGAAGAAGAACGCAGAGCCCATGTAGATGAAGATGATTCTCCAGAAGACCTGGCGGATAGCCTGCGGGACAGCAACTCCTGGATTGCGAGTTTCTGTTGCCGCGACAGCGACACTCTCGACGCCGGCATAGAACGTTGAGCAGTAGACGAAGACCGATGCGACTCCGCGAAAGCCATTACCGTTCCACGGCCCAGGATCGTTCCAGTACCGAAAACCGAGTGCGCCGTCCTGTCCGATCAGACCACCACTCGCATAGATGATGGCAAAAATGAAGTACGCTGTGAGCCCAAGCAGCTTCAAAAGCGCCAACCAGAATTCCGCCTCACCAAATGCTTCAACGCCGATCAGCTGGAAAGCCATGAATGCGAACCAGAAGATCAAGAAGTAGCCCCAGATTGGCACCTTGCCGCTCCAGAATACGAAGATGGATGATGTGACATTGTATTCATTAGCAAGAACCGCTGCCCAGATAATAAAGTAGTTCCAACCAACAGCGACAGCAAATCCGCGATCCACTATCCTTTCGGCCAGTCCGACGAACGATCCATTTCCAGGGTACAGAGTCGTGATCTCGCCCAGCGACTGCATTACACTGAATGCAATGATGCCAATCACTCCAAAGCCAATGATCAACGAAGCAGGTCCTCCGTTCTGCAATGCTGAACCAGATCCAACCAGCAATCCAGGACCAATGATACCAGCCAAGGCCATCATGGACAAATGACGATTCTTCAACCCTCGCTTGACACCACTGTCGGGATCAATTTCCTCCCTGCCATCACGAACATCGTGCTCAAGGTCAGGTGATTGGAAGCCCTCCTCAGTAGCCTCGGCTTGTTTCCGGCCAAACATGGTCGCGGAAGCTGCAATCTCTGTGGTGTACAGAAAAGCGGCGGTGCAATGAAGAACTAAATACGGCAAGGGCAAAGAATGTAATACTTGCCATGGCCACGTGGGATTTCGTGCAGGCTCTTCTGCAATCCTTCGATGTCGCCATTATTAACAGTATGAGAAATGGGGCAGAGGGTCCTTTAGCGCCTTAGCTGCATTTCTGACTAACAAAGAGCGCGGGAGTTTGTTGTGATTGCATTTACTGCGCTGGGTCTTTCGTCGTTCGCGAGCACACCCATGGACTGCTGGGGGTTGGATGGAAGTCATCTCAGCCCATCCGTGTCTTCCTGGTCCGCATGCTTGCCATGCGATGTGTCGTGGAGGTTGATTTGCCAGACGCATCGTGGGCGGACTAAGGTACTCACTATAGCCGGATACCGTGGCCGGAATTGTTTTCACACGTTCTCGAGATATGCGTCATGGTCGTGGAATATGGTCTAGAAGGAAGGTCGTGCTGATGTTCAAGGAGAAAGAGTCGCCCAGCTGGATGTGGCTAGCGCTGCTCTCGCGCTAGCTTTCGCCAGGATGATTGAAGTCGGGGGTCTATATTCTCGTCGCTCCCGGCATCTTGACATCGAGGAGGCAAAATATAAGTTCTCGCTGCATGCCATGTCCGTTCACAGCATTGCCGTTGTGCTTGCCAAGGCTCGCAACATCCTCCTCGATCCTTCTCAGCCCAGGATCCGCATCCCGTGGAAGCTGGCGCGATGCACAACTTCTTGTTTAACTGATATTCCGATGCAATACTTACCTCTGCTGTACTTTCTATTCTTCCGAGTTTGACATGGAGGACACTGGAAAATTCAAAACCCCACCAATGGACTGGCTATACACCTCCAGTCTGCCCAGGTCAGAGCTCGACTCCCAAAGCTCAGAAGTGAGAGTACCTGTGGTCAATGCATCATCACCGGCACCAGATGGATCCATGTCACCTGAGCAGGAAGTGGCATATCTGACACATGTCGTCTATCTGATCGTCAGCAACTCTCAGACTCCAGCCTGGCTGGATGAGCACATTTCGCCCACGTTCAAAGCCGATTTCGACAACTTTCCATCATCGCAGACCTGGTCAGAACTTGCTGAGGTATTCCGTTTAATCAACCGAACAGATCCAGATTACAAGTCATCCATTCTGAACACGACGGTGGACGTGCATCAGCAGAACACACACGCAGACTGCTTCCATTTGATTGAGACGGTCGGGCGACCTCGCAATGTTCGTCGGCATAGCATGGCGCGATTGAAGTGGCGCAGAAGAGATCTGAGATGGGAGGTTCACCACTGTTTGGGTATTCGAGCAGCCACTTTCGATGGGTTGTGAAAGTGGTGTCGCGCGTTCTAGACTTTTGATGGCTTAAAGGCCAACCGGTGCCTCTCACATATCAGTCGTGGCCAGACCGCCTGCATCAAGGGGCTACTTATCCTCTTTGCATACAGTAGGGTCGTGTCACCCTCCTTCGCCAATGATCTTGGACACTTGCAATCTATTCGTTGGCCTATACGCACTCCTTTGGCTGGACATGCAACTGTCGCCTGCCGGTGGACTTTCCAGGAACCCTGGGAAGGAGATCAATCCCGTGCAAATTACTGCCGGCGGCAAGTTCAACCTTCTGCAGATCGCAAATTCATCCTGCATGCCCGCGCAGCTGATGCTTCAGCAATCTGTGATATGCTCGATTTCGTCTGGCCGCCCTGAGAGTACCCGGCTGCTCCTCATGAATTGTCTCAAGACGGCAGCTCGTTTCCCGCTGCCTACTTCCACATCGCCTCCGATTACTTCGAGTCGCTTAATCTTCGCTTAATCTTGCGGAGTCTTCGAACCTTTCCAGCTGTCGACGACCAGCAACTTCCTGGTGGTACAATAGGAGAACGATGAATTCAACGCCTTCATCGTGGCAGCTGCGAGTAAGTGTTGAAATGAATGATCTATGGCGCGCGCCAAGGTCACCCTTGACGCTTTCGTAGCACATGCCGTCGAACTTGGCAGGGCGGCGCAGAACGGAGTCGACGTCGATTCCGGCAAAAGCGCCTTCAAAGATATCTCAAAGTCTGGCGCGAATGATGAGAAAGCGTAGAGTGGTCATAGCAAGACAAGCTACGGGAGTCACGGGACAAAGCGCGGGAACCAGTGTTGATCTAGTGAGCTACGTGTCTGACTTCATTTGGGTTTCCTAGCCGTGATCACATGCATATCCCACCTCACATAGACACCACCCTCCGCTTCCTCCACAGCCTTCTTACGAGTCTCGTCGACCCATTGCTCATCATGCACCCACCCTCCCCGCTTGTTGATCCCGTACACAGCCCCTGCGCTCAGAGCCTTATAACCAATCAACGTAGTCTCCTTCCTCGTCTCTGCCTCACGATCCGAAGCAATGACATCCTCTCTCACGTCCTGGAGACCAGCCTTCTCCACATGCCGCTTCAAGTTCGGACTCACTGCATCGAGTCTAGCAGGATCTCCCTCCCACTGCAGCGTAATGAATGCCTGCGTCAGCGCAGTTGCTGCTTCCATGCCGTTCCTGGGATCGCTCTGCAACACTTTGAGACGGGGAAAGTCGGACTCAAACCATTGAAGGTAGCCTCCTGGTTTTAAGAGCTTGAGGAGGTTCTGGGCGACGGTGAGCCAGTCTTCGCTGGAAGACAGCGCACAGATGAGGTAGCGGATGTGGACGGCATCGAAAGTGTTTTCTAGGTGTTTAGGGAGGGGTTCCAAGATGTTTAGGAGTTCGAATGCACGGCCTTCTCGTTGGTCCGGAGGAGGGAATTGGGCATCTGACAGGTCGAATCCTGTGAATGACCAGCCGGACGGAGCCGTAGCGGCAGCATCCTTCATCCATATGCCGGTTCCTGTGGCAATGTCTGCAATGCGAGCATTCTCTGGAAGATTTGCTGCGATATTGGGGTGGAGGACAAAGCCAGCGTTCTTGATGATCATGCGGTGTTGGGCCTCGAGGCGAATGCTTTCAGCCTTATCTCTTGGCAGCGAGTATACATCTTCGAAAGTTGATCCTGTCATACTGCGAGTGCTTGGCTGTTTGCTTGATTATGTTCTAGGCGGGCGGACACGACCTTATAGATGTCTTGAAGTGACGTCCTCTCGCCCGAGGCTACTGAGCTTTTAACTTTCGGTAGCGCCGAACCGTCTCGGAAGCATCATACACTACTCCCTCGGCAGATGGCTACCTTGGTAGCTCTGAAATCAAGCGCAATCGATATCGTGTTTCGTTGGCTGAGTTCTAGCGCGTACTGCTTCGTATACAGGTGGACGTTACGTATGCCCTTGCTCTTGCACTTCGAACGAGTCGATTTGGTCACTATTCGGGCACACAGGACTGCTACCAAGGCTGTAGCTACCTCAATTTTTGGTGAGAGGCGGGAAGGATAAAGCCTGGGGATCCATCAAGTCATGATGCATCTTGAGCTGTGCCGGCATCTTGTTCCGCCTCTTTCCCAGTGGACGACCCGGGTTCCTCGGTATCGTACCAAGGGTAGAGCCCCATGAAGTAAAATCTGCCGTGAATTATACCTCAATTCGGCTCTTAATCACTAATCAGATACACTTTGCGGTGCTCAGCGTGTCTGAAATCGCCACGCTTGCACAGCACGTCTTTCGAGTGTTGGACAAGCATATCCCCTGATCGGACACGTACAGCTTGTGATTCGTCTTGTCGACAATGCACTGCTTTGGTGTATGGATCTGAGCCTGTCAGTATCACCGGGTTTCGACAATGTCAGCGTTTATTTGGCGCTCCAGCCTTGAACAGATCCTTGACACCAGTACCATCCAGCCTCGCTGACTGGACGTGGCCATCGTTGTCAGCGGCTTTGCCCATCTCAGTACAGACAGTATGGCCAACATCCTCCGTTAGCACCTCGATGCCATGTGGCTGTTGCTCATGGCTGATCAACGTCTTGAGTTGCCTCCTGCAGCCATGTGCTTTTGCTCTGCTTGAAAGCCATAGTGTTGAGCAGCGGAGAGGACTGGTCCGGGAATAAGAGAGTCTGTGAACTTCAAGACGAACTTACCTTCCCACATCGTCATTCTGGCTATCTGTGGCACAAAAGGCTTGCCGTGCAATATGGACTTGCCGCATACCAGAGAGGACGTATTCACAAGTGCAAAAGGTCCGCCTTCATGCGCTGTAGAGATCGTAGTGGAGGTATGATATTGATTGCAGCAGTGTTCGAAAGCATGGCTCTGTCGGACGCCACATCAGCCTTAAGCATATCAGGCACTATTTGGGATTAGCCTCCCTTGGGATCTGAGCTCGCGCGTTCGTTCGCCGTAGCAGTCGAGTTGACCAGCTAGTATGCACGAGATTGATTTCAGATGAACACGAGTAAGCACAATCCTGCTGCGTAGCTGCGAACAGTGGACCATCCCGTTTATGCATACCCCACTCCCGCATATCTTGGTCGATGAATCTAAAGGCTTAGCAGTCTTGGATACTCCTTTGCCAATGCTCCCACTTGGAAAAGCTTTGTACAGTAGCTAGCAGTCCCCCCGGCATCGACCCTGATGGGCCACGAGTTGGCTGCTGTTGCCATCCGTAGATCGTTTTGATATGCAGGAATGGCGACTATTCTACAGCACCTTTAATGCTACCAAGGTGAGTCGTATCTTCGGAAGTCCCATGCTAGCAGTCTCTACGTATATACACTATGGATCAGCAAGATGCCTCATCCTTTGCACCTGACCTGTTGCCCGTCTGATCATGCTAGACATTCCTTCCGCGGAGGAAGATCGGCGGATTGATCTGCTGTGTGGCACAGCAGTTCTCGCCCAATACAATAGTCGCAGGGACTTCCGCTGTCTCGTGCGGGAAAAGAATGAGCTGTGACTTGAGATGATTGCCTGTGCATTGACCACGGCGGAGAAGCGAAGATCATACAATCGCTTGGCAAAGCGAAGATCGCGTAGGTGGCACGCTCCAATTTCCTCAAAATAGGCTGATCTATCGAGAAGGCCAGTCAGAGTGTCCCAGCACGACGGCCGCACTCTCAAATCTGCCGCTAAATGACGAGTACCTCTCGTCCTCCGAGCCTGCTACAATCGAGCGAGCAAATATTGCTGTAGCATCGACTGCTTGCGTGAAGCAGTACGAGCCATGGCAAATGGCACATGCTGTTCGTGTTCAGAACTGTGCAAGTCAGCAGCCAGCCAGCTACAGTGAAAAGTCCGCTGAACTTCCCAATCGCAACGCATGCTTATTTCCAGATGTCGAGATAGTTGCGATCCAAGCGAGTGCTGCACAAATACCGTACAATGAGACACCGTATGGGACCTCAGGCGCAGGTTTTACAACTCATTGGGAATCCTCTGACACCACTCGTCGGCCGCGAATCTGGTCTTGAAACGAGTGGTGTATTATTTAATCATTCCCGTGTAGATGCCCTAGACATCGCGAACACTGCATCGTCGAGACTGGAGGCGAGCTCTCCGCCTGATCTCATCAAACAGAGCCCGGCAATGGACGAGGATGGCAGTGACCTCGCAACAAGATCAATAAGTGGTCATAATGACGATGCCCCGGAGCGGTTTGAACATCGATATGCGAGCGAAGTGCCAGCGCCTCCTGTCACGGTATTACATGCGCGCCTAGTCAATTCCCCCTCTTATTGTCGCCATAATCAACGGCCACTACAATGCCGCTCAGATATTGATAAAAATGGGCGCCAAGGTAGATCGGGTGAGCGAGTGCGACCTGAGCCCTCTGCACCATGCTGCGCGGAGAGGATGTACAAGGACCACGGAGGTGTTGTTACAGTACGGCGCGAAAGTTAATGCTCTGCATAGGCAAGGGAGGACGGCGACCATTGACGCGGCAGAGACGGCTTCGACATGGTATTGAGAGCCTGCTTCGTCATGGAGCTGTCTTGGGCTGATGGAATAAGAATTGGTTATGTAGAACGACGAGTCCACGGCTCTCTATCGTCCCGGAGTGTCTTTCGAGGATGACTGGCTCCTCGCGATAGAGTTCCGTGGTGACCTCGGTCCCCGTCCGCACGCTTGGCCAATTTCCTTGCAGCCGGTCCAGAATCAAGACCAGGCCAATTCATGAAGAGCATAATACCGATATATTTCGATACCATACCACACAGACCACGGAAGGTCCGATGCAGAGCATAACGTGAAGTTGGTCGAAGGAGCCTATCGAAAATGGACGGCTGAGACAGACAGAGTCTGATTGCACATCGGACCGCGGTCCGACTTCGGCCTCTTGTTCGCTGTCTATTTGGCCATCTCTCGACCAATTCTGCGACCTTACGCCACTTCCGATTGTGGTGATCAGGCTGGTCTTCGTCACAATCCTTCCCAAAGCCTTGTCTGTGGTGGCCAAGACCGTCTTATGCCCCGTACATCCGCCAAGACCATCGGCTGCATTCCAGAATGCTCTTCAGTACGGTGGAAGTCGTATGGCGGACGTATTGAACGCCTCTTGTCAGTCCACTATTATCGTGGACGTCGTGATTGACTCCTAGTCTCGCAGCTAGTCCATATGAGCCAGAGTATTAGGAGACTTGGTTCGCACTTGAATTTTATCTCAGGATCGACCGTTTTCAACAAAATCTCGGCAGACACCTCGTGATCTGGATGAAAGAGAACGAGGTCATTCCTCTTGTCGACGCATTGAAGGAGTGTGAGATCCGGCGAAAGTGAGGACAGCTTTTCGACGTGGTTTCTCTCGAGATGATTGTGGCTCCTTGGAGCTAAAATATCGACCTACCAAAGTTTGTACAGCTTATTACATGCTGTCTTGCTGTGTACACCTTCTGCTTTACGACCTTCTTGGCCATGAGATCAACGCTCACACTCCGCTGGCTGAACTCTGAGCATGGCTGTCGCCTTGGCAGTCTGCTGAACTCCGCTGCGGAGCTCCACGACTTCATCTTTCCTTCATCCACCGCAGCGAAAGTCCTCCACGCTATGCGTGTACCAAGAGGGCCGCATCGTCGTTGAAAGATTCAGTGCGCCAATGGAACAGGTCGCCGGAAGTCGTGCGATGCATGTCTACGGGCCCGAATTCGGGCGGCCCTAAGTGATGGCGCTGCTTGACGAAGAACATCCACTGTGCGTATCCAGGGTCGGTGTATCCAGCGTTCTCTATCATCTCGGTCGTTGAAGCCATTGGGTTATTCGGGAAACATTCTGAACCAAGCGGGAGTGGCCGAGACGCAAGCACCCTACATGAACGGCGCCTGGTTCGAGTTCTGCAATGAACCATTCAACCTTCCGACCTTGCCCGATGTTGGCATGTTGGGCTTGAACACCATGGAAAACATCCCGCCTCAACAGAGTTTCAGCAGCATCGAGCAAGTCGATAGGACTTCGCTCCGAGTTCGTGTCGGAGGAATTCGCTAGCATACCAAAATCCTTCGTTGAGCGAGCACAGACATCTTTCATACACCGTGGCTTCCTCCAGATGAACACGGACCCGGCTTTGCAAGATGAATTAAGTGCTGTGGCTTAATACGCCTTCCAGAATGAAAGTGACCGGGTACTGGCCATTCGAAATCTGGAGCATACTGTCTCAGAGCAGCAACTCGGCACTCCTTGTCTATCAACTCATACGACTTTTTGATGGTGACATCCGCTTACGAGCACAGGCTGACGTCGATGAGTCTCATCTCACTCTCTGGACGAGCCAACTCCGATCCTCCCTACGCCAGGTCGCACCCAACAGCTCGGAAGAAGAAAGCCCGTACCTATCGCCGTATGCCGACATCAGCTGGCAGGCGTGGGTGCTGTCAGAAAGCACACGCCGTACCGTCATCGTGGCTCTGATGCTGAGAGGGATCTACGGCTTTCTGAAGAAAGGTCGCGATACCGCGCAAGATCTAAGTATGAGCGTCAGTGCGCAGGCGTCTTTGTGGAACGCTCAATCGCAGCAACACTGGTCACGTATACGTAGCGAGATGACAGGACTCGAGATACGGGTGACAAATTGGACTGAGGACATTGGTCAGGCGAAGCCCAATGATCTTGAGGAGCTGGAAATCTGCTTGCTCGGTAGGAATGTGAAACTGCTCTCCACTCAGTGAAACCTGCGAACGAAGTCAATGTACTCTCAGACAGGTTGTGCGCCTATTGCGGTCGATAAACACGCCCTACCTATAAGTAGTCAAGTCAATTCAGGACCTACTCGAAATGATCAGAGTGGCACAAGCACGATAAGCTTGCCATGTTGCTGATAACGCAACTCACCCGCGATCTATGTGCCTATTGCGAAACGTCGCAGCAGGCGGGAGAAAGAAAGCCTAAGCTTATTCAGCCCACATAAAGTATCACCAATGCCCGACCTCACCCAACAGAGCAGAGTAGAGCCTGAGAAACAACTCACATCAGCGAAGGGCGATCGGTAATCAGACCTAGAGCAAGAGCATGGATACCATCAGCCATCTAGCAGCAACGACCACCGTAACGCTGTGCTCCAAACATCTTCCATTCGCAACTCTTCGTTTCCTGCAGAGGAAGTATCGAGATCCTGGATTGCAAAGTCGATACTCGCATCGTCGAGCGTCTTCAATCGCGGACACAGAAATGGCACGGGAAAGTGCTCACTTTGCTGCTGAGTATCGCAGAATTGCTGGTGTTCATAAATCTCACAGCTCACCATCTCCATGACCGTGGGGGTCTTGACGATAGGCACTGGACTATCAACAGTTCCGAACATGACTGCACGATCCGTCCAGACGCAGGACACCTGGAGAGCCCATTTACAACCTATGTACAAGCACGACGAGCCGGCCATCAATCTAGGCAGCTAGGACACCACGTTCGCGTGGGACTATGTCGCTTCGGCGTCCAAGGTCGATTGGAAGCAACCGAACTGGAAGGATCCTTGTCGGGCCTCGTTATCATGAGCTGCTGGCCGGCGGCTGGCTTGCACTGCGATGGCAGATCGCGGAGCTGTCTTTGACGATGCTACACGTTTTTCTCGTGATATATCGCATTCTTGGCATGTAAGTACCATCGCCTTCCAATTCTAATCTGAGGCATTGTTGACGTCGTTGACAGGCCAGTCGCCCTTACCGAAGGGGGCGATTTCCTCTCTAAGGCCAATGTGCCAGATTACATATCCCGACTTGCCGAAACACAAGGCATCTTAGACTGGGTAGTGGTGTGTTGGGAGAACAGTGAGGCTTGTCGCCTTGATAGCTGTGTTGTTATGAGATGATGGTGTTGATGACAGGAAGAAGAAAGAGTTGGCTGGCAAGAGAGACGCGACTTGCCCCGTGCGGACGCGATGGCATGGGTCTTCACCTTGGCATCGCTTAACTCGTCTATTGCCCTCCCACTGCAACACCACCATTGAGCTTCTGTGCCAACATTGACGGACCATGGCTACGAATACGATCTGCAGGGCGATCTCAGCTGGCACAGTGAACTCAGCTCAATGCTGCTGTGACATCAGCAGGTGAGACTGTTCACCCCATCATTCAGCTCACTGCAACAGCTGCTGCTCAAGATCTAGTAATACAAAGTCATTGCGTCCTGATAGTGTTCGTGTTAATGCCCGTGTCATACTGCTACCGTCCGCGACACGCCTTCGTCTTGTCTTGGCGCATATAGACATATTCAAGCATGCATGATCTTTGATGCAATGCACACCGCCAGTGGCGCTCCCTACGCTTGGAATCCCATCGTTGTAATCGCTCCATCTCCCAGTCTGCACAATACGGAACCGCCGAGAGCCATGAGCACAAGGTAAGAATAAATTGCTGTAGCTGGGGTAGTGCGGTCTGAACGCTGAGGGACAATGGTATATGTATGCTCCCCTCCCTACGATAGGATATCCACAGTTCACAGCATACAACCCAGCAGAGCAGCACCGACACAAGACCGCTTACAAGACATTCGACTTCCCACCAAGGCCCACCATCAACCATGAAGTTCGCCACGATCATGCTCGGTGCATTTTCCGCCCTCTACGGCCAAGCCACTGCCGATGCTTGCACCGACGGCCTTGACTATTGCGGCTACAACCTCCTCAGAGTCGGTAAGATGCGCAAATGGAGACCTTCGCTCGCGGTCTGCCATATTGATCTCCCTAGGCAATTATCGCGCCGAGATCATTCAGGAGCTCAACAACAAGCACATCACGAATGATGAAGATCACGTCAGGAACAGCATCTTCAAGTGTGGTGAAGGTGGTCACGGGTAGGAAGAGATGATGTATCGTCTTTGTGATTCGGGCTGACATTTTTTTTCTTAGCTGGATCATCTGGCACAACTACTGTAGCACGGGATGCCGGGATGGCGGATCGGGCCACAGCGATGGTTGTTGATTGCAGGTTGACGTTGGTTTCTTGCGCTTGTCTTCGGCGAATTCTTGATTTCATTGAGTTAGGTTGCTTGTGTTCAGCCGTTGGTAGCAAATGTTCATTGAGACAGCCTTTCCTCTAGTTCTCCCAGTCTTTCTCTATTCATCCCGTCCGCTCATCTTGGCACAAGATGCGCCTCCATGTACAACAACCTTTTCCCCTGTTGGGCAAAATCAGGGTCCAAGAACCACACCAAACTCTCTTCCCGATACTGGTACGATTTCTCCATCTGACCACTCTGCGGCATGATCCAGAGCTCTATTGCCCACTTACCCTCCAGATCAGGACCAAACAGTAGCGCCGTTCTGGACGAGTCGTTCGGCTCTTTCGCCTCGTCGAGAGCGTCAACTTCCTTGTAAATCGTCTGTCCAATATCTTCCACAATCGTGCTCTTCGCCCCTTTGCCCGCGTATGCTTCCATCGTGATCGCCCACGGAAGTGCTGCCTCGCCGCCACCGATAGAACTGAGCCTGTTGTACAGACGGACATCCAGCGTGATGGGGTCCTCGTTGGATATGGCTTTGGCAGCTGGTGTTGGCTGGAAGGTGCTGTAAGTCATGTGTGGTAATTGAGGTATGCCGTATTCCTGATTCCGCGTGTGCGCGATCCTCGCAAGAGTCCTATCCAGAAGACGCTCGCGCTCATCTTCATCTAGCCCGCGATAAGGTTCAGCCTGCTGGGCTTCGTCCAATGTTAGCCCATCGATGCGAAGGGGTCGGCTGACATCACCAATAGGAAGTCCGTTGTGCTGCCTCTCTGAGACACGCACAAGCTGTGAGGAAAGCTGTTGTTGGTCGGCATCGATACGGTGCAGAATTGCATACGTGCCCCCTGGCGTGCACCGCTCGCCAGAGATTGGAACCGTGCCGATGCGATGGTACAGCCAAGCGGGCTTAGGTTTGTTTGGTGTTACCCTCGAAAGCTCGATCAGCTCGATCTTCATGTCCAAAGTCACTACCATGTTATGGTTGTTCTTCGCGGCATCGGCGATTTGTTTGCTGGTGAACATGTCTCGAATCTTAGCAAAGCGGCGAGGGAAGCCATCCACGTATAAGGTCCTCAGGTCGTTGGCGCCGAAAGTCTGTGTTGCTCGCATGGTCACACCTAGGTCGTTCGACTTGAGCTCCAAGAGCTGTGTGTCTTTCCTTCTACGGATTGCTGTTGCAGCGGCGTCTATTTGCTGCAAGAGAAACTCGTATGTCGAATCCAGATCGATTGTGCCATGTTCTTCTCCCCACCTTTGATCGTCTTGCGTGCATCGCAAGAGTATGTCTGCTCGTGGTGCAAAGCTTGTCGTTGATCCTGCGGAGCTCATGTTCTCTTGAAATGGGGTCCTGCAAACAGGAAACCGTTGACAAGATTCGAAGGAGGAAAAGACGACATTGTCAAGGCTATATATGGCCTCCTGCTACCAGCAAACATTTTGCCCTGGCCGAGATCAGTCTTCTTTATGAGCATGCCGTAGAAGCTCGTCGCCGTTCCATCTCTGCCTGTCGTAAAGAACGTTTATGCAGCTAAGTGCATCATCAAAGCAGCATCATCAAAGCAGCACCATCACATCATAGAATCATCATTAGTCGCAATCGCATCAAAGGGTATCGTTGGAATCGAAAAGGCGTCGTGGAGAACAAACTAGGCCTGTGCCTTCTTGTCCTTCTTCCAGAACATGAGCTTCTTGAGCAGGCTGCTTGAAGTTCCTGTCTTCTGGTCGGTCTTCGCTGCCGGCTTCGTGATCTTGTTGACTTCAGTCTTTGTATCCAGCTTGGCGGGTTCGTTGGAGGTCACGCCAGCTGCCGGACCCATGTGTTAGCATTATCCAAACGAAGCTCCCCGACTGTGAGCATACCGGCTGGCTGAGCAGCCACTTCGCCTATAGATGGCTGAGCGATGGGTGCATCTACGGGACCTGGTGGGCCTGGTAATCATTAGCATAAATGAAGTCATCCGACTATACATAAGCATAAGTACTCTCGTACCTCCCCGTGCAATGGCACTCTCGGTCGTCTTGATATCGGCCATGTTGGTGGACAAGGAGCGTTCGCTTTTTGTGACAGAAGGAGGATACAGTGTCGAGGATATATTTTTGGGGGAAGGAGGCATAAACACGCTTACCGTCCTCACCATATTCTTATCATAGCCAGGATGCTGTAAGGTGTGGCCATGTGATGAAGAATCATTGGATGAGCTTATGTTGGCTGCGCGTTGCCGTGGTTGTCACAAGAGCGCCGATCGCTTGCGCGTGTTCTTGTGCGAGGGCACGACATGTCCTTGACAGCGGTCTGACAGATATCTATAACGAAGGATATGGGCAACGTTGATGAGAGTTGTGATAGAACGAGCTCGGGTAAGGGACGGCGAAAAGGTTCCGGATGGTGGGTCCGGCGACCGAGCTCAGATTTTCACTCGGTCTCGCCGTCAAACGACGATGTTAGCTTCCTTTCGTGCTACACACTTTTCTCTTCCTCACCGGAGTATCCTGAAAGACAGGGAAGAGTGATAAAAGTCACCCATTCCACCCGCATGGCCTGACGACAGACTCGAGGATTGCCTCCGTGATCCTCCGAGGCCGACGGCTTGGACGTCCGGATCTTCATATTCCTCACGAAAGGACTCACATCACAACTACATGCAGCGCCACAAGATATTGTTCATTGACGCCTACGACTCGTTCTCGAACTCGATTATAGCTTTGCTGCGAGCAGAGCTTCCTGTGGCTGTCGATTGCATTAAGATAGACGATGCTCGCTTCGTCCTCAACGACGAAGCGTTCCGCAGCTATCTCGATGGCTACGATGCAGTGGTCGCGGGCCCTGGACCAGGACATCCTGGAAATGCTGGAGATATTGGGCTGATAGGCAAGCTATGGGAACTACCAGATGAACACATCTTACCTGTTCTCGGAATCTGCCTTGGCTTTCAGAGCCTCTGCCTCGCGTTCGGTGGCAATGTCGTCAAGCTGCTTGAACCGAGACACGGCATCATGGCCATCGTTGAGCACTGTGGCGAGGACATTTTCTCGGGCACCGGCAAGATTGTCGCTACTCAGTATCATTCTCTGCACGTCCAGCTCGAGACAGGGCATGGCAATGGCCGAGAATCGCCCGAGCATGATGGTGACCTAGAAGATCGCGCATGGAAGCCATCTCGACAGTGCCCGGATCTTCAGCCGCTGGCTTGGAACCTGCTGAACGTAAATAACGGGCCTATCTTGATGGCAGTACGACACTGTGACAAACCTTTCTGGGGCGTGCAGTACCATCCTGAGTCGATCTGCACCAATCAAGAAGGGCAAAAACTTGTTGCTAATTGGTGGAGCGAAGTGTACCAATGGCGGAAACGAAATCATCCTCACAAGCTCCCGACGATGGATGATAGTGCAGAATTCAATGCTGCTCTGAAGGAGACCGCCAGCGTTCGTGCAGACAGTACGCCCGCACGAAAGATCGCCTGCCGTACCGTGAAGGGGGACTTACCAGATATCGCTGTCATTTTCGAAGCGTTGAAGGACTCTAGCGTAAATGGATCTCCGTTGCTACTCGAATCAGGCGTACGCAATGGGCAACCTGTCAACCCTAGGACTGGCCATACCAGCATAATCGGCCTGCCGGGGAAGAGCCCACTCAAAATTCGCTATTCCACGAGCCCCGGTATTCTGGAGTCCATTGAAAACGACAAGGTTGTGTCAAGCAACAAATTCACAATCGATCAAGTCTTCTCGTTCATTGACGAATATATGCGGCGACAGCATGTGCTTGATGGGCCGGCAGAGTCAACGTTCTGGGGTGGTCTGATCGGCTACATTTCGTATGAAGCTGCCCTTGAGACCATTGATGTGAATCCATCCGCTGTGCCAGCGTCCCGTCCAGACCTGTTATTCGTCTTCGTGGAGAGGAGTATCGTCATCGACCACATCGCTGGTGTCGCCTACGTTCAGTCAATCCGTCCAGATGATGTCGACTGGATTCAGGAGACACAGTCGCAATTACAAAGCTTGAGCGCAAAGCCTTCTCTTCCCAAGCACTTGTCTGCGGGCCTGGTTTCCGCTAGCCTAGCCACTGGACCTGTTCGGGAGATATACTGCGACCAAGTCAGAGACTGCCAGGCGGAGCTGAGAGCCGGCGAATCCTACGAGCTGTGCCTTACCGACCAGTCGACGCTCCAAACTACCGCAGACTCATGGTCCTTATATTGCAAGCTCCGCCTCAAGAACCCAGCTCCCTTCAGCTCCTATCTTCGCATGTCATCACCAGATGCCGAAGGTCTCGCCATCGCCAGCACCAGTCCAGAACGCTTTTTATCTTGGTCTCGCGAAGGAGAATGCCAGTTCCGGCCGATCAAGGGAACAGTCAAGAAAGGCCCAGAAATGACAAGGAAGAAAGCAGACGAAATCTTGGGTTCAGCAAAGGAGAGAGCAGAGAATCTTATGATCGTCGACCTCATCCGGCACGATCTGGCTGGTGTTATTGGCGACAATCAAGTCCGCGTGCCGAAGCTGATGTCCGTCGAGGAGTATGAAACCGTGTACCAGCTCGTGTCTGTCATCGAAGGTGACCTGGGGACGAATACTTCGGGCGTTTCTGTTCTTGCAGCTTCTTTACCGCCGGGCTCGATGACTGGAGCACCGAAGAAGAGGTCTTGCGAACTTCTGCAGAAGATCGAACGTGGTCAGCCACGGAGTCTTTACAGTGGTGTCATTGGGTACTTCGATGTTGGAGGTGGCGGGGACTTTTCGGTGGTGATTCGGACTGCTTTCAAGTGGGATGACGATGCCGACTGGCGTGTAGGTGCTGGTGGTGCGATCACTGCGCTCAGTGAGCCTGAAGCGGAATGGAAGGAAATGCTTACGAAGCGGGAGAGCGTGTTGAAGTCGTTGGCTGGATAGAGGGGATTTCATGAAAAGACATTCAACTGTGCACTTCTCCCCCGTAGTTGTGTTGACTTTCCCACTCTCTCCTCAGTCTACTTGCCTCGAGCTGAAAGCTGGAAGGCGCAGCCTGATTGCTGTCGACCCGTGTTGGTGCGATGTGTAGCTACATATTGGAAATACCCTGACGGCTGCAATTCACTCGGGATTTGTGAGCAAATCTATTTGAAGTCACACGTCGTACATGGTCTTCTATGCTACCTCGAAAAGCAGACTGCTTGCCCACCCTATATTGCTTTACTCTTCTGCTGCCAATGAAAGCCGCCTGCTCGAACGTTGTCGTATCGAGGTGCTCGCTAAACTTAGCTCTTGAGCCACCTTCGACCAAATGGCTACGTCAGGCCTTCGGACTGGACTAGGGAGGACTAGGGAGATCGGCAACGACTAGCCAGGGCCATGACCTGATACATTGTTGAGCCTCATCTGTGGGATGATAAAGAAGAGCACCAATGTTATGGACCGAAAGAGAGTACAAGAGTCCTGTGATCTTCTCCTTGTTCGCGAAGTCCAGCGCACGGTCGGATGGAATGCTGTATTAGTCAGTCACCTGTATGAAAAGACGGGATTTCAAAAGCTCACCAGACACCCAAATCGTTCATTTAGAGGAAGTAAAAATCGTATCATTGTCTCCGCGGGGCTGATGTGGAACGTCGACTTCATCCTTTCGTGATGTGGTTACGTTGCGGACTTGTAAAGGCGACCAGGCAGGAGGTGAGCTCGAGCTGACACTGCTACTGGTTCGGTAGCGCTTCTCGTAGTGTGCTGCGCCCAGCAGTCTTTGTCGTGAGCCCCAGACGCAGCAGCAATCTGTTACAAGTGGAGTTGAGACTGCGGTCCGCTGAACATCGCCTGTTGTTGTCAGAGGCTCCTTCACCTAGGTCCTTCCCAGTGCACTCCGGCTTCTGGACTCGCCGGTAGTGGAAGTAGTCGCTCTTTATTGAGTCAGGTCATTTATGGCGTGTGTCTCGGAGCTGGCACATCCAGGCCGTGCAGCATGCACAACAATAGAGGTAGTAGATTCTCGTCGCTTTGAGCCTGGTAGAGTTAGTATAGGCAGAGATGGCGCCGCTTAGAAAATACTTACTCTTGCTTGGCAGTAATCCGACAGCGCCTCACGCGTGTAGATCGTGATTGCTGACATCCGTAGACACCGCTGAATGTCCTTTTCTTCGCCCGTGTCCGCCAGCACCGCCCGCCGGCCAGCTAGATCAGATGCAAGTCAGCCATAAAGTCTACTTTCATATATCATTCGAATTTGTTTGCTCTTCGACAATGAAACTGGGCAGGATAGTGTACTCAACCAGACGAGGATCACTTACCGGGCTCGCCGAAGGCACTTTGGCTCTGCAGCCAAATGGAATATATAAAATATTCCTGTAGACTGCAGGAAACAGCAGCGCCGGATTTCGCTGTCATTTTGTTCTTCATGATGTCCATCTCATTGTGTCCTTTTGCTGCATGATGGAGATGGCGACACCCCGCGCGCACACACACACCCAGTCCACTGAGTGCTGAGCCTCCCTGTTTCTTTGCCCATCATGACACTGGCCTGTGGGTTTACCCTGTACCTCCGCAATCGATCGTCGCGATCTTGATGAGTCCGTCAGCGGTACAATACCGTCCTCGTTCGCTACGCCGGGAGCTGCCTTGACGCGGCAGTCCAGCTTCGATGTCGATCCCGACAGAATGATCTTTCATGAGCCCTCCATGCCGGTGCCGCGCTGAAACGGTCTGGAGGTGCAGGATCGGCGACGGCGACGGCCCACATCGAAAGATTCCGTGGGCTGACCGTGGAGCTGTGACAATTATGATGGCATGGCCATGTTGGTCTCACCGACATTGTTCTCACGGGCCATTATTGGCTGATGGTATCTGCCCCATGAGTTCAGTGTATGCTCAGTTGCGTAGTCGGGTGCACTTACCCTTGTGATGGTGTCCGCTATTGGCTCTTCCTATCATACCGAAGCAGAATTCGGTAAGCGCTGGATTGTGCACCTACTGGTGTGTGTCCACCGGGGTGTGCTGTACGAGGGATTGAGGATGCGCAGTTCTGGTAGGAGTACAAGCTCGTGGAAGACATCGTCTTCAAGCCGGTTGTCAGCCAGGAAGAGATGTCAGAGGGAAGTAGAGAACGTGGCCGCGAGTCTACCGGACAGCGGCGAGTCTTTGCACGACCCTCCAGTGGATGTGATAGTGCCCGCACTACCTGCTGGCTGCCGTTCTGCTGCCCAAAGGCGGCGATGATGTGCTTCGCCCAACCGCCCAAGGTCTTATGCTCATGATCCTGCTTCGTGTCAGCTCTGGCAGAAGTCGTTCGCGTGCTGCACAGAGTCTACTAAAGAAAGATTAGATTGGTGCTCGCGGTGTGTGCTGTGCTACCGATGGTGCTGAGGATGCCGCACGCGTAAGGATGTGAAAGGCAGAACACTCACCTGACCGCCAGTCAGGTCAGTCTCGCCTTCATGGCCTGTTTGATGGCCAAGGAGTGATCATTGTCTCGATGGCCGGTCGATGGTCACAGGGTAGGTGTTGTTGTTTGCTTGGCGCGGATGTGATGTGGAAAAGGGAAGAAAGCTCACCAATTTCGCCGTACCACGCCTTTCAGGACAGCACTCTCCTCTCTCTCTCCCTCTTCCGTCCGCCTAAAACGAAAGCGCAACTGCAGACTCACCTCGTGTTGCTCGTCCAAGCTGACAAGAAGAAGCAGCCGTAGGCTTGGTGGCTCCAAGAGCCACAGAATTAGCAAAAAAGAGTAGTCCGGAGACATGTTGAACATGAATGTTCTGATAGTACTGTTTGTTCTGAACACGATTTCGGATTAGTCAACGGGCTTAATGAATGTTCGATTCCAGATCCAGTGTGACGTTCAACGGCGACGTCGGCGGGCGGACGGCAAGAGCAGGCATGAGCATCAAGCCTAACTATTGCTATATAATATCTACTTGTGCAATTCATTAAGCACGGGGTCGAAATGCGGTACTAGACCAAGTTCCCCAACCTTCCCAAACACAGTAACGTACTACTGTGATTGGTGCCAGACAGAAGATTTATTCATCTTATATAGCTTGTGATACTCCTGGCTTTCCCTCACAACATGACACAGCGCCACCACGACGCTGTAACATTTTTCTGATATCATGAGGAGGATATTTTGAGGTCTGAGATGCCGCTCCATTTGTTGCATTTGTTGTAGGAAGTCGTTATTGTGGTGTTCTTGCTGTGTAGGGCTGGTTGTGCAGCAACGCACTGCCGCGGCTTCAGCTTGATGGCTTTCCTCCACCATGCAACAACAGCAAACAACCCCTACAATATTGTTTTGACAGCTGGATCAGGTGAACATGGGGCCGTGGAAGAAGCTCCAAGTCGTTGTGACCGTGTAGGAGGTCTGTAGCGTGCTGTGGGCGCGAGGATATGCTGATCGTGAAGCAGAACATCTCCGTGGCTTCGGCTTCATACTTTCTCTCCACCACGATGCAACACGCGGTTTTGACGGTACAACACCCATTGAAGAGCTGGAAAAGGACAATATGAGGCCTTAGAAGAGGCTCCAACGATCTACAACCGTGTAGGGGATAGTTGTGGTGCTGTAGATGCGATGATATGGCTGCGAGGAGGGCTTTGCGGATACAGCTTGAATGCGACGGCACACTCCTCGCCTTGCGACAACACCTTACACCAATGGTATCTTACCATGACCATCAGTCGAAAAGCATCCGACAGGGTCGCAGATCCTGGTCCATGTGATGCGCGTGATTGAAGAGCTCGTATACGTGGTCTGAACCACATTATATGCTGCCGAACTCTTCTCGGCTGGTGGACTTGCAAGCTACTACGATTTCTTGCTCCGTCATAACATGCTGCAGAGGCTGCACAGCATCGTCGCTTCAAGTGGAAAAGTATGAAGCGCCACTGTAGATACTCCTCCATAGTTTGTGCATGGCTCAAGTGCTCCTCGTCGCGCTCTAAATGCGAGGACACTTTGCAATGGAAAATACTCTGACGGGGCTGTCTTCGGCGATGATACTGAAATCAGCCAACGAGTCCTCCACGACCGAGGACCACGTCGCAAAGACGGCAGGATAATATCGTGACGCCTCGAAAAGCATGAGAATCGTTCACATATAGTCCCATACGCTCGTCTCTTGTGCACAGGCTTCGATTGCTCCATAATCATGTTGTATAGCTGTAGATGCAAAGTCCAGCTTTGCGGCTCATATGTGCGCGAGAATGGCATAATGCGCAGCTTCCCCTATGCCCTGCCGTAACACGATGTAGAGGTATCGTAAAAATGTCACGACAAGCCATCAATCACCGCATAGGATCATACGATGGCGTCCATATCCTTTCGAATAGGCAGGAACGTCGTGCTGTGGACATATCACGGGCGATAGCTTTCGTGCAGCCGTCAACTCTGCAGCCCGCATGTGCGCTGGCTGTGAGGCAGTGTTTGCTGCACAATGCCAGAAAACGCCACAACGACACGATAAAGACACCACAATCGTTTGAGAAGGAGTGCAATACCCTATGCTTGAAGCCTCATGTCGTTTCGAACAGGTCAAAGCATGCAGTTGTGGTGATATCGTGGCAGATAGCAAACCAACGACGTCCACCTCGGCAGCTGCGAAAGCCGCACCAATTTTCGTCCACCCTGCCATTGCGCACCACCACAACGCCACCAAAATACCATGATCGATTGGCAAGCATGGCAGTGCATCATAGATGAACCTCCAATGTCATTCGAACAGGTCAGAGGCTGTGGTTGTGGCTGTAGAATGATTGACAGCTTTTTGCTCAAAGTTTGCCTCCGTTGGCTTCGCGAGCTTGAATGTCGTCGCTTGTCCCTTCAGCGCTGTCTCAACATCGCGTCAAGCAGGAAGATACCACCGCCGCGCTCCACACCTCCATCAGCGACACAGGCCGGACAACAGCGCAGCACCCTCTTCAATCGCACCAGCAGCAAGCATGCCGACAGCAGCAAGCGCAACAATAGCAAGCGCAGCCATGCCACAAAGACTGGCGGCAGCCATCGTCCCAGCGCGCGAGACCTCGCAGCAAGTACAGCGCCACAAGCCCGAGGGCAGCAAGACTGCGCCAGCCCTCTCGAGCATCCTCCGCAACCCTAGCGACAACCGTGTACTGCTGCCAACGAAGTACCGTTATGATTATGTGATGCGATACGTTGGCGATGAGGAAGAGCAGTAGGCCGGAAGGAGCACAGCGTAAGGCACACCATATCGAGAAGCGCTTTGGCAGCATAGGACGCGTAAAGCGACACTGATACTGGTATAGGAGCAACAAGCACAAGAGGTTGAGGCGCCGTGCCGGGCAGGATAGATATACAGCCAGCAGAAGAGATGCAGCGCTGAGCATAGCAACACGAAGCCGGAAGGACAACTCCGCTACTCTCCTCTGGACTGTTTTATCTCCACAGCTATTAGGTGCATGTTGAGAATCAGCACAACAGCGTAAAGGCAAAGGCGCGAGCGCGTAGGCGACAGGCATACCGCGGCGGCATCATTGTGGTCCGCTGAGCCTTCGGGCTCGGTTTGTTCGCCCACCCGCCCAATGAGCTGACAGAGCAGGTCCAGTCCAGAGCCATAACGGCGGATTACCGTCATGGCCTGGTCTTGTTGAGACGCCCATGATGATGATATGGCACCTTGGCGAAGATGCCCACCATGGTAAGCAGATTTGTTCCGCATCATACCCTCGCTCCTCTCCGTGGCCAGATGGCGAGCATTGACACACCGCTCCAGGTAAGTCGGAACAACAGCAGGCCCGTCGATAGGTAGTATGCTCTGGTACCCCCTTGTATACTCTCCATATTGTATGGCCGAGCATTGAAAATACCGTGCAGATGGCTCATAGTCCTGCTCTCCAATAGGGAGTATGTCGCTTACCAACAACCTTTGTGTGCTTCGTCTTCTGGTCTGGTTCTGAGCAACGGTCTTGCAATATAGCTCTTCACCGGTTCATGGAGCAGGAGGAAGTATGCACTCGCGTACGAAGACCAGATGTCCCAATTTCTGTCTGAAGCGCCCACTTCGATTCTGGGTGGGAGGCCATGGACAAGAAACGCTTTCTGCCTCCTCAATGTTCTCTTCAGCTGCTTTGGAGGCCGCCAAGCTGCGCAGGAACCAGGGTTATCGTGTCGCTCTATCGCTGCGCTTTTACTTTGACTAGGTCGACCGAGTCGGATATCGACTTTCCGCCACAGCTCGTATTGCCCGCTCACTGGTGACATTGAGTGTTCTAGCCGGGAACGATTAGTATCAGCTCACGGTTCCCAAGCTACTTTCTGCGTAAGGCCGACGCGGGACCTGACCTTGAGTTGCGCTTGAACTCTCTTGTCCTTTGATGTCGGCAGAAAGGCAAGGTCGCTCGACAAGGCAGAATCTGGGCTCCCAGGATGAGTCTGGATCTGGCCATTCGGGGTGCACTCTAGCTCTCTTGACAGCCCCTGGATGGAATCAGAGCCTGCCGTGTGCAGACTCTCAGAGCAGCCCATGACACTGAAGGCATGGTCTGCCTCCATCCCATATCTGGTCTCTCCGGATATGCACCCAAGCTCTCTTGAAGACCCAGGATTACGCAGAAGCAGGCCGCCTCGATGCTATGCAGAAACATCCTTTGATAAGCTCTTGCGTCATGCCCTGGTCCCGACCGGAGGTTAGCTTCTTGCGTACGCTCTAGCTCTCATAACTGCTCGCGAATCACATGGGATGAGGCCGGTCGATCTGAAGCGTAGGATAGCTTACCGCCAATGGAGGCAAGCCATCATTATGCCTTGGATCATACCCTAAAGCCCAAGGTTAGGTGTAGGATGTGTTCTTCAGATCCATGGTCTATACTCGATCTGGCACATGTGGCCAGCAGCGATGTGTGCTATCGATATTCGCCCAGCCCAGAGATTGGAGCACAAGATCTTCCAGGATATGATGAAAAAAGATGCTGTTCACCCCGGAGCGACGTCGTATTCCTCTTCGCGCCCCGGGTCAAGGTAATCCGTTACTACGGAAACAGCAGGCTACTACGCGAACAACTTGGCATGGAATATGGCTACATTAGTGGCCCTGACCCATACCAAAGTCCTCGTATCGTCCTCGTGCCCGCGTTGCGACCGCACGATGCATCGGTCTTGGAGGCTCCCTGGAAGTCAGTATCATGAAGCGAGCAAGACCATACTGGGAAAGAATGCACACTCAAATACGCAGACCATGGAAGAAGTACTGGTATTGTGAGCACGTTCTGTTCTGCTCTTGGGTATCATGCGAGGACCCCAGGTCGTCAGGCCCTTCCCCCCTCATCCCCGGAAAACGCCACGCTATGCTGCTTAAAAAGTAGTCTCCTGGAAGATTCAAGTGAGGATCATCCAATATGGCTGGTCATCAGGGGCGCCATGCCTGGGGTATAAGTGCGAGTATGTGGAGACCGAAGCTGGCGATTCCCTTACTGCTGAGACATGCAGTTTCCGAGTATGCGAATGCGATTCGCCTTTGATCGATCATATCCCACATGGTGTTATGCAGTCGTGAAAAGCGATGTCGAATGATATCGTCCTAGGCGGCTCACCAGAAGCGCCACACCAAGAGTATGAATATGAGCAGTCCAAGGCCAGCGAATGGTCCATACTGCTTCAGAAGCAGCTCCCAATTGATACGAACGGCAGCACGCTTGTACTTCGCGGAGTCCTCACGGAGCCGCGAGGACATGTCACCTGCGATGATATGTGAGTCTTCTGCCTCGGCGGATACCCTCCATGTGTTCGTGTCACTCACCCATCTTCTCCAAAGAGTCGCCCCTATACAGCAGGTCCTCAATGTTCTTCGTCATGACCTGCGTCACGTCCTTGAGCTCATCGTTGAGCCTGCCCAGATTGTCCGTGGCGCGCGAATCTTGGTATGTTCTCTTCGTCTTCTCAAGGAAGCGGTCGAACTCGGAGTACGCGTATGGGCGTAGTTGCGGATCGAGGTAGTCGTCGCGCTTGTACGAGGACTGGAACTCGTTGCGGATGTCTTCGAGGTAGGTGATAGCGAGCTTCTTCGGATAGCTGCGTTCGGTAATGGCGAGATATGCGACGTTGTCTCCAAGGACGTAGCTGCGGCGGTGTCAATTGAACACTATCGCAGTGGTGATTCACGGTTGTGAACATACTGGATGCAGTTCCTGTCGCTCTCTATGCTGGCGCGCGGCTCTGAGTTGCTATTGAGCTTCTTCATAATTTGACGGATGTTCTGCTTGAGCTCCGGCAACTCCTCAAGCTGGCCATCGTCCACGGAGGCCACGAGGGTGAGGCCTGAGTTGTGAAGATTAGCTGGTGTTGGGTCGTCGACTGTGATCATATGGGCGAAACCCATGGTGTCGGCGGTGTTGTGTCTTACCGTCCAGGCGGACGATCTGTGTTGTATAGATCATCGTCAGACAGCGAGAGAGAAGGGCTATGAATCCTGGAGTCCTCAAGGGTTGTGAAGCTCACAGTTAAGGACAGCGTACATCGACATATGAAGTGTGGTCGGGGGATCTACAAATCCGGGAAAGACAGATTTCAGTGGAGCTCAGGCGACAGGGCAGCGACAATCCGATCATGACCCGCTGCTCCTTCTCAGTAGTCACCAACCAACGATCTTGTGTTGGAGAAGCAGCCTGATTATTATCCGCCACTACAGGGGCGTGCAATTTCCTGAGGGCAATGCATATGCCCGAGACTGTGGCAAGAATTCAGCAGATTGCTCCGCGACCGTGAGTTCCTTCCGCATCCTCTGCCGACGACGACACGAGCAACAATATCACGAAGACGTTGGCCAATCTAGAACCTGCTCAGACCTCAACGCGATCTTCAGGAGCGCCCAATATTACCTGCCTGTTTGGCCACAGGAAGCGGTGGGTTATGCTCATAGCAGTCGACGGACAGCGAACCTTCAGCACCAACAACGAGCTCGGAAGGACGCAGAAGACGGACGGAAGCACACAGTAGGTACCCGCAAGAGGTAGGTCAATGATCTCTCCACATGTAACACGCGAATGTCTACCTTCCGTGCGTTCAACGACGGACAGCTACTGCAACTGGCCGTGTCGGCTTGTGACATCCTCATCCTGACAGGCTGTGCATCCATCACGAGAGAGAAATTTCACAAGTCCGACGAACGCCAATCGCCACATCACTGAACACCATCTACAGCCATCATGGCCCCCAACCAGAAAGCCTGGCTCGTCAATAAGAGCTCGAAGCTCGGCAAGCTCGACAACCTGGTAGTAAGTCTTCCGTGTGTATCGAATACACTTCGTCCAACCACTGACGATATACAGGACATCCTTCGCACAGAAGAAGCATGGGCTTTGGTAGACAAGCAGGAGCGTGAGAAGTTATACAACATGCTTCCAGAGCCACGAGAGGGCGAGCCGCCGCACGACATTTCTGTGCACCCCATGCAATCGATCTACGGCCCGTATATAGAGGCGGAAATTCGTAGATGGCAGGACGATTTGAAGCAAGGCAAGGAGTCGAAGGCGTGGCGGGAACAGGCGGTTCAGGCTGGCAGGGACAAGGAGAACGGGGTTTGGGATGAGTGGAAGGAGGCGCAGCGTGAGATCGATTGGGGTGTCAAGGAGGGGAGTGCAGAAGAGGACGAGAAAGACGACCGCAAAGGCGAGGACGAGGTCAAAGAGACGAAGGACGAGAGCCATACTGACGAAGTCGAGACCACGAAGGAAGCTCCAACAGAGAAGGAAGAGGCTTGATGCCGCGTGGCGTGGCCGCCAAATTCTATCTATCAAGCAACCTGATCCTACTCTCCATCGCGACCGAAGACGATGGCAGGCACAGACGCATTTAGATGATGCTGCGGTACATATGTAGATAGCACACGACGCAATGCCTCAGTTGAATGGCTCGAACTGCGTTCGCTAGGCCTTGTTTCGTGGCCATAATCGTCGTGACCGTGACTGCGATTTTTTACGACACCCAAGTTCGAACTCCGAGGCAATTTCATCGCGAACGCCGGTCGGCACTTCCAACATCCAGGCGAACATGGCTCCTGCTGCACTCCAACATCGCCGCACACACAATTTGCTGTTGATCTCGAAGCTGCTGAATCAGCGCGATGTTGCATCGCCGTTCACGCTCGTCCTCGATAGTCTCGAGCAATCGGGAAAGCCGCTTGTGGCGGAATATCTGAGGCGGGCAGATGTATGACACTGAAGCAATACTCACTGGCCATGTGCAAGGCTGACGAATACTCATTTGTAGGCATCGAAATTGCAAGTAGTCTTCGTGTCGTTTGAAACACTCCGGAAGCCTCGAGGTGCAGATGCCTTCATTGAGGCGTGGAAGCAAAGTCTGCCAACTTGGCAGAAGGAGGTCGTGCAATGTCTGAAGAATGAGCCGAGTCAAAGTGAGATTATAACATTCTGTGGCTATACAACGAAGAACACTGACGATGGATACAGAGAAACTCCTCATCTTCGACACCCTCAACACCCTAGCATCATCTCACAGCGCCACACTTGCAGCTCTCCTCTCCTCCTACATCGGACCATCATGTTCTCTCCTGGCACTCTACCATACAGACGTCCCGGTCTCGTCCACCCAATCTGAATCTGTGAACCCATACGCCCCAACACCACTGACATTGTTGCGATACCTCGCCACAACGATCTTCACAACCCACTCCCTGCATCACATCCTCGCCAAAAAGGCCGCCCGGGAACGAAGCCACGTAGAGCCCTCCTTCGGCCTCGAGACTGGGATTGAGGGAATTTTGCAGTCCTTCGGCGCGAATGGGTTGGAGGGTGTGGTGTTGGAGCTGGAGCATCGTCGAAAAAGTGGGCGGGGTGTGAGGGAGTGGTATTTCTTGCCGCGTATTCAATCCCCTGCGGTGCTTCCTAGCCAGGCAATTCGGTCGAAGGAGGTTGTCACTCTGCTGGAAGACCATCCTCATTATCGCACGCCAGAGGAGAGCGGTGCGGCTGCTGGAGGCGAGGCCGAGGCTGACACGACCTTCGAGCTGGGACTCACGGAGAAGCAGAGGAGGGACCGGGAAGGTGTGGTTCTGCCGTACTTTGATGCGCAGAAGGGTGGAGGAGATGGTGGGAGGATTTTGTATGATATGGGAAGTGAGGATGATTTTGATGAGGAGGAGGATGAGATTTGAAGGACGAGGAGAGGTCCTCGATGGCATTATTCACCACAGATGACTCTATGTCAAGCTACTGTCACTTCTGTCCCACCCTGTACGCTTGTTGTTAGACTCCATCGGCCTCGAAAATATATCACGTGATGAGCAAGATCGAGTTCGTGCTAGTTTCGCTGCCGATCTTGAAAGTGGAGCTGTGAATCCAACCTCGACGTCTTCTGCGCGAGACGCATAACACATCTTTTCAACATCAGTATGTCCGATCGCCTCGGTCGCCGCGACGATCGCCGTCCGCCCAGAGACGACACCAGGAACCACCGACCACGATACGGTTCGTACACCACTTCTTACCATACATCCACTGCTCGCGTGACTAACACCGGCCCCAGAACAAGACCGCTCCCGCTCTCCACGAGGCCGCGATCGCCGCGACGACCGTCGAAGAGACCGCTCTCCACCACGAAATGCGCCTAACTCTCGCGCCGGTCCCCCCTCACGACCCGACAACCGCGGTCGCAACGATTACCAACGAAACGGGCCACCACGAATACCCGGCGGCAGACCAGAAATCAAGCGCGAACCTCTGGATCCACAAACTGGCATGAAGAAGGACCTGAAACCCGACCCGAACATGATGGATATAGCGGAAGATGAGGACGAAGAAGCGGCGATGCAGCGGATCATGGGATTTAAGGATTTCCGCACGACGAAGAATACGAAAGTGCCGGGGAACGATAGGAATTATGCGGTGCATAAGGTGAAGAAGGCGGAGTACAGGCAGTATATGAATCGCGTTGGTGGGTTCAATAGGCCTTTGAGTCCGAGTAGGGTGTGAGGAGCGTAGAGGACACCTGCACAGGGTGGGAAATGGACGGGATTCTTGGCGAGGAGATATGGAGTCGGTATACCCATTAATTGCTGTGAGAGCAAGCGTTTCACGACAATACTTGGACCGAGAGTGTGCTGTCTGGTGGATGAAGACTCAACCGACTTTCCGACCTCGGTACTGCGTGGTCCCTCTAGTGTCGCTGACACGAACAGGAACACAACGGTCCTCGATTGATACCTCTTTGAAACCCACGGATTCGTAAAGTCGGACATTATATCCGGACATTATCCTCCATCTGGGAACGTAGCACACAGGACGGCAGGACAAGACCCATCGATCATTTCCAGAGAAATGCTGTACTACACTCCAAGACGTCCAGATTGCACGTGTGTGTCTTGACAGCTCACATGTGCTAGAGACGTGCTGACACGCAACCACGGAATATTTAGCGCTAAGATCGAACACGCTTCAGCTTGCGTTTCATGTATATTTCCCCAAGCGAGCCTATCTACACGATGCGCAACTTGGTCTCGGTAGAGTCAAGACTCTTTAGGTCTCCATCGACCTACTGAACAAGGCAAGTCGACCGGTGGTGTTGTAGCGATGGACTGAATCGTGGATCTGATGGAGCAAAGAAGTGGCGGCTAGGTGCATTACCGAATGCTCTAAAGCAAGCGGAAACTGCCGAGCAACGTCACTCCATGCAAGCAATAGCAATATGGAACTGCATACTGGGAAAGGTGGTCGTGGCAGCTCATAGTGCAGTCAGGTATTACTGGACAGATAATGCAGCCATGATCGAAAGGGTGCGTGACATAGTGGACCACACCATGTGGTCTGGAAAGTAGACTTGCCCCACGCGGTCTATGGTGATTCCGACGCCAGGAGTTACAACCGCGCTTGAAGCAAAGACATGGTTCTGTAGACGCCTTGTGCTATGAGGTTGTATCGACGATACCTCATTGGCCTGAGCCTGCCGTACGTCGTACAGACTGCATCGGCATCCCTGAACCTCGTAGGTATATATCTTCCCCATCACTTCCCACTCCTCACTGCATCCAGCACAGCCGTCTTACAACTTCACTCCGCAGTCTCTCATTCAAATCACCAAGAACCGTAGACCGGTCATTACATTCATTCGTGGCAAGGTCCATACATTCGTTCTCGAGAACACCAGCAACTTCAAACCCCACTCATCCAACTCAACAACTCAGCAAGCATGCCTTCCTGCACCAATATCGCCGCTCTCGCAGCAGCTCTGAGCGCCGTGCCCCTCGTCTCCGCTCACGGTTACGTCTCTGGCATCGTCTCCGATGGTCAATATTACCAGGGCACTTCTCCATCGTGGTTCTATGACCAAACCAAGCCAGACACTCCCGGCTGGTACGCCGACAACCAAGACAATGGCTACGTCGCGCCGTCTTCTTACGGAGAGGGCGACATCATCTGCCACAAAAATGCCACTGTCGGTGGTGATCCTGTTCCGGTCACGGCTGGGCGCAGCGTTGAATTAGAGTGGAACACTTGGTGAGTGAATCTCAGGAGTACATACCCATCATTGGCTAAGCTGGCAACGTCTCGAGCTGGCTCAGCAGCCTTAGAGAGCAACACCCCCGCACTTCAGTAAATTCATGTATGAGTTCGCTGAGGGATTTCGCTAGCCCAGGCGCGATAGCACGGCTCTGTCACCCCGTTGCTGAACATCCGCTGACTCCTTCATAATTCTAGGCCGGATTCTCACCATGGTCCAGTCATCACTTACATGGCTGCCGTCAGCGGCGAGTTCAGCGCAGTTGACAAGGCCTCTTTGAACTGGTTCAAGGTGTCCGAGGGTGGGTTGATCAATGACACTGTCAGCCCGGGAACGTGGGCTACAGATGAGTTGATTGGTATGAACACCACGAGGATTCGACGAATGCGACAAAAGGTACACTGACCATATCAAATAGCCAACAACTACACCGGGTCCTTCACCGTCCCCTCCAACATCAAGAGCGGCAACTACGTCGTCCGCCACGAAATCATCGCGCTCCACGGCGCTGAACCGGAAGGTGGTGCTCAAAACTACCCACAGTGTAAGTCTATAACCCACCCTCCCACTGTCCCTCTCTCCTATTATGACCACCACTGAAACATTCCACAGGTATCAACTTCAAAGTCTCCGGCTCCGGCTCCACCGACCCATGCAGTTCAGGTGCTGACTGCAAGGTCGGCACTGCCCTGTACAAGGAGGACGACCCTGGAATTCTCATCAACATTTACCAGACCTTGAGCAACTACACTATTCCAGGACCGAAGCTTTACAGCAGCTCTGGTAGCAAGAAGACTAAGCGTGTTGCGACTCCTTTCCGCGCTTAGAGTTCGTGACCAGCGGGATGAGATGGGAAAGTATGAGGGGTAGTTTTCGGTTCGATTTGAGTGGATTTTTTGCTTATCATAGCTGTTCAATTGACTTCTGCTTTGCGTGGCTCCTGCTCAGATTTTATAAGTGTGAATCTCCCCAGCTCGTATGGTCGGAGCTTCGAGTCCTCGTAGTCCGAAGAGTCTATGGGCAGCCCCCATTCTGACTAACCAATTAAATCCCATTAAATGGTAATACCTACTCCCTAGTCCTCCGCTGCACTTAGGTCCTCCTAAGAGATCCTCCCTCCCTTCGGGAGGCCCTCCTACCTTAGGCCCCTCCTAAGTTTGCTACGGCTACGAGAAATAGAGATGCTATTAGCCCTCGCCGGGCAGGCATGCGTTGTTTTTAAGTGCTAGAGGGCGAGAGGCTCTTATCAAATTTCGAACAGTAACTAAGCATAGGGGCTGCCCATAGTCGAAAATGGGGGCTGCCCATAGATTCTTCGCTCGTAGTTCATATCAAATGGCTTGACGATAG
The DNA here is from genome assembly GCA_001297265.1 of Mycosphaerella arachidis. Taxonomy (NCBI): domain Eukaryota; kingdom Fungi; phylum Ascomycota; class Dothideomycetes; order Mycosphaerellales; family Mycosphaerellaceae; genus Mycosphaerella; species Mycosphaerella arachidis. The sequence goes on from LIHB01000002.1 coordinate 599,961, forward strand.
TCCAAGCATCTTTGACCCTGGATCCATGCACTGGCATTAGTATGAAGCCACTAATACTGGTCTTGGTCAAATCGCTCATCACATGATGTTTGGACAGTTTGATTAAGCAAAGGAGTCTTGGGGATTACGAAAGCCGCCGCAGCAAGGAATACTCACGGTGCCCAATAGTTGTCGGCCCTTGAGGTCTACTGCAGGTACTTGGAAATTCTTCTCGTAGGGAATCGATGACGCCAAGATGCCGAGTTCGTAGATATTTTATCAAGTAGACAGTACGCCGTCAGGTGAGTATTTAGCTGCGCAGTCTAGGATCCGCCTCTACCGTCCCATTCCCACTCATATCGATAAAGCTGTAGGGAATATCGCAGGTCTGGGACCCACGATAGTAACGATGGCAGTCCAGGTCTGTGCTCTCGAACTAAGAGACAATCGCTGCTGATATCAAGGTTCCTTGCAAGACTGAGCATAGCATAGACGGGGTTCCGTGGATCCGTGCACGTGGTTGTGCGACAGGCTATGGCAATTGCCGTCGCCGTTTGAACCGCTCAGAGTAGCTAATGGGTGGAGGGTCATATTTATTGTCCTTGTGCTGCACTGTACATACGACCATAGATTCGTGAAAATAGGGCATCCCGTTCGCTCTGCCGTACTCAAGCACGGAATCGCAGGATTAGTACTTTGATGGGTGACCGCAAGGGAATACCCTGTGTCGTATGTCTTGCATCTCTTTTGCAAGTTGAAGTTGAGTGAAAAGTCTTTTTGGCTCTATTTACCCCTGCCAGCGAAGAACCTTCGACTAACGATATACATCGATATATGTGGAGCAAAAGCACGCCAGAGGGGCTCGATGAAACAACTCGGCTCGCCGGACGTCAGTAGGTTTGCCTTGCGATGGCGACGAAATATTCTGTATATATATATATATTAGTTTCATACATGCTATACGGTCGACGCTACCGATTAAATCTATAGGGCGTATATCGGCATATTCGCCGTGTCGCTAGCTATAGCGATTTAAAATCGTGTTGTCGAGGCTGCTAGAACCTGTTAAGTTACTACACCATTCGATCTCAGACGCTTCGCCAAGGCTCGCTATGAGCGGTCCAACCCGATTGGATCTATTGCGCCTAAGGTACGATGTTCCGCTAGAGTTTCGCGTCAAGAGAACACTTCTCCCCGTGGCAACCTTAGATACCCTTGACATTGTCTTTATCCGAGGTCTCACCCTCCAGACGCGGTTGTATCAAGCAGCTTGAGTCGACTTCGCTCTTGCTTGAGCGTTCTTAAGGGTCGCAAGCCAAGTCTTCGCCCTTGACCAGTCGAGTTTTGATGGAGACGATGATGGCATCGCAGTCGTTGCTGTGAAACAGCGGATATGCCAGACACTACAAGTAAGAAGTAAGATCCGAAGGATGCTGCCGGTATGGAGAATGGTACTCCTTACCACCCTCTTCGTCGCGATTTGTTGGCTGCTTACCTTGAAGTCCTTTAGCGTGGCACTCGTTCTCCAAGTCATCTCAGCGCTCTGCTCGCCTACTGAAGGACAATATGGTTAACATGGCAAAGTCTTGCGGATCTCAGGCTTCACCGTGGCAAGGTGATTTCGCCGACGGAGACCTACCACGTTAAGTCCATCATGAACACGATAGGGCTCAGTGACGTGGATATTGACATTCAAGGGACTGTTTCGTGGAAGGAAAATATTCCGTACTGGTTGGACCACAGTCTTCCAGTCGGCTACCAGAACTAGTCCTCCGCGTGGCTTTTCGGCGGTTAGAGTATCAGATGGGATGGTTTCGGATATGGAACGCTCGATGGCAATGGCCCGACCGTCTGTCGTCAACGGAGCTTGCTTTACAATCTACGAGTAACGCAAACGTAGAAATAAAACGGACATCAGTGTTTGATAAGCAAGTTTTGGGCGTTTTTAGCATATTCGCTGCATGCGCAGTTATCCGTTCACAAGCACTTACTGGATGTGGGTGCTGGCAGCCCTGAATCTTTGCTGCATATGAGTAGTGTGACTCGAATACAATCGTGAAGAGGTTCTATCAGCCAAGATTAACTTCTACAACGCTCCTTACAGGTACATGGTAGCGTGTTGTCGTAAAAATGTACAATGGTGTATGTATCGATGTGCTTCTCCCGTAGCCGGCACCTGCAGGTGCTCCGAATACTGTCACGCTTGCAAAGCCGTTCGTACCGGCTGTTAATCTCGACAATCTTGACGATATTGATTCTCGTGGACAGCCCTAGATTTCTCACATGCCCTTCCGAGTTAAAGCTACTCAGTCATCTGGCGATTTTCGTGTGACGGGAGGAGCCACTTGGAGTGAGCCTCTTCGAGGAAACGCGACAGTGCCATGTGGGCGGCGTTTGGGCAGGGCAATGTGACAAAGCAATGCTCAGGACCCGACGAAGGAATGCTCAGGGCCCTAGAAGGCATCATGTCTGTGGATGTTGATGTTGTCGACTTTTGCGGATGATGTCGAGAATGTCATCTCCGACCACGGCCCGACCCTGCCAGCCACTTCATCTCCCGTAGCGTAAATCACCACGATGACCAGTATGCATTTGCTAGTACAGGAGGTCAATACGAACGATGAGCATTATCGTGTGGAAGTGAGCTCTAGAGGCAAGACGAAGCAGCAAACCGAGCTCTACATCAGCACTGTTATGATTGGCCGAAGTCGCAGGGCAGCTCTCTCCTCAACTTGCCTGTTCGGTCTTGGCATGTTCAAGCAGTCGATAGGGCAAGCTTGAGTCAAACTGTTCATATGTCATGAGCATATCAAAGTTCGGAGCCTCGTGATGCTGCGTGAACAATTTACAATCCCTTAGCTGCCCAAAGACAACAATAGATAAGCATATTTGACTGAATCCGAGGAAATCGACAATGGGTTCCGTCGACAACAAAGCACGAGTGCTGCTCGTAGGCAGTGGTGGTGTTGGCACCATGGCCTCATACGCCCTCGAGACCGGTGGCAAAGCAGAAGTGACAGCGATCTGCCGATCAAACTACGAGGCAGCGACCAAGAACGGCTTCACAATCGACTCGCTAGAACATGGCCACGACATCAAAGGTTTCAAGCCTACGCACATCCTCAACAGAATTCCAGACGTCCAAGGAGAGAAGCTTGAGCCCTTCGAATACATCGTGGTCACTACAAAAAACGTCCCAGACATCAAGCCTACTGTCCCGGACATCATCACCCCAGCAGTGACTCCCGGCGTAACATCCATAGTCCTTCTTCAAAACGGCCTAAACATCGAGAAGCCCATCATCGATCGCTTTCCAGACAACGTAGTCATATCCGGCGTCTCCCTCATCCAAGCAGCCGAAACGTCCCACGGCGTAATCCTCCACGACGACAAAGACATCACCAAACTCGGCCCCTTCCCCAACCAGAAAGTGCCCGCTGAGCGTGCCGAGAAGGAAACACGGCGGTTCCTAGATCTGTACATGGCATGCGGCAAAGTGGGATGGGTCTACGACGACGATGTTCGGTTTACCCGCTGGAGGAAGCTTGTGTATAACACGTCTTATAACTCAGTTTCGGCGATCTTGACGATGGACACGATGCGGATGCGAATGTCGCAGCATGTGATCGATGACTTGATTCGACCTGCCATGCTGGAGATTCTGGCGATTGCGAAAGCTGTGGGTGTTGAGTTGCCGGAGGATGTGCCTGAGGTTCTGATTCGATGCGATCCGGTCGATGCGCCGTTTGTGCCGAGTATGGGGCAGGATGTGTTGAAGGTGAGGAACTTCCTGGTCGGAACGACTGTTGGAGAATGCTAATGAGAGTTACAGGGCAATTACATCGAAATGGAGAACATCGTCGGTGAGCCGCTACGGGAAGCAGAGAAAGTTGGAGTGTCAGCACCTGTTCTGAAGACGATATATGGCTTCTTGCGAGCCATACAGCTCAGGACCAAGGAGAAGAAAGGGGCGTGGCAGCCGAAGTGGGAAGAAGGGAATCCGTATGCCTAACTATGGAAGCAAATCGATAAATGACAGCTCAACGCCATTCAGCATGTTGGTTCGACGGCGTAGGCATTCGGAATCTGCATTAGCCGATCGAAATAGCTGCTGAAGTTCTGATCGCGCCGAATGAGCGCAAAATTTCTCGTCGTTAAGCTGTTATCTATTAGTTCACAGGCGCTTGCTATGTCCTCGTTATATGACTTTCATACCTTGCAAGCTTTGAAGCACTTGGAGCGAACTCCCTGGTGGCGATCACCGAGATAGCAGCCCATCGACCACCGGGTCCCCGAACGGGCATTCCAGACAAGATGAGGGCCACAAGCAACATGACCAATATAGGCTTGATCATGAAAGATCTACTAACCCCAATGCAGGAACATTCCCTAATACCTCCCCTCAAACCCATCAACCCTCTCCCTCGCCACCGCCGCGATTGCATCCTTTATCGGCGTGTCCCCACCGACCATATCAATCGCCAGTCCCTTCGTGCCATCATTCTTCATAATCTCCACAACCGCCGCAGCCACATCTTCGCGCGAAATCGTAGTGTTGAGATGCACTTTGCCAGCCGCAATTGTTCCCTTCGCAGGATCCTGCGATAAACCGCCAGGACGCACGATAGTGTACTCTAGGCCCCGGCGATCATTTTCTGTGACTAGCGAGCGGTCGGCGGCGAATTTGGCGTGCATGTATGGCTACAGAGAGATTACGTTAGTGCAAAGGAGGGTGAGGGGAAAAGGGGGTTGGGGGGAGATGTACCCCGATGACACTCCAAACCTTATTACTCCTATCTCTGTCCTCGTCGTTATACCACTCTGGTTCGGGTTTATTCTCACGGTCCCGGACATCAATAGCTGAGATGAGGATGTATCTTTTCGTGACTGCAGCTTTAGCAGTGGCGTCCATGGATTTGATGGCGCCTTCATTATCAACGGCTTTGGTCCTTTCAGGATTTCCGCCTCCTGCTCCGGCCGCCCAGATGACAGTGCTGGGGTTGGTCTGCTTGATGGTGTTGACGAAGTCGTCGACTGATGAGTCCTCGATTGATTGCACTATGGGCCTTCCACCTAGAGACTTCACGTCGTCTTGTTGGTCGGGGTTTCTCTGTGCATTCCTTAGCAGATTGTTATTCGGGTTGCGTACAATGGCTTACAATGATGGAGTAGACTGTTTGGCCTTCTTTTGTGAGGAGACGGGTGATGTGGCGAGCGACTTTGCCGCTCCCGCCGAAGATGAGAGTTGTCGCCATGTTATGTTCCAGTTGCTGTCTTCGGTTTCTAAATTGCTATATCGTCTCTTCCATCTTATACAGCAACACAATGTCGGACATGAATGACGTCGCTTCTCGGCAGAATTATTGATCCGCGGTAACACTTCGGGGCGACGCTCCGGCTTAGTTATCGAAAAGCATGAAGATCTGAGAAATGGCGTGCTGCGACGTTGGAGATTGCGTGCTTGCGTGCTTCAATGGTGTAAAAGTGGCTGTAATACAGAAGATCCTCTTCCCTACAATCTGTGATGTTGTTTTCTTCCATCATCAATCCAGTTGAAGTCATGCCTTCCAAACGCGAAAACGCACTCCAACTGTTAGCCGTCAAGAAAGGAGCGTAACTTGCGTGGCCCCGTTAAACTCGATCCTGTTCACGGAAAATGGACAATCAAGCCTTCTTTGGGACCTGGATGGCGTACTGCTTGAGATACTCGTAGTCGGCAATGTTGTCGTCGACAGTCTTCTTGATAATGTCGGCAGCTTCTTGGCCGTATTTGTCGACCCATTCCTGGTACAGCTGCTCGTCGCTCTTGGGCGCGTGCTTCTGTGATGGTAGGTCAGCTATCCGATCAATGTATGACTGACGAAGCAGGTCGACGATATCACTTACGTGCTGTCTTGGCTTCAAGTCGGTCGAGTTGATAGCATCGTCGTGGAAACCGTTCCACTTCTCGAACTGCTCCTTCGCGAACGCATGCGACTCCTCCGAATCCCAGTTCAACATGGCTTGAGAGAAGTCCAAACCGATCGATTCGCAGTACAGACGAAGGTTGCCCTCTGGATCGTCAAGCATGTCGTCGGCATCAAGAACGCAAATCTCGACCTGGCCTGGCCTGAGCTCGACACCTTCGGCATTCTCCTGGCCGCAGATCTTTGGACCGACCAAGCCAGTATCCTTGAGGTAGTCAAAGAGACGACGGAGTTCATGGTAACCAGCCTCCTTGGGCATGAAAGGGCTGAACTGTGTTCGCTCTACCAATGGTGGGATGCAGCATCGGTAGTAACTTGGGATGGACTTGCTGGGATGTCTGATCAAGAAAGTCCAGTGGAACTTCTCGAGCATCTCCCTGGGCACTACAGTTGGGTTGTTGGGCTCCGCAAACGAGTTCTCGTATGGGAACGGAGGACTCTTTGGACTTCTAGGACTACTTGGCCTGCTAGCCTCTGGGGTCATGGCGATAGCGGAATCCTTGTCGCTCGTGGCATCGCCACCATCGTTGGCTGCAGGCAGTCCGTTGGTGCCAACACCGCGCTTGATCTGGTGAAGAGAAGGTGCGATGACAGGAGCCTGCTTCTCTTCAGGGATGTAATACTGGGCCATGTCCTTGATGAAGGTGCGCTTGCCCTAGGAGGTAGGTCAGCGTTACTGGACGACGACACAGTCGCATCATTTCGGAAAAGCAGGACGGCGGCAATGACATCTCAGCCATCGCACCAGCCGAGGACGAGCACGATAATCACGAAACCACGTTGTGGTTCGCGAGAAATACGATCTTCGGCCTGTCGCTTAGCCACGGGCGCAATTTGCGCCAAAAGAGCTTGGCACCGCCAGAGACGGCCCAAGCGCAGCCTGAGTGAGAGACGACAATGCAAGGTACCGGAGATGTGAAGAATGCGATATTGGGAATTGCGGGTCAGAACATACCTCGGTGGACTCGGACTCGATCCTGTCGAAGATGGACTTGAACGTCGACTGGCTGAAACCGCTCTTCTCGCGATCTTGCTCATGCTCCTCGCCTTCGAACCTGGACCCCATTCTTTCAGGGCCATAATAGTAGGCGTCGCCGCAGGGCTCATGGACTGTGTGGATCGAGTTGCGACGGGTCATGAATACCTGATGCTTGAGTCAATGCCAACCGCCTCATCCATCTTGCGAACAAAGGACAGACCCGCTCGAATGCAGTAGAGCATGCCCGTGGGTGGGTTGCTACAAACACTGGCTTGTTCGACATGATGGCTGATGGTCTCGACGGCCAGTGTAAAGCTGGATTCCACGTCTTCACTTGGCCGGCAGTGTACTGTTTGTGGTATACCGTCCTTTGAGAATGGCACAGATAACAATGGTAGGGTTATGGTGTCTTACGACAGGCTTGTGCCGATTATAGACAATGAAATGTGATGATGTTTCTCTTTGCAGACACTGCGAAGTAGCGAAGGGAGTTCTATTGCCGTCGAGTAACACTCTGACGGGTGAATGCCGGAGCAGTGGCCGTGGGCGCTTTAAACTTTGGCCTCATGTCAAAGCCAACAGGTTGAGAAGGTACAAAGGGAACTGGGCCACTTAGCTGCAATCGATGTACGTCAGGCATGAGCTCGCTTCGGCTGATGTTACGTTTCCAGGCTTTGAACTAGCCACAAGGCTCATGGCACGAGCAAAGGAAAACCCTCGACTTTGAAGTGTCGAATGAAGATCCAGACCTGCCCCACTGTGGCTCCGAACATCGGCGTAAGGAGGATCTAAACGCCTTAGCGGGATGTGGTGAGATGAGCCAGGAGTGCTGCATCACCCACGGCTTCCAATTGGCATACTGCGGACGGCGTGGAGAGCATATAGTAGATGGTATAGAATGGGTAGGTCGTCCGTAGAGGTGTAGTCGAGATAAGGGTGGTTTCTGCGGGCTCGTCCGACACAACAGCGCTGAACGCCCACTAGACTTGAGCACGCCATCACGGAGCGGTATGAATGGCCAAGTCCCCTCATCCCACAGTCGTGCAGATAGCGCAAAAAGACAGTTATAAGGCATAGTGCACCTTTAAGCCTTCACATTGCGCGAATGGATGAACTTGCAACGGCAAGAGCGTCTATTCATGCCGTGCTTGCCACACCCTGCCCACGACCATTTGTGACAGCTGTGGCAGCCGCACCTCGCGCTGGAAATGTCTTCTGCACAAACGTTGCCGTCTTTTGCCGCATTCGTTTGCCTCGTGTTGTCGCGATGTCGGGCGCAAGGACGCCTTGGCTGGGCTGTTCTTGCTTAGATTTGCGTCGCTGTTCCACCGGAACGTGTGTAGTAGTTGCATGCGCCATTTTTGCCACGAAGGAGTGTAGAAAGGTTCCACAAGCTAGCTCCTTGGTGTTTGCAGGGGTTTGGTAATTGAATGCCCGCTATTTCTCCAGTCTCTGTGCCCTTATTTCCACGCTATCATTCAGGTAGAGTCGAAATTGGTCATTAGCCCATAGCGATATTCATACGTTGCTATGAGTCTCCGAGAGGTCGCCGAAGAGGAAGTTTCTACGGAACCATCATCAGAGGCCTTCACGATGTGCCAAAAGTATGGCTGATAGATGGTCACCGAGTCAGTCGACAGTCGCGCGGCATAGATGGCCTAGTGCGGCAGTTTGTCGTGTGCACACATCCCACGTCTACTGCCCACACAGCGAGGACGTACATCCAAGCGCTGTGGAGCGATGAGAAAACGTCCCACGGCACCGCGTTGTCTTTGTTCTGTCGGCCTGGCTTGCCGGCGATGTCAAGCGCAGGCCTTCAGAACTTCAGATCATAGTATACGAGGCATCATGCCGTCTTCGCTTTGCCAGAGTGATCTGGAATGACCCAGTTGTTGGTCTCCCACCCTATAAGACATCGGTTAGCAATCACGCTCTCCATCAAATGAAGCACGACATACACCATCTTCGAATTCGAGCGCCAACCGTTTGGCCTGAGAACTTGGTTGCTGCATTCCAGTGTCTCCCTATGAGCCCATTAGTGGGACGTCAAATCATCGCCTAGGTCGTGTACCTACAGCCTGCAACGATGAGCGTCCAGGCGACGCCTTGAACCAGGGGCATGAAAACCTATCGCCAGATCAGTCCACGTTCCACGTTTGCATGGCGAATCCTTCATATACGCACCTGATCTTTGATCGTGATGAGCGTAACCATCTTCCAATCATTGGCCTGCTCGATGCTCTTCAGGTAGCTCTGTTCGAATCGCAAGTCTGGCAGCTGCATGTGCGGTGGCTTCCTCCTTTGGTCCTGCGGCAGTGGCTTCAGGACGGACAGCGGTACTTCGTCTTCTGCGACATGCTCATATTCCTCGAGATCTGCTGATCTATCCCACGTTACGCGCTCTTTCGTGTCTGCCGAGGTAGATGGTGCCAGGTCCGCGCGTGAAGGGGCCCTGTTGATGTGTGCAGTTTGAAACGTCTCGGCGGCCTGGATGGCGATGTCTTCGAGACCCGGTGCCATGATTGGTGTAGGTCTCTTGCAACGGAGATGCTGTGTCGATGCGGCGATGAGTGTTGGTGTGGTCGTAGAGTGGGAGAGCACACCCTTGACGACTTTCAAGCTGCGGCTCAACTCGTGGAATTGATGCACAGTTTCAATCGAGTCCGCATGTGAAACGAGAGCGTTAGGCGATGCAGCTGAGACCGATGCAGTGCATACTCTACTGTGTCACTTGACCGACGTGTAAGAGACTTCAGATCAAGCAGCAGAGTGACATGCACAATTGGACCTTGATCATCGTCTTCAACTTGAGGCAATCGATACGGCATCATCAGCAGGGTCCAAGGTCGGTGCTTTGGAGGACCCACTTGAACAAGTTCATGGTGAATGGCATACAACTCCAGACAACCTGCTCACTCTACACCACAGTGCCACCACAACGTCGAGATGGGTAACGCAAACTCGCAGATGCTCGACAGCATCGTCAGCGGCTCAAATTGTATGTTTGGACAGCACTCACAGCCTTACATTCCGCTGAAACATGACCACTTGCTGACCATATTTGTTCACAGTCGATAGAGATGAGGTCGACCGCCTAAGGAAACGCTTCATGAAACTCGACAAAGTACAAAACACAATACTCTGCCCACCTCCCACCTCCTAACCCTCATGTGATAGGACAACTCGGGCACAATCGAACGCGACGAATTCCTCTCCCTCCCCCAAGTCTCCTCGAATCCCCTCGCAACCCGCATGATCGCCATCTTCGACGAAGACGGTGGCGGCGACGTCGACTTCCAAGAATTCGTCTCCGGTCTCAGTGCATTTAGCTCCAAAGGCAACAAGGAAGAGAAACTCCGCTTCGCCTTCAAAGTCTACGACATCGACCGCGACGGCTACATCAGCAACGGCGAGCTCTTCATAGTACTGAAGATGATGGTCGGCAGCAACTTGAAGGACCAGCAGCTGCAGCAGATTGTGGATAAGACGATTATGGAGGCGGATCTGGACCATGATGGGAAGATTAGTTTTGAGGAGTTTACGAAGATGGTGGAGAATACGGATGTGTCGATGAGTATGACTTTGGACCAGTTTTAGACAGAGGATTCGGCGGAGTGATGGTGTGGCGATATGGATACCCCTACACAAAGAGATGCTGCAGCAGAGGGAGGCGTTTGGGGCGTTCCTGACTCACAGCACGAAGGCGGGATTACGACGCTATTCGGCAGGTTGCCTACGAAATGCATACTCTAAAGCGTGCTCTTGATGAGCTCTACGCCGGCCTTCTTCTCCCACCCTTTGATCACTTCCGTATGATCGGCACCAGGCCCAGCAATTTTCAACGCCTCATCCAGCTCCGACACCATCAGCTCAGCCAACGACGAAGGCACACCCATATCATCAATGACCTGCCTCGCAATTTTCATATCCTTCACCAACAACTCCAGCTGATACCCTGACTTGAACCTCCTCGTGAGACCCTACCACAATCATCAGCACAACACCACCACCGCACCTTTTTGAAGAGGACTCACATCCGTCCTAAAACTCTCCTTCGTACTAAAATTCACCCCAGTCCCCACATTCATAACCTCCACCATTTTCGCAGGCTCCAGCCCAAACTTCTGTCCAGCAACAAGCGCATCACAAAGACCCAGAATGCTCGCGGCACTAACATAATTATTCAACGTCTTCATCGCGTGCCCAGCTCCCAGACCTCCCATGTGGAAGACATACTTCCCCATAACTTTCAGGACCGGCATCGCCCTTTCTAATGCAGACGAGTCCGGGCATCCAACCATTAACGTAGCATCCCCCTTGCTGAGGGCGAAAGCGTATTCCTGCGTGATGGGAGAATCCATCAGGATCAGAGTAGGGTTGATGTCCTGGAGAAGTTGGGCGGTTTGTCGAGTCTGGAAGGGTGAAGAGGAGGACGTATCGATTATGATAGTTTCATTCCGCAGGTAAGGTGCGACGCCGTCTGTGCCAGCTTCGCCGAGCAAGACTGAACGCACGATGGAGCCGTTCGGGAGCATGGTGATGAGGATGTCTACGTCGCTGAAAGAACTGTTGGTCGTGGCGACTGATGAGTTGGGATGCTCTGATATGAACTTTTCTGCTCTGTGGAGGTCTGCATCCTGGACGAGAAGGGTGTAGTTCTTTTTTGACCTTGAGAGGACTGAGGCGAGGGAGTAGCCTGCGTTGCCTAGGCCTATGTAGCCGATCGTTTTGATGGGTTGTGCGGAGGACATGGTAAGTCTGACAACAAGATCTGCAAGGAGGCTTCTTGATGTGCGAGCTGGAAGAGATGGGAACTTCTTTCTAGCACGACACTTGCCTTCATACACTCTGCAGAGCAGGTATCAAACGAGGCGTGCTATGTGCACGATATTGAGATGTGCAGGCATGTACATGCAGTGCGGAGAAGCTGTTCCTACCAATAAGGTCAACTGCCGATGCAGGCCACGAGCATGGAAGCGTTGCCGCTCGATGATCCACGTTACAATCATGTCTCATATTGTCGTATATCAACTTTAGGACAGACACAGGGCGTCCTCATGCAGACCGCATCCAGCACAGTCTCTTAGCCACCTAGATCAAATCCCCCAACACCAGGACCACCATCCAAAATCCAACAAAAGCGTCACTCAGGACAATGCCATCAGTCAAAGACTTTCCCGCCAAAAGCGCAGATCTCGAGCCGGCTGATACATGCACCTTCTTGCCCGTTCCGATCAGATTGGTGCTCCTGCCGCCGGGGCAAAACACAATATTGAAATTCCCACCCGCAGGAATAATGAATGTGCTCTGTTGATCATCATTCGGAAAGGAATAGGCATCGGGACAAACCGCCTTCGCAGCTTTGCCATAGTAATTGTTTGCGCAGTTTCCCGCCCCGGCGTACGAGCCCGTACAGCAATACTTAGGTTTCTTGTACTTCTCGCAAGCGGAGTTGCAGGCTTGGTAGATAGGTCGTTGGACGTTGCCGTCGGGGTAAGGATATACGCCGTCGCCGGGAGCTTTGGGAGCATTTTCGAGGAGGTCAAAGGGACACCATTTGGATAGCGTTTGGGCGGTCTGCTTGTCTTCGAAAACAGAGTTGTTAGATATGCCGAGGACTTGCTGGTGACTACTTGATCCACTGGCTGTAAAACCGTTCGCGCTGCCAACGCATGATGGGTTCGTGGTGCTGGTGTCGAGTTGTTCTAGCTTGCTGACACCATTGGGATCCAGTACAATGGCCATATCCAGATTGTAACCATCGACTAGGCTGAGGTCGTAGAAGGACTGTTCGCCATCGCCTTGCATCGTGAATTCTGCCAAGGTGGCTGGAGGGTTGCCAGCTTGTCTACACTTCTTGGGTCCACATTCGCCAGTCTTACAGTTTCCGTCACTTGTATCATCGTGAAAGGAGCAGTTCGTGCGAGCCCAGATTCTCCCTTGCCAATTGCTGGCAACGGTGACAGTCTGCTTGGCACCTGCTTTCAGCTCGAAGCCGTCAGCTGTGGGTCCGTCACCGGCTTGAGTAACCATTCCTGGCCATATTGTCTCGCTGCAGAGATTGGAGACCGTCAATGTGAGCTCGGAGTCCTGCCGCGGGGCAAGTCGTCGCTTGGCGTGATGATGAGCTGCACAAGAGTGTCTAGTGCCAGCCAAGAGCAGTACACGATGTAGCAGCAGTGAGACGCGGCGTCTCATGTCTTGTAGGGGGTCCTGCAGCAGCTACAGCGTCTTCCGTGCTGCTCTCTCCTTGTGCTTCGCTTGCTTCGCTCGTAGGCTCGCTGTCTTGGCTTTGACCGAGGTGCGGATGCGTTCACGTAGTAAACGAAGCTTGAGGCGATCTCTGTGGCCTCCAACAGTGCGTGTAGTGCTGATGGCAGGTCTGCTCGCCGATCTCGAGCCGGTGGTCTTGACCTTGAGAGCCAGCGTAGCGGTGTCGCGACGTACGGGTGAGGGCGAAGAGCTGGTGGTAGTGGAGGAAGTGTCGGAGGCTACGGATAGCGCAGGAGGAGAATCAGGTGGCCAGTACTCTTTGATGAAGCAGTCGGTAGATTCGAAGTTCCCCGTGGTCGCAGTATCTAGCTGTTGTGATTATGGCTATGAGTGGGACAGATGTAGGAGACTTGACAAGAGAAGTGCTGTTGATGCCAACGTGGAACAAGATCAGCCATCCAGCAGCTGAATACCTACCGTGAACGCTAGGAAGCGACATATCGGCTGCAGGAGCATTCCTGGCGATGGTGTCGTCCAATGCTGGCAGGAGATGTTGGAAGCGCTTGTCGAAGTTGAAACGAGGAAGCTCCGCGCTTATGTCACGGATCGCTTCAGGTCCGGGCGTGGTGAGATACTCGGTTGAGCACCGTCCGACGCGCATGCGTACTATCACAACAAACATCATCGCTACTCGATGCGACGATTCGACCACAATGAGGCCGGACGCACTCTCTCCAGAAAGCAGCAAAGAGATAAGGCTGAACATGCGCCTTCAGGGAGGCGCGAACAAGTACCCAGCGAAAAGCCACGCCAGGAGAGTGGCGGACAAGATCAACAGTGAGAACGGGAATGGACTTATCATCATCGCGGGCACCAAGACTGTGAACTGGCCGAACTCTGACATGCCAGCGCCCTTCAGACAAGATCGCTACTTCTACTATCTATCCGGCTGCAACGAACCTGGCTGCTACATAACATATGACATCGAGAATGATAACCTGAAGCTGTGGCTCCCACCTGTCGATAGTGACCCCAGGCATATGCTCTACTACGGTAGGGGAAGCACTGTTGTGGAAGCTCTGGAGAAGTATGACATTGATGAAGCGGTTTACATAAAACCTGGCAAACCATTCCCTTCGATCGCCGAGCAATTGCAGAAATACGATGGCTGTGCGGTGGTGACCACACCCAGAACTCGAGGCGAAGATCCAGGGGCACTCAGTTCAAAGCTTCGCCCTGCCATTGATGCCTGCCGTGTTATCAAGGACGAGCATGAAATCGACCTTATACGGAGAGCCAACGAGCTCACTGCAGCCGCTCATGTCCAAGTTATGAAAGGTATGCACGACTTCACAAGCGAGGCTGAAGTTGAGGCAGCCTATATGTCTGCCTGTATAGCTCGGAAAGCAAAGGATCAGGCATACGACCCCATTATAGGCGCAGGGCCCAACGCTGCTACATTGCACTACTCTGCCAACATCGAGGACTTTGGCAATGGCCAGACAATAGTGATTGACGCTGGCTGCGAAGCCGAAAGATACGCTTCTGACGTGACGCGGACACTGCCGATCAATGCAAAGCAACCAGGGCACTGGCCGTCCAAGGAAGCGGAAGACATTTACAATCTGGTCGAGAAGATCCAGGAGTCATTTATCAAGCAAATACGGCCTGGCAACAAGTATATTGAGATCACATGGCATGCTCATCACGTCCTGATCAAAGGACTGCTCGAGCTAGGAATCCTCAAAGGCGACCCTGCCAAAATCTTCTCTTCCGGAGTTTCAATGGCATTCCTGCCTCACGGTCTAGGCCATCACGTGGGTCTTGAGGTCCACGACGTATCGCCAGCACCACCTCCACCTCTGCAGCAAGATGATCCAGACTTGTATCAGCAGTACATTGCAAGAACAGAGGCGGCCTACTTGCAATGGAACCCGGACTATGTTGCTGCCTTTTCGGAAATGGAACCGGCCCAACTTGAGAAGTTCTGTCTCACCCCATTCGACAAGAATGCAGCACTATTAGCAAGCGTCGATGCACCTGCTCTGGAACCGGGGATGGTTGTTACTGTGGAGCCTGGAATCTACTTCAATCAGCCTTGGCTGGAGAAGTTTTTGCAGGTTCCTAAGTTGAGCCAGTTCATCGACAAGGAGGTCTTGAAGCGATACATACCAGTGGGAGGCGTGAGGATTGAAGATGATATCTTGATCACCAAGGATAGCTATGAGAACTTGACGACTGCTCCAAAGGGTGATGAGATGCTGCAGATTATTCGTGAGGCTGCTGCAAAGGCGTAGAATGTGTGGAAGGTCGACAACGAGCCCAAAGATCTCACTAGGAAGTGTATCGTATACTTTGATGTATCTCAGGAACGTCTGTAGTGTACGTCATAAATCCAATGTCAGCACGTCAGGCGAAGAAATTCGGAACGCACGGATTCGGCGACATTCCCGACCACCTGCAAGCATGTATGTAACTCATACAGTCCCCACCTCCTTTTCTGCAAAAAGAAAAAGGAACATTGTGGATTGCAGGTGCAATGTAGGATAATGGCTATATTGCAAAAGTGGTTCGACAATCGTGCACGGCCTTGTCTGAAGGCAATTTTGGCAAAAGGAAAGTCACTCAGCAGAGTGAATTGTATAGCTTCGGGTGGTTTCGATCCTGATACTGTCAACATTCACTCTTTGCCTTGATTGGGCTATTGAATCTTACCACCGTCCTCCGGGTCACTGAAATTCCACATGATATGGATATGAGCCCGGCCTGGATCATTTTTCAGAGTTTGTCGCAGGTGACAATTCAGTTGAGTAGCCACTTACGCGCTTCCGCCTGCAAAGTCGTTAGTATGAATACCAGGTATTATCCCCACGATATGACTCACTGCGCCACAAAGCTGGCAGACTACACCATCGGTGCATCTTTTTGATGAGGGAGGCAAAATCTTAATTGATTATATCTGTACCCAAAATGTCCAGGAGCTATGCGCCTTGGCTAACTCACTTCTAGAAACCGCGCGTCACTCTTCTGTTCATGAATATCATGATACATCACTACGTTTTCATCCCTGTCCTTCATCTCACACTACTACTAACACTCGTACTAGCACCCACAAACCTCCTCATGCCAACATTCTTCGCCATCTTTCCTTGCTTCTTCGACTTGACATCCAAGGGATGATCCTTCTCCCACTGCTCGTCTTCCCTGAACGCCTCAATTGCAGCCTCCAGATTCCACTCGGATTGCTTCAAGTACAATAATGCAACATCATACCTGAGACGAACGGGCACACTTGTCAGCATGATCAGCATCGGCCATCGACGAAGACGAAGAGACAACATACTCTGCAACTTTACAAGCCATCATCCATCGCCTTGTCTTGTTCTTTCTAAGTTCTTCCTCTTCGCTGTCCACAGGTTGCGGCGATAACGAGACTCCACCTTTATAGAACTCGCCAGGTATTATGACCGTCTTGCGTCCTTGTATCAGATGATCGCTGAACACATTATTCGCCTTCCGTAAGGCATGCGCTGGAACTCCATAAGCCAAAGATAACGAGTGCAGCGACTCGCCAGGTTTCAGAAAATGCAGCACATCCTCATGATGTTGCTCCTTTTCTGACGTCAACTGTCGTGGCTGCACTTCCGAGTATCCTGGGAGTTCATCATCTTGTGGCGAAGGTGGCGGTATCCGTCGATCGTCAAGAGATGAGTATGCTGGTGGATCTTTCAGGCCTTGCGGAAGTAATGATGGCTCTGTTGTAATTTGACAGTAGGGACAATACGTCTCGTAGCGTTTGTTTTGGTTTAGACATCTTGAACAGATTGATCGTCCGCAACATTGAAGATATCGGCCTGCGAGCAGCGGTTTCTCGGATGCTGGATCTGTGGCTCGTCCGAAGGGTGAGGCGCAAGTTGCACAGGCGTCGGCCATGATGGTGTACAGTATTCACAAAGTTGCAACAGTATTACTCACAACACATGTAGATGTCGTAGTATGTCGTTCCTTACAATATGGAAGCAACTTCAGATGGCTGCCCTTCGAGATGCGCATGTAAGACGTCAGAAGGGTCCGCCCTAACTACACACTCTCTCCCTCCGTCGCTGCACGGAACGCGCGGTGGCCCATTTGCCACTGACTAGCCGCGATTCGGCTGGGCGTCTGGGACCACAATCTCAGCCTCGAACCACTCCTCACAGCACATCTCAAGATCATCCTTTCAGCGCTGTACAACTTCTTACCACTCTGACCACATACACTCCTTTCCATACTTCACCGGCTTACGACTTGCGTCCGCCACAGCTGCTCCGCCTCCGTCGACCTTACCGCATCCTACCACTTTGTTTCCCCTGCGCAGCTTCCCGGTCATCTTCCCGGGTTGATCGCGTGCACCAATCTCTACGCAACCCGTCCTTCCTGCGCAATCACCAACGTTCGCGCGCCTTGGGCGCATATCATACGGTGCGAAGCACTTACGCAAACACATTCGAGCGTCATGGCGAACGCGACCACCTTTTACGACCTCCCTCCTCTGCCCAACTACACCCTCAAACCGCTGGCTCCGATTGTGCCTGGCCTGGACGATAAATATCTGACGATGGCACTGCCAGTGGTGGCATATTGGGCCGTGTCACTCTTCTTCCACGTCATCGACGAGTGGGACTTGTTCCCGCAGTACCGCCTCCACACCCCAGCCGAGGTCTTGAAACGGAATCACGTCAGCAGGTGGGACGTCTTTAGAGATGTCATTATACAACAAGTCATACAGACGATAGTCGGCATTGGCCTGACTTTGTTCGATCCGGAGCCGGTTTATGGCAAAGAGGAATACGATGTGGCTTGGTGGGCGCAGAACGTGCGTTTGGCACAAAGAGCTATTCCTGTGGTGCTGGGCACGATAGGGCTGGACGCAAAGACACTGGCGAGCAATTTGGGTTCTTCGCATGCCATGCTGGCAGGCGTGGTTTCCGGCGGCTTCTACCCAGACCTCACGCAGAACATGACGCTTCTTGGAGAGTCTATTTCAGCACCTGCATTTGCGAACTGGGAGCTGCTGACCGCAAAGGCTATATACTGGATTGGTATCCCAGCACTGCAATTCCTGTTTGCCATCTGCATCGTCGACACATGGCAGTACTTCCTGCACCGCGCCATGCACATGAACAAATGGCTCTACACGACTTTCCACAGTCGTCACCACCGTTTGTACGTGCCGTATGCCTACGGCGCTCTTTACAATCACCCGTTCGAAGGCTTCCTCCTGGACACTCTCGGCACTGGTATTGCTTACTTGCTTACTGGCATGACGGTCAGGCAGAGCATGTGGTTCTTCACAATGTCGACGATCAAGACTGTGGACGACCACTGCGGCTACGCTTTTCCGTGGGACCCATTGCAGCATGTGACCAGCAACAATGCTGGGTACCATGATGTCCACCACCAGAGTTGGGGAATCAAGACGAACTTCTCTCAGCCGTTTTTCACCTTCTGGGACGGTTTCTTGGGCACAAAGTGGACTGGAGGGGATGTCAGCGCACGATATGAGAGGGCACGCCTCGCAGCGCAAAAGAAGGTGGATGCAGGTGCCACAGTCACGAATTCTACACCAGCAGAAAGCGCCCGGCCCGACAAAGTGTACGCGCAGGATGCATCGAAAGCGTCAAGTACCGCACGCAAGGTGCAATCGGCGGCAGAGCCTACGATACCTAAAGGTCAGGCCGCCAGTCAAGCCATTGGATCACGACAGCAGGTGCTTGACGATCAAGCCGCTGGCGGCATGCACATCATAGCTGAAGAAAATGCAGATGAAGTGAAAGCACGAACGAAGACAAGACAATCTCAAATTCCCAGGAAGAGGACGACAAGTTCTGGTATGGGACTGAAAGGGTTCGCAGATAGGGTGGGCGAGTCGTTACATGGGAAAGGGACAGGAGTGCTTGGTGTAGAGAGCCGAAGTACGAGGTAATAATTATGGTAATATCTAATGCAGACTGATTATGCCACAAGATGTACTAGACCAACGTTCGCGCAAGGCGACACTTTACGAAGAAATCGTCAAGTCTTGCTTCTGCCATATCTTGTTCCAGGTCTCGCTATTGCAAAGGGCAGCCAGACCACTATATTTACAGCTTTGGTCTTCATTGCTGACCGTCGACCGGGAAGGTCGCGAGCTCCTGGCCTCATCAGGCGTGGGCCGTCTACAAGCCCTGTAAAAGCAATCGGCGATGGATCTCAATCTAATGATTTGGAGGGAACGGCAGCCAGGCGCAAGGAAGCGAGAGACGCTCGATGCAGCAAGCTGCAGACAATAGACCCAGCATACCTGCACCGTTGATGCTGTAGCACCTGCAGCGGTCAGTCTGGATCGCAGCTGTTTCTTTTTTTACCGGGATGTCAGCAAGGCCTCGAAGATGTGCACCGAGTATAATTTAAGAATGGCGATGAGCTAGGTACACAATCACTGACAATCACGATACAATCTACCAACGCCATGGCATCGAAAGAACTCGCCATCCCACTGGGATCACTCATCTGCGTGACAGGCTCCAACGGCCTGGTCGGCAGCCACATCGTCGACCAACTCCTCGCCTTCGGCTACAACGTCCGCGGCATCGTTCGTTCCCTCGAAAAATCACACTGGATGCTCCCGCACTTCAACACCAAATACACCACCACCCGCCTCGAACTAATCCAAGTCCCCGACCTCGCCATCGAAAACTCCCTGGACTCCGCTCTCCAAGACTGCGCCGGTCTCATCCACGCCGCATCGGACCTTTCCTTCTCCCCAGATCCACACGTCGTGATTCCCAACTCCATCGCCCAGGTTCTCAACGCTTTGAAATCCGCAGCGAAAACTCCAACCCTCAAACGCTTCATCTTCACATCCTCATCCCTCGCCGCCGCATCTCAAACCCAACCCCCCAACCCCTTCGACCTGAACCCCAGTTCCTGGAATTTCCACGACCTCTCCGCAGCATGGGCGCCCCCTCCCTACGACCACCCACCCGACCGCTTCGCAAAAGTCTACGCGGCGAGCAAAGTCCAGGCGGAGCAGAAGTTCTGGGAATGGATGGATCGGACCCGGCCGCATTTTGTGGGCAACTCGGTCCTGCCGGATTGGGTCACGGGCGCTCCTGTCCATCCCGCACAAGGCTTTCCGAGTGGGGTGAGGTTGATGAGAGGGTTGTGGTATGGGGATCGGGGATTTCATGCTGTGGGACCGGGGCATATGGTGGATGCGGAGGATACGGGGAGGTTGCATGTGGCGGCGCTGGCGATGCCTGTGGTGGCGAGTGAGAGGGTTTTTGCGTATGGGTGGCCGAGGCGGTGGACGGACTTCGTTGAGAAGTGGTGAGGATCCTGTTCAAATTGAGATGCTGGGGAGCACTTGTGGTATCTCGTGTATTGGGAGAGTATGCTGACTTGTGGGAACTCTAGGAAGGAGATGTACCCGGATCATGAGTTTCCTGGTAGGTTAGGGATGTTCTTGCATTGCAGGGTCTGACTGACGTTCTTGCAGAGCCTCCACCTCACGAGGGATGGGATATGTCTGCTGGTAGAGTGACTGCACGACCGCGAGCGGAGGAGCTATTGCACTGGATTCATGGCAAGGGATTCAGACCGATGGATGAGAGTCTCAGAGAGCTGGGAGACTACCTGGAGGAGGATTACAAGGCAAATACGGAGTCGTGACTGTCGATGTGCACGAGCCAGTAGAACATCCGGCGCTCGGGAAGGGTCTGAGGTGGTTGCTGCAATGCCACAGGGCAATCCTGATGTTGCTGGCTCGAAGCAAGTCTGACTACTACGGACTTGGCGAGCATGCTTGCTTGACCTGAGGCGTCCCATCGTGCTCCATATGTCTCGAAGAGCAGACGAGCTGGCGTCTCTCTAGCACATCCTATAGTGACTGGGCGATGTCGGACGGTCGTGGGCCGTCTCGCATCTTCGACAAGACTGTGTAGTGTCGTCAGGACATGTATCCTCACCATCTCACTTCGTCTCCTCATTCATCTCTTACATGCTGGCTCTTAAAGCACCGCTGCTGCTCTTTCTCACCACATTGCTTGCACCTGACGTCAAGTCGAGCACGCGGCTCTACCGGCAAAGAACTAGCCGTCGCGCACGCATCGCCACGTGCATGAATCGGTTATGCCATCGACTGCCACGCTCACCCACGCGTGCCCTCTGCCAGACCTCCGCATGCTACTCTTCTCAGCTGCCGTTCGCGGCCTAGAGCATTTCCCATACGCGGTGCCTCTGCAAGCGATCCAGTGCGCGGCCATGTTCACGGCACGTTTCTCAGCCGTCGGCGACCAGCTCCACTACTCTCCTCCGCACGTTCCTCAACACAACAACACCGCCAACAATCCATCCTCACCCACCTGATAGCATGCAGCCAAGATCGCTAGACTCTCAAGACTTGCTAAGCTCTGCGGCAACATGTCAAATGAGAGGCTTACACCGCCGCGGCGCCTGAACCCTGTGCCATTGACACCGACGGCATCCTGGACTTTGCGAGAGCTTCGTCCGTGCCTGACGGGGGGATGGTCTAACTTAGCTCCCTCCCGACAGGAAGTTGGCCGCGCATCCTGCGTGCTGCTTCATAAGACCTGTCGCTGCCCCGCGTAGGATGCTTCCCGCGTGGTAGGAAGATCTTCTGCTCGTCTTGCTGCGGTCAAGATGCGGCTCTCTCTCGTTTCCGCGCTGGCTTGCTCAGCTATTGCTACGGCAAGCTGGGTCAAGAACTTGAACTACAGATCTCCAGCTGAGAACTTCCCAGCTCTGGGCATCTCTCTGAACAAGGTCAACAAGCGAAACACCCCAGACAAGCGGTTTACGGCTGATCAGCTCAACTTCACCCATGGCGTGGCATCTGGCGACCCATATCCAAGTAAGATCGATTGTGGAGCTCCTACACCTCGCAGCGTGGACCAGCGTCTAATATATCTTGCATTGCAGACTCGGTCATCCTCTGGACCCGCGTCGCTCCCATGGTCGACAATGTCAACAGCAATTCCACCGTCAGCGGCTACGTTCCACTCTACAACCACGGTCCCAACGTAATGGTCTCGACCGCTCCAGTCTGCGTCGAATACAAAGTTGCCCGCACGGCAGACTTCAAGAACATCGAGAGCAGCGGCACAGCCTACACGAGCAGTGACATCGACTACACAGTCAAGGTGGAAGCCACAAATTTGTCCTCGTGGACACGGTACTACTATCAGTTCAACGTCTGCGGTAGCAACAGCACCGCGAGCCCGCTCGGCCGCACAAAGACAACTCCATACCCGAGCGAATACGTCAGCTCCGTTGGTCTCGCGATCTACTCATGCAGCAACTTCCCCTTCGGCTTCTTCAACGCCTACGGCAACCCAGTCCGCAAGGACAGCGTGGACTTTGTCATTCATCTGGGAGACTATATCTATGAGTACGCAGGTGACGGAGACTACGGATATGGCCAGAGCATTGGACGTGTGCCAAAGCCTGAGCACATCATCTACACCTTGTACGACTACCGTGCGAGACACGCCACGTATCGAACAGATGCGGATCTTTTGCTCTCCCACCAGAACTATCCGTGGATCCCAACGTGGGACGACCACGAGGTGTCGGACAACACTTACCGGGATGGTGCTTCCGAGCTGAACAACACGGAGGCCTCCTTCGTTATGGATGGTGGTGTGTCTGTCGATCAGCGCAAGATGAACGCTGTCCGCGCATACTTTGAGTGGATGCCGATTCGTCAAGTCGAAATGGTACGGATCTCAAGAGCATCAGACGTTCAGATATTGCTACGTGCGTGGGGAGTCCAGCTAACACTGGTTTGTCTGCAGGACGACAACCTTCGTATCTGGCGTTCCTTCCAGATTGGCTCCCTCTTTGATCTTGTCATGCTTGACACCAGACAATACGACAGGTCCATCACTGACTTGTATTGGAACACCGACTACATCGTAAGTCATTCTCCTCCCTCGCTCAACACACCCAAGCTAACCCTCCAATCTAGCACCAAATCTCCAACGACGCAGGCCGCTCCATGATGGGCTCCCGCCAAGAAAACTGGTTCTACAGAACTCTCGGCGCCTCCGCAAAACGCGGTGCCCGCTGGCGCATAATCGGCTCCCAGACCGTCTTCTCGAGAATCAACGAGTCCGTCTCCTACGGGAACGTCAACCCCCTCGACTACGACGCCTGGGACGGCTACCAAGCCAACCGCAACCGCACCCTAAACTTCCTGACCGAAAACAATATCGGCAACAACATCGTCATCTCAGGAGATTCCCACGCCTCCTGGGTCTCCGATCTCGTATGGTATTTTGCCCCGCCTAGAACCCCATTCCCTTGAGACATTCTGAGACGGAGTGAGCAATTCTAATCGTCGTCTTAACAGGCTAGGTCACTCCAACTACTCCGCCGACACCGGCGCCGGCGGCCTGGGAGTCGAGTTTGCTGGCTCGGCAGTCTCATCCCCGTGTCCGTATGGTCAGAACATTACGCAGAAGTCTGCTAACAATTTCTCGGACATCCTTGAGGCTGCGAATCCGGAGCTGCACTGGAATGATCTGTATTACCGTGGATACTTCGAACTCCACCTCAACTACGACGAGGTGAACGCGTCGTTCTTTGGGCTGCCGACGATCGTTAATCGGAACCCGCTGGAGATTTCGCTGGCGAACTTTACGGTCAAGAGTGGTGCGAATGCGTTACAAAGACCTATTGCGGGCGGTGTGGTGGAGAGTGGGAGTTTGAAGGGCGGAATAATTCAGCAGAATAATGTTACAAATAATACTGAGACGGGACAGTATAGTGTTGTTGTTGATGACCAGGAGGATATTTAGCGAGAAATAGGTATGACAGCATGATTGATGGATGTGATGATGATGATGGAGGCTGTACATAATCTCATAGACGACAGAAAGCTCTCAGGGATGGAAGGATGCGGTACTCTCAAGAGGACGAGTTGAATACGTCCTCAAGATTGCATTCTAAGTATAATCCATGATGAGCACCCACCCCCTTGCTCTCACACCATCACCTTACCCGCTTCCCCCTCACTCGAAGTTATCCGTTTAATACAGTACCACACTGAACTCAAACGGCTCAGTCCTCAACGCATACTTATCCAGCGTCTTCGGTCCACAACTGCCAGTCCCCAGTCCATGATGATCCGCATCCAGCCTCAAAATCACATCCTCCTGCTTCTTCCCCTCAAGCTCATAAGGATGCTGCGCTTCATCAAGATCCTTCACACCATAGTGACTAGCCATAAAATCGAACAGACGTCTCTCCTCCCCATTTGGCTTCTCCAGGAACTGAGCCGTGACTTGCGTCTCCGGCGACGAGATCTCGAGCCACCTTGTATCGGTGCGGTTTGAGCACTCTTGCGGGAAGTCCGGTTTGGTCCAGAGGGCGTCGATGCTGGAGACGCAGTGGAGCGCTACGCGTTGGGAGAGTTTCATGTCTTTGTAAGTTTCGCCTGGACCGCGGCCGAACCAGGTGATGTTCTGGAATTCGGGGGGGAGGGCGAAAGTGATGCCGATGCGGGGGAGAGTCTTTGGGAGGTTCTGACCTTGTGGGGTACCTTTGATGTTGATGTGGAGTGTGCCTGATGGGGAGAAGAGGTATTCGGTCTGGAGGGCGAGGCTCCAGGAGAGGACTGGGGGCGCGAACTTTTGCTTGAAGTTTATGGTCAGGGTGCCGTCGTTGTGCTCGGTATAGTCTGAGGAGCGGGTGTGGATGCTGGCTTTGTGCAGGAATTTCTCTTTCCACTCTTTGCCGTCTCGCGGGGAGTCGTTGTCGGTGGGGGCTCGGTAGAAAGTTGGCTCGAGAGGTTGAGTGATGACTGCTTTGCCCTCTTTGTGCCACGACGAGAGATGTCCCTGCACTAAATCAAGTAGCCACTTTGATTGCTTAGATGATATCGCAAGTGTCGTTGGAGACTTTCCGATTTGCAGCCTTGGTTGATCCTGCTCCTGTGTCGGTAGGCTCACGGCGGAGACTGGGCGGAGAGGAACTTGAATGAGTGCCTAAGAACATGTCAGGTCTTGTAATGTGGCATGAGGAACGTCGTCGGAAAGATGCATACCACTTCATGACCAGCGTTTGCCCATGAAGCATCGTCTTTGAGGGTGAAGGAAAGGTCCAGCGAAACTTCTGAAGGGCCAAAGTCGGTGGTGATGGATGGCAGCTTCAGGTCCGCTGTCGAAAGTCAGGAACACAACGATCAAACAGCAGCGGCGAATGTACCTGTCTGTCCAGGGCCTACACCATCAGGTATCTGGATTTCACCGGAGTCCGATTTGTCCTCTCCTTCATGTGTCACAGAGTATGTACACCGAAGGCTGTCCAAGGTAACAAAGTCCAGCCTGTTGATGATCTTTGCTACCTTATCGTCTGATGACACAAGCTGGACTGGCTCGACTGCCTTCTTGTATTCGATCAACGCACTCCTTGGAGTATGGTCAGAGTTCAGAACGCCATCCATGACGAAGTTGTAATCGTTCGGCTGGTCACCGAAATCGCCACCATAACCATAGAACTCTTTGCCGTCTTTGCTCTTCGTGAGCAGACCGTGGTTGGCCCACTCCCAGACCCAACCACCCTGGAGCTTTTCGTATTCATAGAATGCATCGATGTACTCTTTGATGTTGCCTGGGCCAGTGCCCATGGCATGGATATACTCACAAAGCACGAGCGGCTTACTCCTCGATTTATCTTGGGCGAACTTGATGATATCATCTGCGAGTGTGTTAGTTGAATCTCCAGCAAGTGCATGAAGTGGGCAAACTTGTCCGCAGCGTACAGTGTTGAATGTATGCTGGGTCGTTGTGCCGAGATCAGTTACCGATATGCGGGTACATGCGACTGTGCATGTCCATATGTTGTGCTTCAAGGTCTGGCTCGTAATGGATCAGCCTAGTCGAATCGTACGACTTGATCCAGTCTCTCATGGCAGTATGATTTTGGCCATAGAAGGCTTCGTTTCCCAAACTCCAGATCACCACTGATGGGTGCAGCTTGTCGCGATGCACAAGCTGCTGGGCTCGATCGACATATGCATCTCTCCATTCAAAATTGTCAGAAGTCCACTTGGCGGCGTCTGCCCGCGTGAGCTTCTGTCGTTCGAAGAAGGGCAGGCTTTGGTCTTCCGGTGAAAGTGCTGCATCAGCAATGGTCTCAAAGCCGTGACATTCGAGATCAGCTTCATCCATTACCCAGATGCCAAGCTCATCGCACAGATCGTACAAACGAGGATCACTTGGCTGGTGGCTGGTCCTGATGGCATTCAAGTTGTGTGTCTTCATGAGCAAAAGATCGTTCTTCATGAAGTCATAGGGCACGCTGCGGCCGTGGAGAGGATGATGCTCGTGACGATTTGCGCCCTTGAACACAACTCGCTTGCCATTGACCTTGATCAACCCATCCTTGAGCTCGGCCTGCCGGAAGCCGACGCGGTGGGAAGTGTAGTGATCATCATTGACGGATAACACGATATCGTACAGGTAAGGGGTCTCTGCCGTCCACTTGCGCGGGTTCTGAACGGGTAGGGAGAACTCGACCAACCCGCTAGAAGCTTGTTTCGAGCTCGACGCGACTTCTTGCTTGTTTGAGTCCAGCAGGCGCAGGTGCACCTTGGTGCTGCCGTATACTGTGGCTTGCACCTTGAGTATTGCATTGCGATAGTCTGCGTCCAATATGGTCTGGACGTCCAGGTCTTCCAGGCGAGCCTCTTTCGGAAAGCCCAGCAGGAAGACATCTCGGAATATGCCTGAGAGCCACCACTGGTCCTGGTCTTCAATGTATGATCCGTCGGTGAATTGGTAGACTCTGACTGCCAGAGTATTCTCCGCATTGATGTCAATCAAAGCAGTTATGTCGAATTCGGATGGATTTCTGGCGCCTTGACTGTAGCCAACCTCCTGGCCATTGACCCAGACATGGAAGCCAGAGTCCACACCTTCAAATCTGAGTCTCAACTGATCGTTCTTGATCGATTCAGGTACGCGGAATTTGGTACGATAAGAGCCGCACTCATTGTTGATGTATGGAGGATTCGGCGGGTCCACGAAGAAGGGGAACTGCACGTTCGTGTAGTGAGGTCCTTTGCCATATTTTTGCAGTTGCCACATCCCGGGCACTTGAATATAATCCCAGCCACTGATATCGAAGGTTGCAGCCTCGAAGCCGGAGGGCGCCTTGAGCGGGCTGTCGCTGAGGTGGAACCTCCATGTGCCTGCGAGAGAGATGGCTTTGGCCTTTGTAACGTCTCTCGTGAGAGCGTCGTCTGCTGTGCTGTACAAGTGGAAGTTGGCGCGAGGCTTCAGAGTGTTTCGATGCAAGACGGAGAGATTGTCCCAATCGGGACGGCCAGATTCCTGTACCATTGCAGCCATGGTGGCAAGTCAATAGAGCTGTAGTAAAAGTGTGTAGTATTTATTGTAGCAGCAACTGTTGGTGCTTGTGGCGTGACTTGCTCGCCGTCTCCATTGGGCAATGCTCAACGCTCACCTTCGTTGTTGCCGCACCTACAGGACGATACTCAGGTCCTCCACATCCCGCGCCGGTGTAACATTGTGTACCAGGCAAAGACCTGAAAGAGCTTGAGCGGGTCGTTGGCATCAATAGTGCGCACTCTTGGCTGTGGATGGATGTTACGACCTGCAGCGAGGTATATTGCCGAATCATTTCCGACCCAATATTCTAGGCAGAATTGCAGGCAGTTTCTTCCCCCGACAATTAGTTCTATAATTCACTTTGCGGACAAGGCTATATGGCATGGCATAGTAGCAGCCCATCGCGACTCATGCAAAGCCTCCGTCGCTTCTATCTTGGCGTCGGAGCAGGTACAACAGGGTGCCAAGCAATGCCAGGTATCGGGCGGCAAAGACCGGCCGAGGATGCTTGGTCTTTCGTGACAGCAACAGATCACTTTGACGACGCAGCGACAATGGGCAGTCTGCACTGAATGACAAGTCGCTCCTAGGAAGAGTAGAGAACATCGCAGTGCGCGCAACGAAGCAGGCCACATACGGTCCGAGTCGGCGGAAGAACAACTCGGCGGCGACCTTGTATGATCCAGCGATGAGCATCCATCGAAAGATGTTCCGGCTTCATGCTAGCCAAGGAAGCCAATATACCTCGGGTCGCGATGTGAGCTCGTGGGCATGTGAAGTGGAAGCCCCAAAGTCGCAGTCATGTTCCCTGCCATGCAAAGGCCACGCGAAAGTGCAGGAACTGGCCATGTCAACGTGATCGCCCATGGGGCTCCATGCAGCTCGCAGATATAGATATGTGGCCAGGCCGTGTTGCAGGCAAGTCAGCTGTCTCCTCTTTCACTACTAAGTCAAGCTCACAATGGCGGCTGTCGGCGAGAAAGAGGTGCCAGGGACGCAACATGTCTCCAGTGTCGACGATGACATTCAGAAAGGACCTGCTGTCAAGGAAGCGGCAGTCCATTCTGTGGCACTCACAGAAGCCATCACTGCACAGAAGCCAAGACTCTTGAGTCGTTCCATGATTCAGCTGTACGCCATCATGGCCATCGGCTATCTGGTCTCCACGATGACCGGGTTCGACAGTTCCTTGATGGGCTCAATCAATGCTATGCAAAGCTATCAAAAGACTTTCGGACTCAACGGTGCTGGCAGCACGACGGGAATCATCTTCATCATTTACAATTGCGGCCAGATCGCAGCTTTCCCTTTCTGCGGCTTTTTGGCGGATGGCTATGGTCGTCGAGTCTGCATCTTCGTGGGTTGCCTTCTGGTGATAGTCGGAACTGCTGTACAAACGACGGCCCACAGCATGGGTCAATTCATCGGCGGACGCTTCCTGCTAGGTTTTGGAGCAAGTATTGCCTCGGCTGCTGGACCTGCGTATACTGTTGAGCTGGCCCACCCAGCGTACAGAGGCACAATGGCTGGCTTCTACAACAACTTCTGGTGGCTGGGCAACATCTTGGCAGGATGGACCACATATGGTACAGAGCTTCACTTTCCTGGCTCCTCTTGGTCCTGGAGGACCCCAACGCTCGTTCAATGCGGCATGCCATCCGTGGTGATGGCACTGATCATGTTCTTCCCAGGGAAGTCTAAACATCCCGAACCATGATGACCCAAACATCGTCACTAACACAACGATCAGAGTCTCCACGTTGGTTACTGATGAAAGATCGAAGGGAGGAAGCTGTAGCGGTTCTGGCAAAGTACCACGGCGATGGCGATGCAAACGCACCTGTCGTTCAGCTACAGCTGCACGAAATCAGCGAGGATATGGCGGTGACTAGGAACGACAACCCTTGGTGGGACTTCAAAGAACTGGTCCATACCCCGGCCGCCCGATATCGTCTGTACATGGTCATCGCCATGGCTTTCTTCGGTCAATGGTCTGGCAACAACGTTGTGAACTACTTCATGCCGCAGATGGTGGCCAACGCCGGAATCCACAATACCTCGACCCAACTCCTCATCAACGCCATCAATCCGATCTTCAGCATGCTTGGCGCTATGTACGGAGCGACACTTCTGGACCGACTTGGTCGAAGAGTGATGCTCCTCGCTGGTCTGGCTGGTGGACTTGGCGCCTACGTGCTGCTCACGGCCTTCACTGCCGCGTCCGAAACTACGCCAAATCTATCCTATGGCACCATCGTCTCGATTTACCTCTTCGGAATCATCTTCGCCTGGGGGTGGACTCCACTCCAGACGCTCTACGCCGTCGAATGTCTCGAGAACCGAACCCGTGCTAAAGGAAGCGGTCTTAACTTCCTCTTCCTTAACGTTGCTATGGTCGTCAACACGTACGGAATCAGCGTCGGTATCGCGAAGATTGGCTGGAAGCTGTATTTGGTCTACATCGGCTGGATATGTGTAGAACTCGTCATTGTCTATTTCTTCTTCGTCGAGACAGCAGGGAAAACTTTGGAAGAACTGAGCGAGATTTTTGAGGCGAGGAATCCGAGGAAAGCTTCGACGAAGAAGGTCAAGGTGGAGATGGATGATGCTGGACATGTTGTACACGTCGAATAGCAGATCTGGTCAGCGTAGTGCTCCTGTAACCCAGCTGCTCGAGAATCCTCAAGTCAAGATAGGAACGCAGCGCCAATGGCTTGCCAAATCCAAATTCGGCGGGAGTCTTCACATGGGCGCCAAGACAATGCATTCCCTCTCCTTTACTCGCGCACACCTTCCTACACTTAGTGGCCCCCTTCGCATACACCGCAAACACCTCCGTCCACAGTTCCCCCCTCTACATCTCCCATTTCCACAAACCCAACCCTCCAAACCCAAACCCTCTGCTGCCTCGCTGCCGGATACGCATCGTCGGCAGAAACGCAGCATCGTTCTAGTCTCTCCTCTTATGATGCCGGTCATACTCAATCGAAGGCGCTCCGTTAGAGTACGCGGTGTCGACGATCGTTGCATCGCCGTAGAGCATGCTCATCATCTCTCTGATCAATTATCCTCGGATCCCCCTACCGCTCCTGTAGCCCTATACTCTAGAATCTCTGCGCCTCCTCGATTGTACGCTCTAGGTTGTGGGAAGATTTGTGCACGAAACACGTGGTTCGCGAGCGGCGAAACCTTTCGCGAAGGGAGGCGTCGCAGACGACGTAGATGTGTGGCTCGCGATCTGCTGGGGTGCCGGACGGCATGGTAGAGGTGTTGCGAATGGAGGAGCGAGACAGAGGGCAAAGACAAAGGGAGTCGAAGGAAGAGGGGGGGGGGAAGCTGGAGTATGGAAGGATGTTCGTCAACCCTATGGCTGCTGCACCCGATCGATCGCGGCAGTCGGCAAACATGAGTGCCTCGCCGGACCCCGAAGACAGCTGCATTGAGTCGGAGACGAATTCGCACGAACAGATCTCGGAATAATCTGTTGCCATCAGCCTGTCTATAGTACTTATGTTATGCTCCATACATTGATTTCGTGGCCAGGGCATCGTGGGGGGCCACGGCAAGTATGCCTTCGTAAGACATCCGAGCGATGGTCGGCACTGTGATTGTGTGAGCGTTCAAAGTCAATGCATTCGCCGGAATGTTCAGTAGTAGTCGACAAAAGGATGTTGACTCAACGACGAGTTGGTAAGATATCTGTGTCAGAGGTTTTCAACTCGCCTATTTCTTGCCCTGCCTCTTAGCCGCTCTCTTGAGACCTCTTGTATCCTTTTTCAGTCTTGCATCTACCATCTTATATTTGCCTTTAACACCTCTAGGTCTTCCACTACCCTTGTTCTGGCCGCCAGCCTTGACGACCTTGACAGGCTGCCTCTTCTTGCCACCCTTCGCCGCCTTCGCCATCAACTTCTGGATGGCACCGGCCTTCTCGCGCTCACCCATGTCGCCATCCTCAGCCAGACCTTCACTCTTCTTCTTGAGCTTCTCTAGCCTGCGAGCAGTGCGCATGGTCTTTCGTGCCTTTGCTTCGCGGACCTTCTTGATAGGCCGTGCGTTGAGAGCACGCATCTTCTCCTTGATCGCAGCAGCGGCTTCCTTACTGACGGGTCGTTGCACCTTCGCGTGCTTGTTCTCGTCGTCGAGGAACCACTCTGGCAGGCCATCCACGTCGCGTAGGGAGTATTTGTTGAAGTTGTCGTCCAGAAGTTGTTGCTTTGTGACCTTTCCTGTGGCAAGCTGATGCGCGAGTGTCATGGCTTCGGCTGTGATGATGTTGATGTTTGGTCGGCCTTCACTTTCTCTCTCCTGGCCAGGCTTGACTGTACGTTCTTCCCAATCCTCTTCCTGCTCCGCACCCGCGACATCCTCGGGCTCTGAGTCTGATTCGCCCTCGTCCTCTTCGGCTTCAGTCTCAAAGTCGTCTTCCTCGGCGGCAGGTGCGGCCTTGAGCTCTGGCGAGTCAACGTCAATGCCGCTGTCTCGTGCCTTATCGTTGTCCGGCTCCAGATCTTCGTCTTCGTCTCCATCAAGCCCATCAATCCCACTGAAAATGTCTTGCTGAAAGAACGACGCCGCTCGCCTGCTAAGCCCGCCTTCCTTGGGATCTTTGCCTTGTAGATCTGTTGTGAGCCCTTCATCTCCTGCTTCACTATCATCATCGTCGTCGTCATCCTCGAGAAGATCTTCATCGCTACTCGCATCGGTCTCGGCAGCTTTCTCCCGCTCGTCAAAGTCCTCGAAGGGCTCCTCGTCGTCTGTCCTGGCACGCTTCGCTCGCGCTTTCGCCTTGTGATCCTCCCGCCTCGACTGGTAATCCTCGTACATGCCGTCAAGTTGTGCCTCGAGCTCGTCAAGCTCCTCATCTTCCTCTTCCTCCTCTTCACTCTCCTCCTTCGGCTTTTCAGGAGCGACCTGTGTGTGCATTCGTCCTTTGATAATCTGTCGTCGCACATCTGATGCTTTATCGACGTCCTTCAAGCGGAACACCGGGTCGTTTTCACCAGCTTCGATACCAATCTCGGACGGTGTAGCCATGCCCATCTGCATGCGAACAATGTCCTTCTGCTTGCGCTCATTCTCTTTTCGTCGCTCTTTTCGCTTCTCCTTGTTCCGTTGCTCTTGCAGTGCTTGAACCTCCTCTGCATAGCGGAGTTCGTCGTCCATCGACTCGACCATTGCGACTTCTTCTCCAGCCTCGCCTTCTGCAGGTTCCGCTTTAGCTTCAGCCTTTTTGTGGGTGCCCTCCTTCTTTTGACGCAGGCCAAACACATCTCTCGCCTTCAATCGCCATCTGAGTAGAACCTTGAACTCCTTGCGACCGAGTACCTTCAAATCCTCACAGTTCTGCCTGACCTCATCCGTCGTATCGGGCAGCTTGGCCAATGCCACCTGGGCAATCTCGTCTCCTGCTTTCGTGTCAAAGTGGAATCTGTTGTATCTTCCGAGCATGTCGATCGGATCCTGAGTCTGGATGAACTCGTACGCTGGGCACTCCTTGAACTGAGTCCAATCACCCTCCTCATAACCTTCTCTCTTCCTCTTCTTCTTCTCCGGGTTGAACACCCTTGCTTCCATGTTTGCCTTGCCCTCCGCTGCCTCCATGAACGCATATGCCGGGTCCAAGAATTTGGGATCCAGATGCTTCGGTGCCTTGTATCCTCTGCAGACGTAGAAAGTCTCAGCAGAAACATTTCTACTACTGGGAGGCTTCGTCTGCTCGACCTTCGAGAACAGCTGTTTGAAGATCCACTCGAGTTTCGCGCTATCCTTCGACCTGAAGACCTTGGTCACGAAGTTCCCGTTCGGCGCCAGAAACTCGGTCGCCAGCTTCAGCGAACTCAACACGAGGTCGTTCTGACTGAACGCGTCCTGCACCCACGCAGTACCGACATTGGGGGCACCATCGTGTATGACACAGTCTGCCTTCCACGTCTTCAGGTGTCCTCGGATCGTCGCGCGACACTTGTCGGTCGTGATGTCGCCTTGGAAGGTAATCGTCTTCGGAATCGGTTTGATCGGTGACAAGTCCACTCCGACAATGAGTGACTTTTGCGGCATCGTCTCGGCGGCGACTTGGAGCCATGATCCGGGCGCGGCGCAGAGATCGATCAGGCATTTCGCATTCTGTAGGAATGAGTACTTCTTGTTCAGTTGGATCAGCTTAAACGCAGCACGGGCACGGTAGCCCTTCTCCTTGGCGAGATAGTAGTATTTGTCGAGACGCGCTTTCGCGTGCTTCTTCTGTATCGCCATTGTAAGTCTAGTGCCGCACTCTCAGCGGTTCACAGAGATGTACGAAGTGATCTGGTCTGCACTTTGTGGCGGGTACTTTAGAGAGTTTCTTGGTCGAGAAAATATGCCTACGGCAATTTTTCGCGGGAGCGTTGCCGGAGCCGAAGCAAGTCTAGCCGGGCGTTGTGCTTGACACAGGTGAAGTTCGTGCAGACATCATTGGTACACGACTACATATATGTAGCTGCTGTGAGTGGAGTACAAACCGCCATGAAAGCCCTCAGCCATCTCGATAAGTCGCTATGCAATGTGAAGAAAGCTGGCCGAAGGATCGTTTGCTCCGCAACCGCCATACCGCCATGAAGCTGGACTACTCAAGGTACTGGCCGCTTCCTTAACCCACACGCCTTGTCCTAGGCCTTGGAGTAGCACTCTGGAGTATCGTCACGAATATACATGTCGTGCACTATGGCGCGGTAGCTGTTCAAGCGGTCTGCCTTCTGGACGGCCTCGTCGGAGTCCACCTCTACGCGGTTCAGCTTCCTAATGCCAGTGCTTGGCCCCGCCACTGGCACGTCCTTCCGCTCATCGCCGCACACCTGCTTGTCCTCGGAGACTGGACACGCTGGACCCTTGAGCTTGATTCTGGCAGGGCGCGTGGGTGCATTCACATACTGAGCTTCCTCCTCCATCTCACCCTCACCTGAGCATATGTTAGCTGTCTGTGGGCTGATCCTCATGATTGTAGTGTACACGTACCTCCACGCTGTGCTCCTCCAAGCTGGGCCAGACTCTGCTTGATCACATTCACCTGCGGGGTAAGACCTTGAACGGCGCTGCTGGTCGCCAGCTGAGACGCATAAAGTCCGGCAACGATGCGCTCGCCCTGGCGAATGACATAGCGCTGCTGCTCGATCTCGGCGGCCTGCTCGTGAATACGTCCCTGTAGACGGTCGATCTCCTTCCGCCCCAGGTCGCTGCACTTCTCCAGCCATGTGTTGCGGTCCTCAAGCCAGCGATTGCGCACAGAAAGTCCGACGTTGTGCTCACGTGTGGTGATGAGCTCGTCTTGCAGGCCTTGATTCACCGCACCTACGC
The DNA here is from genome assembly GCA_001297265.1 of Mycosphaerella arachidis. Taxonomy (NCBI): domain Eukaryota; kingdom Fungi; phylum Ascomycota; class Dothideomycetes; order Mycosphaerellales; family Mycosphaerellaceae; genus Mycosphaerella; species Mycosphaerella arachidis. Next base: position 634,826 of record LIHB01000002.1, read on the forward strand.
TGTTGATGATGCGCATGAGGTCGGACGCTGGCGCGGAGGGGGTAGCATCAGCGATGATGCTGTTGACGTCGGGGCTGGTGACCTGGGCGGCGGCGGAAGTACGTGGTGGGCGCTGTTGCTACATGTTAGCGAGGGTAATAGTGAGTGAGATTCTGTATGTACTCACGTAGCCTGGATATGGCGATATGCCATTTTCTGGCGTGGCGCCGGTGGTGCTGTTGACCTTGTCTGTGTAGGACACGACCCAACTGCCTTGGTCGATAAATTGCTGCGCTGCTTCGCGTGTACCTGTCATGATGTGAGCATAAGACCGAAAGGCTGGCTTTGTTTCAGGGTGAATGGGTCAGAATTGCATGTGGTGTTTGGGACAAAGGAAATCTCGTCACGTGCGAAATTCAGCTAGTGCGTCTTGTGGCCCTTCACATGCCAAAGTGACCCAAATTCAACGGCTACTCCGCGGACTAGCGTACTGTTCACCTGGCAACCCGCAGTATGTGCTTACGTCATGCGCCGGTCGTAGCAGATTGTTCGCCCCGTGCAATGCATAGTTGCTTGCTTTGGTCGAAGCTGTGCTTGTGCGGCGGCCGTAGTCAACGTCGAGGTCCAATTGGGTCTCCGAGTAACACGAAGCGCACCTTTCATGTGATTAGCTATTTGCTAGTTTTGACGCCCCGTGCATTGCGCAATTATGCAATATCAAAAAGGCTATGCTTGCGCAGCGCCCGTAGTCTACAACGAGCTCTAATCGAGTCTCCGAGTAACACGGCGGGTGCTCTTCATGTAATCGCTTGTTTGCTGCTTACTCGCCCTATGTATAGCTCAATTAGTCGATGTTTACGGAGCTATGCTCGTGTATCACCCGTGGTCTACGTTGAGCTTCAATCGAGTCGTCGAACTACAGTAAGCGGCTCTTCCATGTGATCAACAATTTGCAGTCTGTGGCGCGCCGGGCATTGCGTAACTGCACACTTCCGTCCGAGTCAAGCTTTCAGAGCGCCCGTGGTCTACGTAGAGCTCGAAACCAGTCCTCAAGGCATACCTCGCGATCCGTGTATGTGATTGATCACTGCCCAAGAAATGTCACTTTATGCATTGCGTAATTGCTTGGCCCCCTACGAGAATTTGCCTACGGCGCGGTCCAGGTCGAGCGTCAACGTCGAGTCTCAAAGCTCATAAGGCGGATCTATTATGTGACGAGTCTTGTGCGAGATAAATCGCCCGTAAATTACGCACAAGCTTGCTTGCGCACACGCTATGCCTCGGCAGCGTAAGTTTTGCATGTGTAGCACATCTTCGAGTCTCGAGGCAAGGCACGCGTTTCTTTTGTGTGATGACCTATTGTCCCGATCGACGCGTCGCTATTGCGCAACCCGCTGGTATCCATGAGCGCATGGGCCACGTTGAGATCGACGACTCCTCCCGTTAAGCGGCCACGATTTCATGTAACACTTCAGCCCACGCCGCGCCATACTTTTGCGGATGGTGTTGTCCTTGTTGATCCTGGATTCCATGCTCGAGGTGTTTGTACTTACTTCTCTCATGTAACACCCCAGAACTGCTTCGCCGTTGCAATAATACCTCCGTGCCTCGTAACTATGCTTGTGCAGCGGACCTGGTCCTTGATGAACTCGGTCTAAATTCTGAAGTACGGTGCGCACTGCTTTCGTACGACACTTCATTTCGATCGCCTCGCCAGTGCATGCCTGCTCGTTGCTCTTGATGCTGTGCTAACGGAGAAATCTTCGTAGGTGTTGAACCTCAGCTCGAGCTTGGAGGCGCGCAGCGAGCGCTTCCCTATCTGATGGCGCATGCACTCTTTATTTCAGGTCTGGTCAATGCACGAACCGCCGTTTTCCACGGGTGACAGCACCGATCCCGACCGCACCATGAGACTCCCGTGTAGAACTCTCTTAGCATGCAACTCGGGAGCCAGCCACGAGGGACGACGGACCAAGGAAGGAATGCATGTGCTGCAGTCAAGCACTTGGAGGGCATCGTTGTCTCAGGCGAGTTGTTTCGCTGCACTTGTACATTTCGATCGATGATTTTCAGATCTACCGATATTCAAGGCTCTTCAGTCGACCGTCGTCTTTCACGCTCTACAAGATGAAGCCGATGATATTTCGTCGACCCTTTGACCGTGTTCTTCTGCATCGGGTCAGGTCATATGTCACCATGAACAGCCAGCGAGACGTGCTGTTATTTTCATCTTCAGGCCATGCGCGATACAAACACGCTGTCCGGGTCGTTCACATCATGTGTGGCTAGAGCCCTTTACGCTTCCCGTCTCGCCGCTTGGCTACTTTGTCATTTACTCTTAGTCGTGGTGGCTACACGTCTGTTCAGCTCACCGTCGGGTTTGAGCCGGAGCGGAAACCGTGAGCTGCAGTGCGCGTCTTCATGCTCAAAAAGGTGAGTATGTGAAAGGTGAAGTCGGGTACTCAACGCCAAGACGTGCCTAGCAGCTTGCTCCGAACCGCCGACACCTGGCCGCGGCTAATGAGCTGCTGCAGCTTCGTTGAGACAACACAGCTTTCCTTGTTCCGTTGTGCGGCCTTCTGTCCGACGTTTGGCTGCCCATCCTTCTTTTTCTATCAATAAGCAGGTGCCCTCTCCTCATCCGGCACCTAGCTGCACGAGCCTCCGGCGAAGATGGCAGACCAATTGGTGGACTCGCTCAAGGCGACTGTCGACAAGCTTGAGAAGAGAATCGAAGACCTAGAATCGCGGTTACAGGGCAACTCTTCATCTGGCGGTCATGGTAGCAGTGATGGCATGAGAATGATCCTGATCGGTCCTCCAGGAGCTGGTATGTCCGCGACCACGTCTCCGTGCTAGAGGGGCGCCAATGCCAAGCTCCGTTTGCTAACATGCGGCCTTGTCCCTAGGCAAGGGCACACAGGCACCAAAGATCAAGGAGAAGTATGGCTGCTGCCATCTCGCAACCGGCGACATGCTTCGCGCGCAAGTGGCAGCGAAGACCGAGCTGGGCAAGGAGGCCAAGAAGATTATGGACGAGGGCAAGCTAGTTTCTGACGAGATCATGATTGGCATGATCAAGAGCGAGCTGGATAACAACAAGGAGTGCAAGCACGGGTACGTTTGGACAAAGTCATGAAAGTCAATGGCTCGGAACACGATCGGCAGCCTATCTCGAGTGGAGGGGCTTGCAAACACAATCACTGACAAACATGGACAGTTTCATCCTCGACGGTTTCCCACGAACTGTCCCGCAAGCCGAGAAGCTCGACGATATGCTCAACGCAAAGCAGCAGGCACTGAAGCACGCCATTGAGCTCCAGATCGACGACAGCCTGCTTGTGGCGCGCATCACAGGCCGCCTTGTTCATCCAGCGTCCGGCCGCTCGTACCACAAGATCTTCAACCCACCGAAGAAGGACATGACTGATGACGTGACCGGCGAGCCACTTATCCAGCGATCTGACGACAACGAAGCTGCTCTCAAGAAGCGTCTGAGCACATACCACCAGCAGACGGCACCTGTGACGGACTACTACCGTAAGACCGGCATCTGGAAGAAGATTGATGCAAGCCAGAAGCCAGGCGATGTATGGAAGAACATGCTGCAGATCTTTGAGGAGGGTGGCAGCTCCGGCGGCAGCCTGCTCAGCAGAATCGGCCTGTCCAAGTGATAGATTTGTTGCAGTGAGCTTCTTGCGCAATCCTGGGTGTGATGGTTGGCTGGGAGAAAAGGAATAGAGATTCGCGCGGCAATCATGCGGCGCTGGCAGCTGGGTGAGTGTGCATAAAAGCCGCAGTTGTATCCTGTATCATAGGTTGTCTTGTACTACCTGTATCCTGATGCCAGAACTTGCGCGCCTACTTCGCCGAGATATGTTATAGGGGTCTTTGCCCAGCAGAGCAGGCACAAGAGGCGAAGACGCAGCATTCCTGCCTGATGAGATTTTGATCCAATCATTTCTTCGACACTGCCTACAACATGCAACGTCAGCGCGACAGGCAAAGTTTCAGCGCGGGATTGATATTCACCAACGTTTCTGGAGTGCGTTTGCGGCGGACAATATCCTAGCGTCAACTGTTATGGCAAGCATGGAATCTGCGCTAGTGTAGGATGCCTCTTTCCGCTGACAGTCCATCAGGTGCGTATACCGCCTCAATCGACTCGATTGCCTCAACCAGAGCCGAAAGCCATCGCCTGAGGCGCGTTGCCTTGCCTTTGGGAGATTATCGTCAGCAGACCAATTTTGCTGTCGTGTGGCTACGCCTGTCAATTCGCATCAGTCAATAGTGTCAGTAACCATGAGTCCCCTTCACCGGCGCTGGGGTAGCAAGGCAACTTCCTCCGCCAGCACATCCAACATGAACAGCTCGCTGGTCAACCGCACAAACACACAAAGGTCTGCCTATTCAACGACCACCGCGGCGACCGCTGCCACGGGCATGAGCAACACCACGTTCCTTCCAGAATTACACAGCACGCCGCCCATGCCGACTCTGCAGAAGCCACATTCGGCCATCACTGGCACACCGACGCCGCTCCGCACCAATACGACCTCTTTCTCCGTGACCGACTTCGATACAACGCCAACGCAAAACACCGTCTTTCCGCGGCAAAAGTCTCCGCCTCCGCCACCACAGCCAGTATTCCATAACATCCAGCGACCACCAACAGCAGGCTATATTCAGTCGCAATCAGGATCTGTTCACATGCTCCGCGGCTATAAATCCACCATCGACATCAGAGATCGCCTGCCGAACACTCCAGAGCTGCCAGAGGAGTGGAACGAACTCCATGACCGCGCGATCTGCATCCTGGACACGAGAGACTACACTCACGAGGGAATGGTGAAGTGTGTGAAGCGCAACTTCCCCGAGCTCGCGAGGAAATGTCTCACCCCGGCCATGGTGGACAAGCAACTCCGGATCATGGACCAGAAGTATGAGATTCCGTACTGGCGCGTGGGCTTGGCTGCACTGGAGGACGATGCCGAGAAGGATAAGAAGAGAGGTCGGACCTTGAGTCCCAAGGCTGCCCCGGATAAGAGCAAGAGCCGGAGCCCAACCAAGATCACAAGACGCTCAGGTGAAGCCAACTCGACGTCAGCTGCGCCCAAAGACAGAAACCTGAGCGCATCAAAGACCCTTCGAAGCGGCACGGAACCGGTTCTGCAGGGTAAAGACTCTGCGCAAAACTTATGGGCACTCATGGCACGAAAAGAGGCTGAAGAACTCGCCAGGATAGCCGCGCGAGAAAAGGAGAAGAAGGAGAATTGGCAGCCAAGAGGACCACGATCCAAGAACGATGGGGAGGTTCGTCAGCCTCTCGGCGAAATACATTTTGAGTATTGCTAATGATAGTCTAGCAGAAGGGAGCCTTTCCTGTTGGAAGCAAGAACGGTGGCCCACCTGTGGGTAGGAAATCACCCTCGAGGCCAGACTTTGGCGGGGACGCATCCATCGGCAACTCCACTCATGGAAAGTCGGAGCGATGATGATGGCGAAGGTGCGGTGATGGTGACACGATTATGATTTACAACGAGATATGATTATGGACGGCGTGGTTTGCAGGTAATGAGAGCGACTGAGTGAAGATGGGCCATGGCGCTGTGGTCTTTAATGTTTGATCAAGGACGATGGTATGGCGGTGTTGAGAGAGGTGGCTAAAGTTTGGCATGATCTACCATAGCTTTGTTCACATGATGAGGTAGGTCTATCGCGACCTGTAATGTTTTGACAAGGGATCTACTTGATCGTAGTGGAGTGCATAGACACGGATGTTTCATATGAGGTGTTGTCACATTGAATAAGGTGATAGCAACCAGCCGACTGGCAGGTAAAAGCTTCTGCCAACTCCCTAACGCCTTGCTATACCGTGTCCTCTGCAACGCCACATGTTGCACGATACACTTTGGTCCGACGTGATCATTATTGGAAACACTTTTTCGAAAAATTTCAATCTGCTTCCTTCCTTATGATGGTCACCTCACGACTTGAGAACCTTCTCCAAAGCCTCCAATAAGATGTCGGCATGCTTCTTCTGGAAGATCAACATGGGTCTCAGGCGAACAGCACGCTCGCCAGAGCCACCAATGTTGATACCAACACCCTTCGCCTTCTTCAGGATCTCGTCTCGTCGTGGTGAGTCCCATGCGATGAAAGTACCCTGACCCTTGCCGCGAAGGTTCTGGATCTCGCCTGGGTACTTCTGACCCAGGTTCTCGAGACCGTTGTAGAGATACTCACCGGTCTCGGCGGTGTTTTGTACCAAGTTGAGTCTCCCGATCTCATTGATGATGGCGCGGAAAAGGAGAGCGCGAGCTGGGTCGCCCATCCAGGTGTTGAATTGACGGTATGGTTTGTTGGGTCGGAGCTCTGGGTTGCCGAAGTAGTAGCCTGCTGTTTGTGCTTTCTTGGAGAAGGTCACCATGTCGGGTGGGTCGCGGAGGTTCCAGTGCTCGTGGGCCCAGAACTTGCCGGTGGCGCCGACACCAGTTTGGACTTCGTCGACGATAAGGAGGACGTTGTGCTTGCGGGTTACTTCGCGCAGGCCGTTGAAGAAGGCTGAGCTGGCGTGGTTGTCACCGCCCTCAGATTGGATGGGCTCGACGATAACGGCGGCGGGTGGGTTGTGATAGGTGGTGAGAAGCTCCTCGACTTCTGCGAGGCAGCGTGCCTCCTCCTTGGCGTTCTCTTCAGCGTGTTGCTCGAGTGGGTACTTGAGAGCTGGGAATGAGGCTTGTGGCCAGTCGAAGGCTGGGATGTCGAGCTTGTGAATTGGCTTAGAGCGGGTAGTGGAGAGAGAGCCGAAGAGGCGTCCGTGGAAGGCAGTCTTGAAAGAGAGGATGGACATGTCTGGAGAACCTGGCGACTTGTTGTTCATGGAAGAATCGATCTCCTCCTGTGTGAAATCAACGTCCGGCCCACCACGCTCTTGACGGCGCCTCCACATGAACGCAGCCTTGTATGCGAGCTCATTGGCGTCAGAGCCGGCCTGAGCAGTGAAGACCTGGTCGCAGCCGGGTGGCGCTACCTTCAGGATACCGGTCTCGAGGATGTGTGCCCAATCGTGCTGTGGGAAGTTGCCCAGTGCCGGCCTGTTGATAATGGCAGAAGCCATGTCTGGGCTGGTAGCAGCAAGAAGCAGGCTTGGATTGCTGTATCCTACCGGGATCGAAGCAATCTGTGCGTAGACATCGAGCAGAACGTTTCCGTCCAAGTCTGCGATGTAGTTGCCGAAGCTGTTCTGGTAGTTCGCCATCATGTTCAGCGATCTTGTGTCGAAGACTCTGTCCAGCTCTTTGATGGCCTCTTGTGACTTGGGACCTGGGATAGCTGTCCGAATAACAGGACCTGTGGGCTCGTCTGGGAAGTATGGCTGCTCAGCAGCGTCGGCGGCACTGTGCTTCACCGCGGTAGCAGCACTTGCGCTTCGCGGTGGGCTCTGTGTGGCCATGGTCCGTCTGGCCGAGGCGATCGACGTCTGGCGTACGGCGGAGGATCGCAGCATTGGCTGCAGCCGTGCAGCAGTTTTCATGAGGGAGGCCATGCTGGAGGAAGTGAGAAGAGAGGAGTGGAGTGGAGAGGGGAGGAGAGGAGAGGAGAGGAGAGGCAATGAAGAGAAGTCGGTGCACCGGTGAGAAAAGTACATTCGTAGGTTTATGAGTCCTTACGGCATTGGCGGCATATCTTTGAGAGGCGGGGCACTAACTACAACACGAGCAGCTTGGGGCTTGTCTCGTTATTGACAGAACAGCTCAGACCCCATGTCGAATGACGGAGCTTGCGGAAGGACATGCTGTGTGAAGTATAGCTGTCGTCTGAACCGTCTCAGCTGGCAGGACCTTCCCAATGCACAACAACCTCTCCAGCGCGCTCTTCAATGCCTAAACATCGACCACGGCATGCTATCCATCGCCATGTCGTGCCATAGACCTCACGACTCGAGTCGCCTTCCTGCTCTGTCTGCCACGTCACCCAATGGACGCATGAAGGCGGTGAATCAAACCTCTCGCGATGACCTGCCAAAACGATAACGCGCGCAGATACCAACATGCCAAGGGTTCCCCAGATGGCGACCGCCGGGCTATCACGAACGACCACTCCGAAAGGACAACTTGAAATCACCATTGGGTGATCCGGGGCTGCAGGCGCAGAAGTCCGCTCCGCACTCCACAAATCCATCACAGCTAAGAAATAGCAGCGTCAGAACCATGACAGACACCATCTCGTCCGGCACGAGTGACGGTGGATGCACTGATCCTCCGCCTGGAGCTTTTATCAATCCGGCCAAGGATTGTCCGCCTGGCCTGTGCCGCGTCGAACATTACATCGCTCCCCCTAGCAACAGGCTCGCTCTTCCCATTGACTGGCTCATCTTCGTTCGCAGTGTCAAGTCCAAGATGCCACTCGATAGTCTGTTGCAGACCTTCTGATAACGCCACTTTCGGGTGCCACCCAAGCACTTCCCTAGCCAATCCACAGTTCGGCCTTCTCTGGACAGGATCATCTGGCAATGCGTCGCGATATGTGATCGTTGCCTCTGGCCGTCCGGTCGCATCGGAGACCGTTTGGACCACCAGGCGAGCAAGATCTGCGATTGTGGTCTCTTTCTCGCTCCCTATGTTGACTGGACCGCCTTCCCATGAGCTTTCCATCAGGTTCACCAGCCCGGTAACACAGTCGTCGACGTACTGGAAGCATCGAGTTGCCCTGCCATCGCCGGTTATGACCAAGTCTTGACCTCGTATTGCCGATCCAATGAAACTGCTAACGACTCTTCCATCGTTCGAATGCATACCAGGGCCGTAGGCGTTGAAGATGCGAGCTACCCGAATCTCAATCGAAGACCCGTGCTCAACACGATGTGCGTATGCCAACGCTTCAGCAGCTCGTTTGCCTTCGTCATAGCAGGAGCGTGGGCCAAAGCAGTTCACGTTGCCAAAGTAGGTCTCATCTTGGGGATCTCGCTCGGCCTGACCATAGCTAAACTCGTGGTCAGCAGTGTTGATGCTATCAGCAGACTATTACCTACACTTCAGATGTGCTGGCAAGAAGTACTCTTGCTTTCCATTCTCGAGCTTTGTTGAGTATGTTCCGCGTGCCCAGATAAAATGTATCTAGGATTCGTATCGGCTCCTCGTTGAAGTGCTTCGGGCTGGCAGGGCATGCGAGATGGTATATCTCGTGGCAAGGTTCCATCTCTAGCGGTAACGGGCCCGCAACATCAGTCTGGACGAAGAAGAAGTTGGGATTATCGCGGATGCTGCTCAAGGTCGCTGGGAAACTCGTCCAGTAGTTATCGATGACGACCACCTTCTTCCCTCTGCTCAAGAGAATGGACACGAGTCTGGATCCGATGAAGCCTGCACCCTAGCGAAGGAATCAGCCTTCTGTGTGGAAGAAGAGAGGTGACAATCCTCACTCCAGTGACGAGAACGCGGTCCTTTGACGATTTTGCAGCGCCATTTAGCACGCTCATCATGGTTGGTCATTCGAACAAGGTATGTTGATTATGTGAAGCAGACAAAAAAGTCAAGGATACTGACATCTATTGATCTAGCTCGCATGCAGCCCTCATGGTATGCAAATGCTGCGTCGCCGGATTGACGCTCTATCCCATGACAGGACTTTGCAGATTGATCTTCGGTGGCGTTGGAGCAATTCTCGTGTGGCGCTCTGTGATTCACGATTGCGAACAGCATGGCTTACTCGTGCGTGGTATAGTCTTCCTGCGTCCTCGATCGGCACAATGCAGCTTGCTTTTTACTCAAGCAGCCAGGAGTTAGCGCAGTCCAGTCCTCCTCGCGGCGAGATGTCTCACAAACTAATATAATCACATGTCCGAGCGTGGCCGAGCGAACAAGCAATGCCCGCATCTGATTGACACGAGCAATTTGTGTCGCTTGATCGACTGCGGTCGCGACAAAGACAGTCTCTAATGTTACATGCTGCCGCAGATGATCAATGTCTTCATGCTAAGCGGACACTGGCCAAGGATCGTTTCTAAGTTGACATTCAGCAACAGTTCATCGTGGGGTCTCGCGCTCTTAGCCGGAGATGAATCTGCATGAGAAGGATGATTTCGTTGTGCAACAGCTAGACGAGCTCTTGCCTTTTGCATCAGAAAGGCAAAGGCAGCGTAGAACACTGGGCGAAGCGATTTGGCGACCATTGACATTGACAGTATAGCTTTTGCAAGCAGCACTTATCTACCTACTCCTTCAAGGCATCGAAGCTGCTCGATGAGCGACTCATACTTTGGTACCTGTCCTGTTCGTCTACTGGCAAACCATCCACTTAGTCACGGGTGTTCTGGAAGAAGGCAGGCGTTTCTGCATCTCCGGAAAAGTCAAGCTTAGGAGAAAGACAAGATTGACTGGAGACCAAGTGCCCTTTGTGGATATCATCATCGTCTGCTGCGGCGAAGAGCTCGACGTCATTCTTGACACTGTTCGAGCAGCCTGTACGCAGGACTATCCAGGTGCACAGCTCCGAGTACTGGTGGCAGACGATGGCAACGACGATGCGCTCAAAGATGCAATCACTGCCATGGACAGCAACGTATCGTGTCGCTTGCTCTACTACCAGCGACATGGCAAGGCGGGATGCAAGAAGGGATACAAGGCCGGAAACATGAACTCAGCACTGGCATACCTGGATACCACGGGGAAGAGTCCACCTGTCGAGTTCTGTGCCTTCCTTGACTGTGACATGATCATCGAGCCTGAGTTTCTTCGAGCTTGTCTAGGCCACCTAGTGTTGGAACCAGATGCTGGCGTTGTTATCGTCCCCCAGAGCTTCTACAACTTGCCACCCAACGATCCGCTTTATCAGTCAATGCACGTCCACAACTCGCTGGACCAAGTTCAACGCGACACGCTCAAATCTGCCTGGGAAACTGGTCCGGGAGTAGTCTTTCGACGACAAGCGATTGCAGACATGGGTGGGTTTGATGAATGGGTCTTGATGGAAGATGTGATTGCTGGAATGCTGTTGAATGGTCTACGATGGCAGAGTGTCTACTGCTACGAGCAGCTGCAATGGGGACTAGTATCGGATGATCTGGCGGCTCATATTGCTCAACGGAAGAAATGGGTCGTGGGCACAGTTCGAGGCGGGATTATCGCCGCCTTTGGCTTTCATTGGACACGGCTGGAGAAGCTTTCGTGGCGACAACAGGTCGTAGGTTTGTTATTGTCTTGGACCGTATGTCTCGGCAGTACACAGGACGGTCCTGCCGTTGGCATTTTTGGTCTTGATCGCTACGAAGGAGTCTCTGGTTGCGAGCAGCGACTCATTACACTTGGACCGGATGCTGCACGTTCGCTTTCTGATAGGTATCTGTTATCGACTTCAGAGCATGGTTACTGGATATCACTGCGGCTTTTGCATGGCCCGACGGAAGACTCAAGGGGCTGTTTGGCTCAGCCCCTACCTACTTACGACAATCTTTAAGGAGTTCCTACCCAAGACTCTAGCAGGTTTGCCCATGCAGTTCGTCCCAACAGGTCGATTGAACTCGAACCTTCAGGAGCGTAACGGCAAACGTCGCGCAATCGTGTGGAAACGCATTGTCGTTATGGCCTTCCAGCAAGGACTTTGGTATCACTTGTTGGTCGGAGGCTTTGCGCTCAAGCTATTGCACAGTGGCTACATCTCGGCGAAATCGCACGCCAGCCAGGACGATATGTGTCAATAAATTTGGACGCACGTGCTAGCTCCTGGAGTGGACTGGCTTGTGTATATCGATCTGCTTGCGCCCGTCGGTTATGCTTTCTTTCCCCCAAGTGTGCCGCCGAGGCGAGATCTCCTGGATCGGACGGTAGTGAATGGACTGGAGACCTGGCATCCAAAACAGACTCACAAACTCGAGGAATGGAGTCTGTGGTCGATGGTGGAAGAGCTGCCGTGGATCGTGGCTTATGCAGGCTGCGTGCATCTTCGTACTAAGGTTTGTGCCGTAGGATAGTAGCAATGTAGGGCGAATAGGCACTGATCGGTCGAGTCTGTTGAGGCTCCCCGTGGTGAGACCATTTCGGGCGTGGGTCTGCCACGGCCGCACAGCTGGCACGCTATCGCAAGGCTGTGCGAGCTTGCTGAAGGCCGCAAACAAGAGCGTGAGGGTACCATTAGACTTCATTCCCGAAGCCCTGTCAAAATCGAGTAGGCGAGCTTTTCTGGGAATGAGCAAGGTTGTTTAGTTCTCGCCGCGAGAATAGCAAGCCATTTATTGCTGTGGTGCGACGCTTATGCTGGAAGTCTGAAGCGAAGTGGCTTCTCGTTGAGTGACGGAGCGGGTCGTGATTTGGTATTCCAGTCGTTACCACGCTATCGATATCGGATCTAAAGGATCGCAATACTCGATGCACAGTGCCGCAGTGTGTCTGGAGCTCATGGAGAGCGAGCCCATCTTGACGACTTTCTGAGCAGGCCGGACAGTACGGCGTGCAACACCTAGGTTGAACCTATGCCACAATAGTCTGACTTGAGCAAGCTGCGACTTAAGATTCACAGAGGAGGACCGGACTCGTAGCCTTTCTGACGCCTGTCGCCATGCTCACAATTGAAGTCGGTACCGGAGACTGTCCGGCGGACAACAGCGAACTCAGCTCCAACGACCACGCTTCGACCACGAGGACAATAGAACGACGAACTCCACAAACTTCTGCAAATGCCGACTCGAAATCAGCGCAAGAGCCTTGGATCAATGGCCTCCGCGGTCTGGCCGCTCTACAGATCGTGATCTCTCACTACATCACCCCTGAAGCATTCTTCATCTACGAGTCTGCGTGGGTACCACCAGAGCATCCAGGACCGCCGATCTTGAAGCTTATACCTGTGCGGCTCCTCGCTTAAGGCGATGCTATGGCCAGGCTCTTCTTCATCCTCTCCGGATATTGCATTGCACTCGGCTTCCAGAAAGAGGCCAAGAATAGCTCGTCCATACAGTACTACCGCAAATTGACATCGGTCGTCTTCCGATGGTCTTTCCGCCTCTTCATCCCTTTCGTATTCGTGGCCGTCTTAGGCCATGTACTCTGGTTCTTCGGAGCATATGCTGAAGAGCCGCCTGACCTCAGGAACTTCTGTCCAGACGCTCGTCCTTGGACGTCGCCTTGGTCACACCTTTCATGTACCTGCGGGTATCTCCTCAACGCCTTGGATACAGTTGACCTTCAATGGACTGTCGGCCTCCATAACTCTCTGTGGTCGGTAGCCCTCGAGCTACGCGGATCCTTTGCGACGTACACTGCTTTGCTCGGACTTGCTAATACACGGCCTGGATGGCGTATCAGCATTATCGCCGCTCTGGCATCTTACAACTTCTTCTACAGTACGAAAGACTTGACCGGCTTCTTCGTGGGAATGTTGATCGCAGAGGTGCAGAGCGACGTCGCTGCAAGAAAGAGTGGTTTTGGCAAACGCATCGGATCGCTGCCAGAGCACTTTCGCGCAACTCTTTCAACGCTGGCCATCACAGCGGGCCTGTATTTGCTCTCACTTCCAATGAAGCTCCACGACGATCCTCTCGACACACTCCCACCGGATTACAACTTTTTGAGAGCACCATACCTACCGCACTGGGAGTCCGCTGGCGATTACGGCTGGGGAGCTTACTACGTGGGAAGCACGATGCTGCTCGCAGGATTGTTAGGAACTCCACGCTTGAGGCAGTTACTGACAGTGAGCCCACTGCAATCCTTAGGGCATATCTCGTACTCCCTATCTCTGGTCCATTTTGCACTAAAGTGGACATGCCAGAGGCGGATCCTTTGGATCGTGTCTCAGATTATCGGATTGGAAGAGAAAGATGCGATAGCGAAGGCGGTGAGCGGTTTCTTCGCTCCGTTGATGCTCGTCCGGTTTGTAGCGTTTATCGTGTATTTGGGCATCACTGTTGCTTGCGCGTCGGTGCTTACCATCGAGCTGGCACAACCGTCGAAGGAGTGGGCTCATCATATTGAGCAATGGATGTCCAGTCCTAAGCAAGAATAGCTAGCTATAGCACAGTATGACCGCCTTTGAAGTTTTTGACGGCATGACTGCGTGAGGTCAATCAAGGTGCATGATATGGGTCGAGGCCAAAGGTGTCCTTGACGCAAGGCAAGTAGTCCTCTTGAGTGCCCACTGAGGCAACGACGTATGTAAGCTACGCTCGACTGATAAAGATGGAGGTGCCCAGTCTGCATGCTCTTTGGTTTGACATGAGAGGAAGACATGAAAGAGGAAGTGGCACGTGTTCACGTGCTGAATAGTTCAAACTCTCTTCTACGCAACGCGCTTTCTCCTGGTCGTGGGTTCCACTTCAGCTCTCGAGCATCCACTGGGCGCACTGCTTGCATAAGCGAAGCCGACGACATTGATCATTGATGAACACATTGCCCGTGATGGGCATCAATGGGTAGGGCATTCAAGCATATCATAGCCCATCGCTGACATCTAACAGCCTGTGGGAAGTGCTTGGTGAAGGAGAAGTCCGGCACATCGCAGACTTCGCGGCAGAGCATTTCAAAAAGCACGGAAGGCTGCTTCGCATTGCTGTGGACGAAGCGTGCTGGAGATTCACCAATTTGACGCATAAAGAGGTTGAGAAGATCAGGGAGGGAGAGCCGGCAGCAAACCCGGTTGAACGAACCATACTTTGGCGGTAAGTCCTGAGATGTGGATGGCGTGATCCGTTCGACGTACTCGCAGTCCGTATCCAACTCATGCTGAGTACCGTTGCTGGAGCATTGATACGTGTCCCTCAACTGCCAACTAATGCCTTGTGTCTTGTAGCATATTGAGATTATGGCGCCTCAACATTCAACTGCTCTTCGTCTGGGATGGCCTACGAAAACCCGCTAAAGGCCGAGGCGGTGGCGGAAAGGTCGATCGCAATTGCGTCAAGCTTCTGCACAGAATGTTCGAAATTCTGAAAGTGCCATATCATCAGGCACTCGGCGAAGCTGAGGCCGAGTGTGCTCGGCTTGAGAAGGCAGGCGTGGTTGATGCCGTCTGGAGCGATGACGGCGACAGTTTCATGTTCGGATGTCAGACACTCATCAAGCAGCACAAAGTCAATGGGCAGCGTATCACTGACCATGTTAGAATCTATCGCGCCGACACCATTGCCAGGGAGAAGGATCTGGATGCGAATAGCTTCGTACTTTTCGCCGTGCTCGCCGGAGGCGACTACGACAAGGCAGGACTACCAGGATGTGGCCCAGCGGCTGCGAAGTGGGTGGCGAAACGATCAAGAGGATTAGCAAAGGCCCTTGTTGAGGCATCGGACCATGAAATGCCGGCCTGGAGGATTCTGCTAGGCAATGCTGCTCGCAAAGACATACCTTCGACCTTCCCCAATATGAAAGCGTTGAACGGCTATCGGCGACCTGCCGTATCCTCCGAGGAAGCTTGCCATAGCATACGTCGACTGAGGAATGGCTTCGACATCAAATTTGATCAGGCGAAGGCACGGGTAGAACTGCGGGAGCGATACCACTTTACAACTCGCGAGTACCTAAAGCACTTGGCACCTATCTTTTTGATCAGGAAACTTGCCCGTCTCGAGTCGCCAAGCCAACGGGAGGAGAACCTGAGTTACGACGTGAAACTCAAGCCAATTGGTTGAAGAAACCTTCAGAAGAAGGCGCGCCCGCCAAGTCGGAGGTTAAGATCACTTTTGCAGCGTCAATGTTGGTCGACATTGATCTGACGACGATCCCACCCGAAGAGGACTGGGATAAGTTTGTAGCCAAAGACGGCACGCCTTACAGCCCGATGCAGAATATTGAAGGAGAGGTACTGCATTGCTTCCTTGAGCACGGTCTCCCACCAGGATCATTTGACGGTCCGGTGAAGCCTAAAAAGAGCAGGACTAGCAGTAAGAAGGCTGCAGAAGGCCATGAGCAGCCCCCTCAAAGTCAGGTAAAAGTGTCAGTGGACGGGGTCTCAAGCTTAGCCGCAGCGTCCAAGAAGCGCAAGCGACCAAGCAAGTCAAGTGCAGATACGGAACAAGATGCATTTGCGGTCCAGACATCGTGCAAGAAGCGAGGTCGGTCGTCCAGGGATCCTTCAGAGTCTACGAAAGTCAAGCGGAAAGGTAAGGCGAAGAAAGACATGGAGAGGACGCCTTCACCGCCACCGCCAACTTTTAGAAGGCCCCAAATAATGAGCTTTGGGGCAGATGTGGTCGACCTTTGCGATAGTGAGGTGGACGATGATGCAGGATATGGCGAAGGCGGCCTCTTCGTGTCTCCTGCATCCGCGCGTCCATCAGCTTCGAAGACAAGACCTGGTCCAGCGGCGACATTCCGACCGCTCCGCCCCCTCTCCCTGTCACAGGATGCTAAAGTGGCTCAGGTTTCCCAGAAGAGCAGCACACCCAAAGCACCAACGCCGACCCAGGATGTGGGGACTAAAGTAACTGCTCAAACGGCTCAGAGGAGCGCACCAGGGAAGAGAGCCACTGAGCGTGATGAGCGCGCTGCTGCAAACGTCCCGACTGCAACGCAAGACTCGACGCCGCCTACTCCCGTGGTAGCATCAGGATATCAAACCCACACATCTCCAAGGCAGGATCATGCGCCTCAACTTGAAAATACAGTCCCGACCGCAGAGGCCACTGGATCTCTGGCTGCTGCTCTTATCCCTGGTGAGACTATTACGCCAGCGACATTGCGCGAGCTCAGAGCCGCATTCTCACACAACATCGCTGCTACTACATCGGGAGCTGGAGCGCAAGTTGCTGTGTCGTCACCCGTTGTGCGAAAGCCAAACACCGCCCAGAGAAGTTATCGACCTCACTTGAGCATCAGTGCGTGTCATCTGTGAAATAAAGCTCCTTGTCAGTCCAGACTTGTGTCAAGTGGACTTGCTGTGCCCACGATGTGGCCGCGACAACCCGCGAGTCCGGCATAGAAGTTCCGAAAATGTTTTGGAAAGAGCACGGCATGAAATCGTCGTCTGTGGCAGAAGACATTCGGGCGAGAAGAGTCGATGAAGGTACGAGAGGCGATGACTTGTTTTTGCGCTGTGCCGCTTGTTGTTTGCAGTCGCAAACACTGGAATGGGGCCCTGGCTACCACCTTGCGTGGACGTTCCTTACGAGAACGACATGCAAGTTTTTGGTCATCTGAGCCAATGAATCGCCGCCATTTATAGCCGCTCTACTGGTATGGCAATAACGACCTTACAAGCTCACGGCTCCGTAAACAGTCTTTCTGCCATAGATGTCAGGTGCGAGACACGTCGGACAGATCTGTCATCAATCCTCCTCACAGCCTTCAAGTCTTCTATCTGCATTAACATTGACAACGCCGACGACTAGAGCATCGACAGACCGACAGCAACAGGATCGACAAGTCAACAATATCAACACGACTCATCAACCCATCGACTCAGCATGCTCGCCTCATCAATCCTCCTCGCCGGCCTCTGTACCCTCGCCGTTGCTCAAGACAGCACCGTTTCGAGAGCCAGTCCAGCTGAGCAGTCCAGTGTCAACGATGCTGCATTAAATTCAGCACTAGCAGCTCAGGCGCGTCAAATACCTCGTCGTTCATGATCAAGCACTAACATCTCTCCAGGCATCTCAAGGCGCGCTCATCGCTTCCGCCGAAGCCAGCGTCAGATCAGCTCAATCCTCGCTCTCCGCCCACATGGCGTCTATTAGCAGTGGACTGGCTTCCGCGACAGGTGACGTCCACAGCTCCCTTCTGGCAGACTATGAATCGGCAACAGCGGCCGCTGGATCCTTCCACTCGCAGGTCGGCTCTGTTACCTCAGCTGATTTGTCTGCAGCCTCCTCAGCCGTGGAGTCTGCATCATCCGTCAGGGCATCCATGTCATCAGCTTCGTCGTCAAGCTCGGCGGCCGCTGCTCCTACCTCGAAGCCGATGTACGCTGGTGCTGCTATCGGTGCTGTGGGGATCGTGGCTGGTCTTTTGTAAAGAATGGGCATTGTGTCAACAGGACGGGAAGGACGGTGTACTGGCGGCATGGGATAACAGGACCAAGGCCAAGTCGGTATGTGGAGGGTTTCTCCGAATGTTTTTGAACATTGCCTTGATTGCTTCTTGTCAAGAAGTGTGCTTTCGGCATAGGTTCTCTAAATAAGTTTTGCTTTCAAGCTTGTCCATGCTGTCGCGACCATGCTGCAAACATGCACTTCAGACCCGCATTATCCTCTATCCGAACGACCTTGACTTCCTGCTCCTGGCTTAGACTGCGAACTTGCCGTCGACAAACACAGAGTAGATGCCCGCAGCGGACGCAAACAGCATAAGCGTAGCACGACCTGAACACGTCGTCAGCGACCAAACCTCATTGTCCCGCGACTGCACTACAACTCACCAATAGCATACTTCTTCCACTCGCCCTGAACCCTCCTGAACTCCTTCTCACTCTTCTTGTCCTCCGGATTCTCCTCGACAGCCTTCGAGAACTTCCTCATGGCGTTGTTCCTCGGCAGCATGAAAATCAGCGTCCATACCGTAGCACCAACATTGCACAAGAATGCCGTCATCAAGATTGGCAACTTCTCGCTGGCGGCTCTGCTCTGGTCTGATTTGAGGTAGCAGACGATGGTCAGGGCGAGATTGCTGAGTGTGCCGAACCCGTTCACTCGTGGGAAGATTACGTCGGATTTGGCGAGGAGCCAGCGGAGTTGTTTGCCGGCGTAGACGGTGGGGATTTCGGGGAGTTCGAGCATGGGCATTGTCAAAGGGGATTGGAGGCCGGAGGCACCTGAGGGGAGGTGGTGGTTAGTGGGTTCGGGTCGGTGCTGGGGAGGTGGTGGGTGGGTTTACCGGCGTTGATGCCGGCGCTGAGGGCGGCGATGGCTTGGATGGGCGTCATCCACCAGCCTGAGAAGGTGCCGTTTGCTGCCATGGTGAGGTGTCTGTGGATGAGAGTCTGGTGGGTATGTGGGATAGAGAGGAAGTTGGGGGGGAATCGTCGTTCTTCGGAGAATAAAGTGATACTTATGCCTTGATGCTGTGCAACAATAGCGACGCTCGTCGGTACCGGTAGCTGTCGCTGGCAGGAAAGTCTATTGCGCATGGCGGTTGTTTGGGAACAGAATCCAAAGAGTCGTCTTGCTGGTACCACGTCCTTGGGTCCCGACGCAGCGATCCGGACGACGCGGAGAGAGGAGCCGAAAGCCAATGCATCTCACGCTATCACGTGAAGATTGCCGTCCCGCGATAAGAATGAAACTCTAGTTGCGGAAGTGTCGCGGATCTCTGTCGTCGTGCAGAAGTTCGGCTGGACTCCCTCCCAGTTTATGTCATGCTACCGATCTCATGTCAAGTGTGGAGTGCATGACAGCAATGGGGATGCACAGTAATCGGTCGGTAGGTAAGCCGCTTTCCTTCGTTCCACTTCACTCTCCACTCTCTACCAAACATTGGTCACCATGGCAGCTTCAGCGTTGCTGCGAAGTCGCGTGAGACGACCTTCGTACCTTAACAAGCTCGCCAAAGCAGAGGATCTCATCGACTTGTTCCCCCACAACTCCTACATAGGATGGTCTGGCTTCACTGGAGTAGGTTATCCGAAGAAAGTGCCAACAGCCCTCGCCGAGCATGTCGAGAAGAATGGCCTGCAGGGCAAGCTCAAGTACAACCTCTTCGTGGGCGCATCGTCCGGAGCAGAGACAGAGAACAGATGGGCACGGAACAACATGATTGAGAGGAGAGCTCCTCACCAGGTCGGCAAAGAGATAGCAAAGGGCATCAACAATGGCAACATCAACTTCTTCGACAAGCACCTGAGCATGTTCCCCGTCGATTTGATGTACGGCTACTACACCAAGCACAAGGAGAACAACCGCCTAGACGTCGCTATCGTCGAAGCCTCAGCCATTACCGAAGACGGCGGCATCATCCCCGGAGCCAGCGTCGGTGCCTCCCCAGAAATCATCCAAATGGCCGACAAGATCATAATCGAAGTCAACACCGCCTCTCCATCCTTTGAAGGTCTCCACGACATCACTATGACCGACCTTCCACCACGGAGGAAGCCATACCTAATCATGTCCCCTGAGGACCGCATCGGCACAACCCACATTCCTGTCGACCCGGAACGCGTCGTCGCGATTGTCGAAAGCGATTACCCGGACCAAACCCAACCCAACAGTCCCGAAGACGAGACTTCCCGCGCCATCGCCGCGCACCTGATAGATTTCCTCAAGCACGAAGTCTCCCACGGCCGCCTCCCCGAAAACCTCCTCCCCATCCAATCCGGAATCGGAAACATTGCCAACGCAGTCGTAGGCGGCCTCGCCTCTGGTGGTGCGAACTTCAAGAACCTGAAAGTCTGGACTGAGGTGCTGCAAGATTCCTTCCTGGACCTGTTCGACAGTGGAAACCTCGACTTTGCGACTGCGACATCGATCCGGTTCTCGCCAGATGGATTCCACCGTTTCTACGACCGTTACAAAGACTACGCACCGAAACTGCTCTTGAGAAGCCAACAAGTCAGCAACTCCCCCGAAATCATCAGGAGATTAGGTGTAATTGGCATGAACACGTAAGTAACCCGAAGCAGTCTACGGACTTCCGCATATCTTAGCCATCCACTGACCCTGACGTCTCTGCGTTCAGACCAGTCGAGGTCGACATCTACGCCCACGCCAACAGCACCTGCGTAATGGGCAGCCGCATGCTCAACGGCCTAGGCGGAAGCGCCGACTTCCTCCGCTCCTCAAAGTACTCCATCATGCACACCCCCAGCACGCGTCCCTCCAAAACAGATCCGACCGGCGTCTCCTGCATCGTTCCGATGTGCACACACGTCGACCAGACGGAACATGATCTCGACGTGATCGTCACGGAGCAAGGCTTCGCGGATGTTCGGGGAATGTCGCCCAAGGAGAGGGCGAGGGAGATTATCAAGAAGTGCGCGCATCCGGATTATTATCCCATCTTGAAGGACTACTTTGATAAGGCGGAGTTTGAGTGTTTGAGGAAAGGGTGGGGACACGAGCCGCATCTGTTGTGGAATGCGTTTGATATGCATAAGCATTTGAATGAGCATGGGACGATGAAGATTCCGACTTGGGGGTAGATATCATGAGTATGGGACGTTGGGATTGTAGACATAGACAGCGCGGAGTGAGGTCTTTCAGTAAATGGTTTCGTAATATGATGCTGTACAGAAGCTTTTTCAACGAGATGATTGCTACCTTTACACATTCTGCTCGTTGACGAAAAGACCGGCCATACCCTGCCCGGTACCAATACACATAGTAGTCAGCAGAATCTTCTTCTTCTGCCGCCGTGCCTCGCTCAACCCCGTCACAATCTGTCTCGCGCCAGTGCAGCCCAACGGGTGACCCAGCGCAATTGCACCACCACGCACGTTCATCTTGTTCCAGTCGAGCTTGAGCGTGTCGCGGCAGTAGACTGCCATGCTGGCGAAAGCCTCGTTGAGCTCGATAATGTCAATGTCGTCGATGCTCAGACCGTACTTGGTCAAAAGCTTTGGCACCGCGACGGACGGGCCGATACCCATGATCCGGGGAGCGAGACCAGCGACGGTGGCACCGACGTACTTGGCGAGGATTGGCTGGCCGATTTCGAGGGCCTTGGAGCGGCGCATGAGCATGATGGCAGCGGCACCATCAGTCACCTGCGAACTGTTGCCGGCGGTGGACCTGTCGCCGAAGTCTGGGAATGCAGGTCGGATCTTGGCGAGAGAGTCGTATGTTGTGCCCCACCTCGGTCCCTCGTCCTTGGTGAGAGTCACGTCCTTGCCGTCGAGCTTGACAGTGATGGGGGCAATCTCATCATCGAACCAGCCGGCCCTTTGCGCGGCTTCGGCCCGGCGGTATGATTCTGCGGCGTACTCATCTTGCTTCTGCCTTGGGATGTCGAAGTCCTTGGCGACGATCTCCGAGGTCTGGCCCATGGGCATCATGCAGTCGCGGGCGTCTTGGTTGGCTTCGAGGATCTGGTCGTAGAAGGGACGCTCGAGACGGTCGCCGCCGGCGGTCATGGATTCGGCGCCGACGGCGACACCGATGTCGATGTCGCCGTGCTCGATTTGGTTGGCGATGTCTTGGACTGCTTTGAGGCCGGAGGAGCAGAAGCGGTTGACGGAGGAGCCGGAGGTGGTGACGGGGAAGCCTGCTGCGAGCATGGCCGCACGACAGTAGTATGCTGCCTTTGAATCCGAGACGTTGCCCAGGCAGATGTCTTCGACCATCTGAGGGTCTATCCGCGACTTGTGGACGACTTGCTGGAGGAGCTTGAAGACGATGCCGTCGAGGGAAGTGTCCTTGAGGCCGCCCTTGCGGCCTCTGGTGAGAGGCGTTCGGATGGCGAGGGTGATAACGACATCATCGGGGTTCTGCTGTGTGCTGGTTGAGAGACGATGTTAGCCCTTCTGCGTTTCGTTTCGAGCGAGCATGTGAATGGATCTGCGGGGAAGGCCAAGTCGCAGACGAAGGCAGCGGACCATCTTACATCTTGTCGAGAGGCTTCTGGCCGGGAAGAAGCTGCGAGGCGATGGACGATATCCTTTGGGCTGCCATTGTGAAAGATGTGTTGGTTATGGAGAGTGAGAATGAGCAGAGGATGTCAGATGAAGGTATACAAGAGAGCAGATAGACTTCAAGATTACTTTCACAGCTCGATGCGAGGCCTCGACCTCGACCTCGGCATCTTTCCTCTCATTCCGACTGCCGCTCGTCGCCACTCCGCCAACCACACACACATACACCGGATAGCTCCTCGGCTCTCGCAGACAATCCTTGTACTGCAAAAATATCGGTATATCTCACCACCACACCCCGGCCTCATACAGCTTCTAGACAAATGTCATCCCCAGATGTCGGCGTCACCTTTTCGAATGGATGTACGATCACACACGGCAGTGGGGCCAACGTCAAGAAGCCATTCCCAGACATTGACCTGACAATGTACGAACTGTCTCCATCCAATGCAAAGGGCTATAAAGGTCAACTGGGCTTCATTGAGTTCACCACCGAGTATCGCTTGCCCAGGCACATCCACATGAGCATCGACAAGACGAGACTCATCGATGAGAGGATCATGATCTTGCATGGTGTAGATCTAGTTGAGATTGCTGGCGAGTATTTCGCGGTGGCGCCGGGGTCGTTGGTCACTACTGTGGGTGGTGTTCCTCATACCTTTACGGCTTGTCCGGCTGGGGTCAAGCTGCCTGACGGGACTGTTTCTACTGGGACCTTTACAATGGTTTACGAGTATGAAGAGCCGACGACTTTCTTCCCCACGCGATCGACAAAAATCCTGCTGCATCCGTCTCAGTACGAGGCTTGGGAGGGCTCTCTGGAAGATATACGCTTTCCACAGATGACTGCCGAGCAGGTCGTTGAGAAGGGCCATGTTATATTTAACAAGGAGCAGAAGGAGCTTGTCCTGGCATGATATCAGTATGTCAACCATAATCGATACTTCTTCAAAATCTTTCCGCTCAATTTATCCTCGTTCGTTTGGCGGCAAGGGACTGGGACCTCATCATATGGTTACATTTCGATGTCTGTCGCAGCGCCTCGCTCATCGTGACATACGCAAACCACAGGTGTATTCATTCATGCAGGTTCGCAGTAGAAGCCAAACAGCTCCGTTTTTTCCTCGCGGCATCCCATCTCAGTCCGGCATCATGAAGCGTGCCTACGAGTCGACTTCCATACTCTCACCTCCCTCTGGCTTGTTCTCGAATGTCGTCTCTAACCAGCTGGCAATCTCTTGGCCCTCGTACAGCTTGAAGTTCTCGTCCACACCAGCCACACCCAAGCTCGTGTTGTCAATCGTCAGCTCCTTGTCCTGGCTCAGACTGTCCTTGAGCGCCCGTAGTGCGTGCTTGATCAGCTCATCCCGGCTGCTACCCTCAAACTCATCCAGGTTCCTCTCCAAGTATGTCCGCGCCATCTGACTCCTTGCGCCAATACCGCACGCCACCATCTCTTGCGTCACGCCGCTGGGCTGGAACTCGAAGAGATGCGGTCCCTTTGCATCCACACCTGCGATCAGGAGGCCAACACCGTAGGGTCGCTTTCCGTAGTGCTGAGTGTTTGTTTGTGCGCGGTCGCCGATGCGGGATGTGATCTCGGAGAGGAGGATTGGACGATCGTAGGTGAGTCGTGATGCGAGCGATTGCTGCTTCATGAAGTTTGAGAGGACACGGGCGTCGGAAGCGAGACCTGCGAGCGCGACGCCATAGTGAGTGTCGATCGGGATGATTTTGCGTTGGTATGACGAGAGCTCTTCTGCGTTGCGCTGGGAAAGGTGTTAGACATTCGCGGTTGTTTGCTTTGCTGGCTGCTGTACCTTGAGTGCTACGAGGACGGCATGTGTCTTGCTGACGATTCCCACCACTACTGAGCCTTGCTTGACGGCTTCTGATGCGTACTCGACTTGGAAGATGCGGCCTTGTGGAGAGCTATGACCGGTGTTAGTTAGAGATCGGGCGTGATTGATGGGTGTCCTACAAAGTGACGGAGTCGTTGTCGTAGTTATTTCTGAACATCGTGTCCTAGTCGAGCTGGTGTGTCTGTATCGAGGCGGAGGTGTTGGAGGAGGTGCTGGCGGAGAATGTGGGTGAGGTAGCGGTGGTGATTGTGTGGTGGATGTGCCTGATGAGCTGCTCTCACATGTTCCAGAGGTCGAGCTTCCAGCAGGCGACGATTGACGCGAAGCTCAGAGCACGCGGGCCCAAGCGCCTCTTCTCCACGACACCAGCCTCACTCACACGACCACGAGGCAGTGACGATCTACGAACCACGACATTTCATGTCGTTGTGCCGCTCTCTACAACATCTCAAGCCAATACAACGACCACAGCCAACTCACCATAACGAAGGGAAATCCGCAACGATCAACCCCATCCACCAGCCATCAACACCCACCTCCGAAGCGCCGCAATGGCAGGTCTCAAGACCATAATCGTGCTATCATTCGTACGACGCACCAAAGGCCGATGGCACGACAACTTCTAACGATCCCACAGATCCTCGCGATCGGCTTCCTCCTGGTCATCCTCTCCTCCGCCCTCTTCAAGAACTACCTCACGCTGCTCGTTGTCGCAACCTACGTAATCGCACCTGTACCGAACTGGATATGCGGCAAGGCACAACAGCAAGATGACTTTATGGACAACTCGGGCAACAGTATTGTGGAGCTAGGGAGGTTCCTGACGGGGTTTTTGGTGGTTATGGGAATAGGTGAGTTCTGTACGATTTATGCGGAGTAGGGTATGGAGCTCATCCGTGGAAACAGCACTACCTGTGGTACTGGCACACTGCGATCAGATTCAGCTCCCAGCGATGGTCATGAGCATCGTGGGCGGGTTGTTGATCTACGGCACCATTATCAGTTTTACCATGTTCTTCCGCGAGCAGGAGGAGTTTTAGGCAGCATATGCAGATAAGTTATGCATTGCAAGTATCATTGTCACGTTGAGAGGGACCATCGCCTGTGGCCCAATGTTCACGTCGACTCGGTATCCCAGTCACAGTGACTGGGTTTCGGGCGTGAAGAGCGATCTTGACTGTGGCGGCAGGGACCGAGCAGGATGCGTGTGGTAAGTGGGACCTCACATGTATAGGATAGATGCTGACTTACTTTCATCACTTTTCAACGGCCTGCAAGAAGCAACCCTCTCTCTCTTCTTTGAGCAGTTGATTTGCAGCAGACATTCGATGATGATAAGTACGATGGCCCCCAATCCTGTCTGCCATCCAGCTCGGAGCTGGAGAGGGATGGCTTGGACACCGTGTCAGCCTGCTGAACTCTTCAGAAAAGCCCGAGACCGGTTGCTGGGCGAAGATGAATGGCTAAACGCTGTTGATACTGATCCTGTACGACCTGCCATGCGCTTGTCCGCCATCTGTCCTTCTCCGACGCCCTGCGCGCAGCAGAGACTACGATGAAAAAACAAGATGAGAGCCCTGCCATGCCACCACCCTGCTGCTAACTGTGCCAGCTTCCAGAATGTCTGTCGAGGAGTATCTATTAAAGGAGGGTAACGCCCAGAGGCCCGCTTCAAGCCCGATATCAATCCTCCACTCGAGGAAGACCACCTAGGGACTGGGGTGACGAGTCTCGACACGATAGTGCCAAGCCTCGAGCCGATTCATCAGCCCAGCTTGCATATCACACCAACGAGTCTCGATGCTGACGCACCAAGCATCATGTCGACCCGACTGCTGACACTACATGCACCAGCCGTGTGCGTGATCGTCTGTGAGACGGGAGGCCGCGTGTGTATTATGCAATGCCTAGTTGACGAGTCTCGGTACATCGGCACCAAGACTAAAGCCGCTCTTTGGGCGTGAACGGCGGGTGCATGAGCCGGATCGCGTCAAGCACCATGGGCGAGTCTCGATACTTGCGCATCAAGCCTACAGCCGTACGGTGCGAAATGCGACAATCGGCGAGTGTTCGTGGATGTCCTAGTGTTGGAAGTTTTCTGCAGGCTGGCATAAGTCATGGAAGGGTGGCGGTCATGATTGAAGATAGCTCTCGAATGTTGAGCGAAGTCGAAGAAGGGCTGGAGGAAGGCGAGATTAAGTGTCCTCCTGCGAGCGATGCGCGGTCCTTCAGTGCATTGAAGTGGCCATGTAGCGCCATGAGTTTGCTCCCGAGTGATGGCGGCTTGTGAATGCTGCGGCATCAGGACCCTCTGCATGTAGAGTCGGAACGCACAACCATGGATGTGGTATGCGGCATGGTCGCCCAGTGCAACCCTCGAGCTTTATAATTGTGGATTAAGTTGGCCTCCGCCGCCCAGCTCAAAGCCGAAAGACGATGGCCTAGATACCATGTTAGCCTGCCGGGCTCTTTTGGGAAGCCCGGAACCCGTGAGCGTCGAAAGTCACCAACATCGCGGCCATCCGTACACCCATCCTGCACCAACGCCGCAATCCCATCTATCACAAGCCATCCGAGAGCCTTTCGAGGAGTGTAAACTAACGGAGGGTAATGCCAAAGGCCCACTTCAAGCCCGATAGCTCTCTCGAACTCGATCAGCAACCTTGCAGGTTTAGTAGCCATACACCCCAATGTCGTGCGCAGCAAGACACGGCGAGTGCTTTACGCGATGGTGCTACTCTCCCAACCAAGACAAGCCTTTCCCAGCGGGTCGGGGGAACTCGACCGGGCGACGAGTGTGCACGCGGACTATGATGGCCTCCGGGACCATGAATGCTGGTTGCCGGCGCTACTCTCCCAGTCGCCCATACTTGGTCGAGCAAGAACCCGACTTGAGCTCAGCTTGTCGTGGCGAGTGTACACATCGGTCGCGCTGCTCTCCCAGCCGGGTCGAGACCGTGCATTCGTCGAAGTATATGTCTACCTCAGCGCTGCAGAGGTTTCGTTTGGGAGGTGAAGAGAATGTGGAAAGGAGATGGTGTGGTGGGCGAACAACTGGCCAGTGTTGGTGATTGTCGAAGGAAGAAAGGAAGAAGTGGGGAGTTGCAGGTTTTTATGTTTGCGCTGTGACAGGATCCGAGCTCTACGTGACCTCGAAATGCAAGGTGTCTCGGCTTAGCTTCCAGAAGCCGCCTTTTGTGAGTGAATGGTGCACAGACCTCTGCACCTGAAGCACGATACATCCTTCGGGCCACGACTGTTTCCGCGCTGGTCTCAGAACTTCTGCGCCACTTAACCCCTGCGGACACCCACATAGCTCCACCGACGCCGCGGAATATCTGTTCCTGCATCCAACATCTTCCCTGTGCCACAAGCAGGAGTCAGACAGTGTATAATCGAGGACAACTCAACTGCACACAACGACATGGAACAAGTCGAGTCAGAGATGGTAGGGTCATCCGCAACCAAGCCAAAGAAGAAGTTGCGGCTACGCACTCGCAATGAGAGCAACCTCGAGAAGCGTCGCAGAGAGGAACTCGCGGGAGATCTCGACTATCACGGAGATTCAGCTGACTTGGGCTCACAGCAGCACCCGCTGCCTAGCTCGGAGTCGCAGCCCATCGACTTTGGCAGTGAGGACGAGTACGAGGACGATCCCGGGGGCAATGCTGCGAAGGAGATCTCTGCTCTCGAGGCGGATGCCCGCGCTCGCCACTCTCGCCGATCTCATCGAGTCCACACTGCGCGAGGTACTACTGCACCGCGGAACTACTACGACTCTAATCACCACGACGACAAAGATAGGCCGCCGCTTGGCGAAGGCACTGAAGAAGATGTTGTCGAGGTGGAAGCTCCCCGACGCTCAACTCGGGCACAGAGTGCCACCTTACGACCTGATCCGGCTCATCTGAATCGCTTCTCGCAGGTCACTGCCGCGACTCGACCAGGCACACGGCAGTCTGCCAAAGTCACCGAATACAAGAGGTCCGAGGAGGAGTGGCAGAAGGAGTTTGAGCGGAAGCAGGAAATCATGCTCGAACAGTGCCAGGAGCTTCAAGATGCGAAGTTGATACTCGAACTTCTTGGGAAGGCGTTCGGTCCTTACGACCAGCAGGTTGCTCAGATCAGAAGGCTGGCGAACATCAACAAAGGCGGTGTATTGGCAGCCATCTCAACTCCCCCAGCAGCAGCTGCTAAACCCACTCGGCCTGCCTTCAAGCTTCATAAGACCACGGCGGAGAACTACAACAAGCTACCTGTGTATCAACCACCTTCCGTGCCAGTCCAGCCGTGGATCTTGGCACTGAAGACAGCAGCACAGCCGGTGATCGGTCACTTGGATGATCAAGACGTCGCTCGAGGCTTGTTCAATTCTGATGCGAACGTGGAGATCAGAGCTCTGAAGCAGCAGGTGACGACTCTCAAGGAAGAGGTCTTGCAGCTTGAGACCAAGGCCAGCGGTCGGAAAGAGCAGCTGGAGTATCTTACCACGCAATTAGACGAGAAGAATGTCGAGCTTGGTGACCTTCAACACGAGAATCAAGGTATCAAGCGGCAGATTGCAGCTCAACGCGTCAAGAATACGACCCAGGGGGAAGAGATCAAGGATCTCAAGAAGCAGCTTAGGCAGCATGGAGAAGAGAAGCAAGGTCTGGGGGAGCAGCTGGAGACTGGGGGCGCCAGATTACAGGATCTTGAGCAACAGATCCAGCTACAGGAGACCGAGATGCATGGTCTTAGGGACCAGTCGAGTGCGGCACAAGAAGAAGCCGATGGAACCCAAGACACGAAAGACCAGCTCCAGCAACAGGCCACCAAGATCAGAGACCTTCAGAGCCAGATTACCACCAAGGAAGCCACGCTGCAGAACGTCTTCGGCAAGCTCGACACGGTGGCGGAGACGAACAACGGCGCACAGGTCGAGCTGGTCAAGCTCAAAGCCGATTCAGCCTCAAACATCAAGAAGATCGATGACCAGGCTGCACAGCTTAGCCGCCTCAACGCCAAGTGGAGTAGTGTGACCGCATTGATGAAGGAGCATGGCGTTGACGACATCAACGGGCTGCGCGCTTTACTTGCTCAGAAACACAACAAGCAACATCAGACTCAACAGCACAACGCCAACAAGAACGATGCGACTGGACTGATGAAAGAGTACCGGGTTGACGACATCAACGGCCTCAGCACTCTCCTTGTCCAGAAATCTGCCAAGCTTTCTCAGCTGAGATTAGACATGGCCAGCAAGAACGAAGAGATCTCTACCCTCACAGCCGAGGTGACTATCAAGGACAATAAGGTCGCTGAATCCGAGACGCAGGCCTTGTCTCGCGATATCCAGATCAAGAAACTAAAGTCCGAAGTCGCCAGCCTCAACAAGAACAACACAGGTTTCATCAAGCAAGTCGAGCAGCCGAAGAAGGACTTCGGTGAGCTCGGCAAGCGTTGCGAGAAGCGTGTCAGTTACCTTGCACAAGTCATGGAGACGCTACGGAGCCATGGCATTGGACTTCCACAGCCACTCGAAGGCACTGCCTTCTCCGGATGGCACGACGAGAAGACGCCTGCTGAAGCGGTTGCTCTCTGGAGAGGTGACAAGTAGACAGTGCGGAACCGCTGTGCTCAATGTACATGCGCGATACCTTGTACCCTTCCGCGCGACACCCAGCAGCGTGGCAACAGAAAGCAGCTGCCAATGCATCAGTGAGGCCGAAGCGCAGGCGGAGCGAGGGCGAGTAAGCCTCGCAACCACAACGACATCACCTTCGCTGAAGCTGTAGGCAGCATAAACCCCTTCGCATTGCGCAGCGGGCCTTGCAGCTTGCCACGTGATGGGCAGTGGGCCTAAGACCACCATGCCAGCATGATAGGCCTTCCCTATCCAACCCCTTGTCGACACGGCACGAGTCGACGCCGTGCCGCCGCCCAACGCGACAGAAAGTACAGCCTCTTCACCCTTCTCCCGGCTGTCCTTTTTGACTCTCTTCTGTGCACCAATACGGCGGACGACTGGTATGTACTAGGCGTTGGAATTTGAGATACCCTTTGCAGGACAAGGCATTGAAGAGGACTTGGCGATTATCAAAACAAGATGCTGTATGACACGGATTTGACAGGACGGGTATGGACATGAGCAGAAGCTCGATTGTAGAATAGTCATTGGACACTCATATCATTCAACAGTACCGACAACGCAACTTCAGCATGTGAAGCCAATTCCAGCTATGCCGAAGCCTCACTTGCCACCACCATAAACCTCGTCCTTCATGCCTTCCAGTACTTCCTCATACCTCTGCCTGACATCTTCATCTAACATCCGCATCTTGACCTGCTCCACTATCATCCTCCTACTGATGCCGAGGACCTTGACGCCCGATATCGTCTCGTTGAACCATTTGCCTTCAGCTCTGGTGACCAGAGTCCACGCCTGGCCAGATCGCCCAGCTCTGGCTGTACGGCCAACGCGATGTACGTAGCTCTCTACACTCCGCGGGACATCGTACTGCACAACGTGCGTGATGGGACGACCGGCGATGCTGTCGAGACCACGTGCTGCGCGATCTGTGGAGACGATGATGGCTGGCTCAGACTTCTTTGATACGATGCGTGGTTTGGTGGTTTTGATGAGGGTTGTGATGTAGCGTGACCATGAGGGTTGGATTCCCTTCAGGAGATGGCTGAGGCGGGTGGCCGATTCATTCCGGGAAGTGAAGACCAGGACTGTGGGTACATCCCTTTGAGATGTCCTTGCCGCTTGCTGAGCTCTCATCTTGCCTTGGTATGCAGTGTTGGCTATTTCCCGTCTGCGACTTGGATCCATGAGTGTTGTGTCGATCTCATCTTCACTTGCACTGCTCTCGCTGATGCTCGAGTCGTCGTCGTCACTCTCACTACCTGAAGAGATGCTCGAGCTGTCATCGGAATCGGAATCTGGGTCGGTTTCAGCGTCGTTCGATTCTTTGCCATCACCCTCCCGCAGTACGCGTGTCCGTAGGAGCTCGAATGCGACTAATGGTTTCTCAGCACCATCTCCAACAGGAATGCTATACTCGACGAGCGTCCGTGGTAGCTCAAAGCCGTCTTCTGTCTGCCTAACGCCATCTTCATGCAATGCTTCAGCTCCAGCAACTGCTTGCTGTTCACTCTCCGTGCCTCGAACCACCACCATCTGCGGACGTCGTAGCTTGAGTGTGGCAAGCTTCGAGATATCCTTGGTCATGGTTGCGGACAGGATTACTTTGCGTATCTTGCGTTCTCTCCATTCTTCCCAGCGTCCTTTTTGCCGAAGATAACGCTCACGCGCGTCCTGCTCCTCAATCGTCCTGGGACGCTCCAGCTCTGCATTCAAAGACGCAAAGAAACCCTCGTATTGATTGTCCAAAAGCTTGTCAGCTTCGTCAATCACGAGCCACTTGAGATGTACCAGGCTGAAGCCAAGAGTATTGTTGATATGTTCAAGCAGACGTCCTGGCGTGGCAACGAGAATGTTGACTGCTGAGTTGTAGGTAGGTACATGCTGAACAAGTCCGTTGACAGCGTCATCTATTCGCTGCTGCTCCTTGGCATCGACGTAGTCATCTCCGTCGTCCTCATGATGGCCAGGATATAGCTGAGATGTAGCTTTCGCAACGAGAGCTTTGTGCCCTGCCGGGTCGAACCGTCGTCCGTGGTTGATAATCTTGCCTTGCTCATCTCCAAAAGTGCCGCTGGACCCTGACATACCTATGCGGATGTCACTACCCTTAGAGAGGCTCTCGGCGACCGCAGCAACCTGCACGACAAGCTCCCTGGTAGGGACGATGATTAGCGCACTGAGTTCGCCAGGTGTATGAGATCGTCGTAGTGCTTCAATGATCGGTAGAAGATAAGCCATAGTCTTACCGCTACCAGTCGGTGCACTGACAGCAACGTCCGGCACGATGTCCTCGGTAGCTGGCGGGTACAACGACCCAGGAGTGCCGGGCTGAAGCAGTATGGGTAACAGTGTTTGCTGCACGGGTAGTGCGCTCTCAAACGTAAGCCTTGCAAGGCGATCGCAGACCTCTGGCCGGAGACCAAGATCCTTAAACGTGGCTTTTGTGTCCGAAGGCACGACTGCTGGTTTCGCAAGCCACTCCGGCAAAGCATCATTGTCGTTCTGGAATTCAGGCGTGGGCGTTCGTTCTCGATCTGGGAGCTCCAGATCTCGCACAACAGGCTGGGTCGGCAGCTTTTGAAAGCTTTCTTCTTCATGTACAGAAATTGATCGCTTTGCCGACTTCTGAAACTTGCTAATCACAGAAGCGTGCTTCGAAAGATGTTCGTCGTCTTCATGTTCAGCATGCTCGCCTTGCGTTTCTGCTAAAACACTTTCCAGCTTGTGCCGCCGCTTCTTGTTTCCGGGAAGAGCGTTGTCCTTCTCTGCACCCGGCGCCTCTGCTTCCTTAGAAGGCTCTTCGTCGTCTCTCAAGCCATCTGTCTTTTGTACGCGAGCTTCTGTTTGCACAGGCTGCTCGTCCATGTCGACATCTTCATCCTGTGGCTCATCTTGCGTACCTGCCGTCCCCGAATTGCTTTTCCGCTCCTTCCTTCTCTCTTTCTTCGCTGTCAAATTGTCCTGCTCCGGTGGGTTCGTTGTTGGTTCCTCTGATCCTTGCGAGACTCGGGTGTTGGTCGCAGTGGATTCAGCAGCTCCTCCAGCCTTCTGAGCAGCCTTGCGAGCTGCTCGTGCCTCCTTTTCTAGCTTATGCCGCTTCTTCGCATTCTTGATGTGCGCAAACTCGCCCTGCGCTTGTGGTCCTGCATGTTGCCTAACATCTGCCTCACGTTCTGCTTCGACTTCTGGCTGAGGCGCGGCCTCTTCCACTGAATCTGCCGCAACTTTCTGCTCTACTCTCTTCGGCAGGACAACGGTAGCAGGATCAATGCCCTTCTTCTTCTTCAATTTCTTCGCTTTGCGCTCGGCGACCTCTTCCTCTGTCCTCTCTCGTTTCCGCTTCTGCTCCGGGGCTGGCACTGGCTGAGCTTTAGGGACTGCAGGTGTTGTCGCCTGGAACTCGGCGACCACTGGCTTCTTCGGCGGGATATATCGCTTGTACAGAGTCGCCATTTCTCGACATTGATGTCGATCGGCAGAATACTGGGACCCAAACTTTTGGTTGCGAGAAATCATCTCACCGCCCTCGGAAGCGGCACCGAAGAAGCGAGACGCGCTAGTCAAGGTTGTCCATCTCATGTCCATGGAATCTTCTCTCCCAGTGCCTCGTTCCTGAACTTCAAGCTTTACACGGCCATCACTGCCTTAGCAATATTCCGACGACCCTTCAGTTTAGATGCAGATATGCCGTGGCTGAAGGCCTACATCCTGTGGCCGAATCGATAGCATCGGCTGTATCGCGCCGGACGCGACATCAATTGATACCCTTCCAAAGCGACCCCTGGACGCGAAATATATTGCCAACATGCCTTACAATATTGCGTGAGTCCTGATATTGACCCGATCCGGCGACAAGCCTCATAGTGCCATGGCTACAGCTAACACTTCCAAGCATGGTCTCTGACTTCTTCTACCCCCAGCCAGGTGGCGTAGAAAGTCACATTTATCATGTCTCCAGCGTGGGGAATCCATCCGGAAAGCATGTACTGCAACCTGGCTGACCAGTCGTGCAGAAACTCATCGACCGTGGCCACAAGGTGATAATTATCACTCACGCTTATCACAATCCCACTCGATCTGGCATCCGCTATCTCACGAACCGGCTTAAGGTCTATCACTTACCGCACTGGGTCGTCTACCGATCGACAACGTTCCCGACAGTCTTCTCTTCCTTCCCACATCTGCGACAAATCTTCATCAGAGAACAGATTCAGATCGTCCACGGCCATGCCTCACTGAGCAATCTTTGCCACGAAGGACTGCTTCATGCGAGAACTATGGGCCTGCACACCGTGTTCACCGACCACAGTCTCTTCGGCTTTAGCGATGCAGCTAGTATTCTCGCTAACAAGCTCCTGAAGTTCAGCTTGAGTGATGTCGGCCACGTCATATGTGTCAGTCATACTTGGTATGTGTTCAATTCGGATGAACTGAGGATGTTGAGCTAATGAGCGCCCAGCAAGGAGAATACTACTCTTCGGGCTTCATTGAACCCACTCGCCGTCTCAGTCATACCCAACGCGGTGGTACCGAGCAACTTCAGGCCACTCCAGCCTCACGAAGTCCAAGGCTTCATGCACAGCGACAAAGGTGCCCTCCTCCCCACTCCACCAGATCCAAGTAAACCAGTCGGACCAGGCGATCCGATCACGATCATCGTCATCTCTCGTCTGTTCTATAACAAGGGGACAGATCTCCTGATTTCTGCGCTGCCACTACTACTACGCCGTCATGAGAACCTGCGCTTCATCATTGCTGGTTCCGGGCCGAAAGCTATCGATCTCGAACAGACGCTAGATTCTTTGCCGCAGCAGCTCGTATACACGCCGTCTGGACAAAGCCGAGTCGTGCTGCTGGGTAGTATCCGACACGAAGAAGTTCGAGATGTCATGGTTCGCGGTCATCTACTTCTGTCCACATCACTTACCGAAGCCTTTGGCACTGTCCTGGTCGAAGCCGCGTCTTGTGGGTTGATGGTGGTTGCAACCCGAGTTGGTGGAGTGCCAGAAGTCTTGCCTGGCAACATGACAGTCTTCGTCCTGCCGGAAGTAGAGGATGTGGTTCGTGGCGTTACAGAAGCCGTTGGTCTGCTCACTTCTCGGACAGTTCGTCGAGATAAGTTCCACGACCTGGTCAAGAACATGTACTCCTGGTCCGATATTGCACGGAGGACCGAGCGCGTATACGACCTGATGACTGGCAACCCGCCTGCAGCAGACAACGAAGGTTTCTACGATGACGATTGGACTAATTACGGCGCACCTTCGCAGAACAGCAACGCACTTATGGATCGACTCAAGCGATACTACGGCTGCGGCGTCTGGGCTGGAAAGCTCTTCGTTATCGTGGTGGTGATCGATTATCTAATCTACTGTTTCCTGGAAATCATGTATCCTCGGGAGAAGATTGACATCTGCAAAGCGTGGCCTGCCATACCGCCGAAGGTGTCTAATGGAGATTTCGAGCAAGGCCTCGTCAACGGTGACGTCGAGAGATTCGGGACCTTGAACAAGACAAGACGGAGGCGGAGAGAGCCAGGTTTCGTCGAGCACGATTGATCTGGACACCAAATATGACTCCAAATCGGTCGCTATGCACAAATGCTATACAAATCTCTATCATGCTGCAACGACGTTTACACTACACCCTCTCTGCATCAGTAGCGTGTCCGACTGGTCCGGTCACGCTGTAATCCATGGTAACAAAGGCCCTATCAACCTCATCTAACCCCTCACAGCAATACTGCAGCGTCTCAGCAATATCATGACTACGATAAAGCTTCGTATCCGCTGGCAGGAGCACATCATACTCAACCCAAATCCCATCACCTGCATGGTACGCCACAACACTCTTGAACCCATCAACAACGGGACTGAAGCGGTACGCCAGATACATCAGCTTCTTCTGCAGCTTCTCATTCGCGGCCTGTCCAGAGAGGCGGATGACATTTTCGAAGCAGGTCTCGCCCCAGTCGTAAATAATGAACAGGGAGAGGAGACCTGCACCGACAGGATCCAGCCACCAGACGTCGGCGTAATAACCTATCACCGGGAAGAGCAGGGAGAGCGTATTGAAGATGACATCCGTCTTGCAATCCTGCGCCAGGGCCTGGACCTGGGTAGTCTTGATGGGAATACACCCGAACCAGATGACTCCTTTCACAACGACTGTGGCTACCAACGCCCCGATTGCTATCGCAGGTAGTTGCTCTGCTTTTCCCTTCAGAGGCATGATCTTCTCAACAGATTCCTGCAGAATCTGCGCGAAAGATATGACCATGATGATACTGAAGACTAGAATTCCTAAAGGTTCCAGTCTCTTTCGCCCGACGGGGAATTTCTTGTTGAGGAAGGAGAGACGCCAGGAGACGACCTTGTTCGTTGTCCAGACGATGAGCGTGCAGAGGAGGTCCAAGGCTGAGTCGGTCAAAGATGCGATGAGGGAGAGGGAGCCCGAGCTGAAGGCCGCGACGATTTTTCCGATCAGAAGGATTATGTTGGCGATGACATTGACGTTGATTGCGATTTTGGCACGCTTCTCTGCTTTGTTGCGTTTCTCTTTCTCGTCTTCGGGGAGCAGTTCGTGGATATTTCCCTGCACGGCTTGGATTCCTCCACCTCTTTCTTGGTCGCCGTCGTTGTTGGGGTCGGGGTCCATTGATTCCAGGACGTCGTCTGCGACGGCCATGACGATCGCGTCGACTTCTAGCCAGTCGTTGAGCCGGTCGTTTTGCTCTTCGTAGAATTTCCGGACTTTCTTGTTTTTGATCTCCTTCAGCTCTTCTTCCGACTTGCGAAACTGCTCCAGTTCATTTCGATCTACGCTTTTGAGTAGCGTGTTCTTCAGCTCTTCTCTTCGGCGATCTTCGAGTGCTGTCTTGGCCGCATCTTTGAACCTCCAGACGTCGGGTTTGGGTCTGCGCTTTACTGCATCAGGACGAGGCCTCGTGTCGTCTTTGCTCGCGTTGCCATTGGCGAATCTGTAGGATCGACTCCTCAAGCCGCTCTCCAGGTCGTCCCGTCCACTGTTCCTACTCGCGGAGCTGGTAGGCCGAACATTTCCGGTATGTGTTCGACGTGGTTGTTCGCGTTCTTTCGTGTTGATGGCACGTTTTCCAACCATAACGTCAATGCAGAAGCTTGCCCGACAACGAGTATCCCAGTAATGTCAGGTATCAATATTTTCAGCCACAGACAAACGGAAAAGAAATGAGGCGCGAGCGAGAAGATGGTGGGCAAGGAAATTACCTATAGACTTTACACGTCCGTGGTCGTTCCCTGTTCATGGGCTGCACGCCACACTCAATCTTGGCCGTGATGACGAAGTAGCTTGCTTCATCGTGGGTCGGGGCTGCTTGCCGGAGACTGCTTGATGTGGTTGGATGCTGAACGAAGATGTGTTCCGTCAATTGGTTTGTGCTTCGAAATAGTGATGAGTATCGCACGCAGAAGTGTCTTCTATCACATATACTGTAGATGCTGGTTGATATGATGCCTACGAACGTCTTTCGCCTTCTCAATGCTGGTCGTTTGTGCAACTCGTGATCGGCGCTGACGAAAGAGCCCCCCAAGTTGGTTCCACGCTCGGGCCAATGACGAGGTGAGTTGTCAGCGATATGCATGTGCAACACGAGGTTTATGGCATTGGCACGGCGAGGACTACATGAGACTAACGTCCTTCGACTGTCCGTGCCTCGCGATCATGCTACGGACTCGATGCACGAGAGTATGAACAGAGTCAGCTGACGCGACTGGCATGCCGAGCAAGACATTCCACCGGAACATGACTGAAGGAATCACGCAAGACCAACTGCGACCGGACGAAGCACCGCATGCCCTATTGGCCTCGCGGTGGGAAAACCTCAACTGACGGCCATTGCCATCGCAACAGCAGTACGATCCGACCCGGACCTGACGAAGCATCTTTGCCTCATGGTCGTCAACAGCGGGAACCAGAAACAAGATTCCAGAAACGACCAAAGATCGGCGGCTTTGAACTATAGAGACTAAAATGCTTGCTGGATGTACTCACCCTAGGCAGACCTCCGTTGCAATGGCGACGTGATATATACGACCCGTCGGACCCTGCTCGATGGTTGAGGTCTCGACACGTCCACTGCTTGATTGCGCGATGAAGCCGCTATATATCACCAGCATGGTAATGTCCAGTCAGATCCACCCCGTCCCATACTCTTCGATCGGATCTTAGGGTCGACAAGGACACCCCGACAACAAAGTGCACATGGGCAAAGTGATCCACCTCACGTCGCTCTCAACGTTCTATATGGCCTCGCTTGGAGACCATTTCGACGTGCGATGTTTTGCCCACGCAGCGTATGGCCAGCTTCCTTATTAGCTCTTCCAGCCTGCACTACTGCAAGATCGGGAGACGCCGGGCCATTTTGACAAGTCGCCAATGTACGAAGGAGTTCCTTTTGCAGGAGTTATAGCCGAAGTTTGTACGATACGTTGAGCCCCTCTCGAGCGACGACGACGACAACGACTGCCTTATATACGGGATTTTCGTAGACAACATGGTGCACTGTGCTTCTGCGAGTCGACTGCGCCTTTCAGAATTTTCTACGACGTCTTGTCGTCGAGGGACACGTATTGCAAAGAGACGAGCTTGGCGGGCAATTCCGGATTATGCCACATGCGGAACGTGCTCCTTCGTATGAATAAATCACCAGTCCATCAAGATCTCTCCATGGCAGCGAACCTATCCATCAATGTACGAACGAATATTGGTAATCGTAGTACATTTTTCCGCCCGGCTCGCAGGTCGGCAACAATTTGCCGAGTGTGCTTTGTTGGCGAAGGCGATATGCCTAGCGTACCATAACGTCACCGACTTCGGCAGAGCCACTTGCGTCTCATAGCGTAGATTCGCATGCCGATAACCGCGTCGCGACGGAATATAATCTACTGCCTGCCATGTCTCTTCTTGGCGTAGAGCTTGCTGTAGCAAGCCACTGCTGTCGCCACGATGAGCTCGCCTCGCACTTCAAGCAGCGACTTTGCCACACCGGATGAGAAGCAAGATGAAGAACCCGGCAAAAACGGTACCGATTTGGGATTAAGCGAGGAGAAGGACCTGGAGAAGAACGAACCTGCAACACCCGCAAATGACCCTGCTGCCCGACCAGAAGCAGAAGTAAAAGAAGACGCTTTCCTGGCTAAGTTCGACGACAATGATCCTATGAACCCGCGAAACTTCTCCACGACACACAAGGCCATGATCACACTACAGCTTGGCTTCATGGCATTGACAGGTTCCATAGGGTCGTCCATCATCTCACCAGCACAGCCCATTATCTCGACATACCTTGGCGTCAGTCAGGAGGCTACTGTCCTTGTGGTCGCGCTTTATGTTCTCGGCTTCGCATTTGGACCCTGCGCATGGGCTCCCATTAGTGAGGTCTACGGTCGGAAATTGAGCATGCTGCCTGCCGTGTTTACGCTAGGGCTCTTCTCAATTGGAAGTGCAGTGAGCAAGAACGCTGCGAGCTTGTTCCTCACGAGGTTCTTCGCTGGTGTATTTGGTTCAGCGCCCATTAGCAACGTCTCTGCTGCGCTTGGAGATATGTATGAGCCGAGGGCTAGAGGAATTGCCATCACATTCTATGCTGTGATGGTCGTCGGAGGTAGGCTGGTCATGGTGAAAGGCTTGATTATGGTGCTGACAAGTTTTCAGGACCTACGCTCGGACCCGTTATTGGCAGTGCTCTTACAGTCAACAACAGCCTCGGATGGCGCTGGACAGAATACATCCAAGCGATCTTCGCATTCACGATGGTCGCGGTAGCATTCTTCTTCCTCCCAGAGCTCTACCACCCCGTCCTCCTCAAGAGAAAGGCGAAGAAGCTGCGCAAGGAGACTGGCGACAATCGTTACTGGCACCCACATGAGGCGGAACGCATCAAGCCGAGCAATATTCTTACAAAGTACTTCAGTCGCCCTCTGCGCATGTTGACAACCGAGCCAATGGTGACCTGCATCGCAATCTATGCCAGCTTTGTGTACTCAATACTCTACCTTACGCTCGAGGTCTTTCCAATCGTTTTCAGGGAGATGCGTGGATACGACCTGGTTGTGTCGACGCTGCCTTTCTTAGGCTTGTTCGTCGGTGTGCTTTGTGCTGTCGGGATCAATCTGGGAAATCAACGTTACTATGCCGAAACCATGGCACGAAACCACGGTCGAACGGTCCCAGAAGCACGACTGCCACCTATGATAATAGGAGGTTTTTTGTTCACTACAGGCCTTTTCTGGTTTGGATGGACTGCTGACCCGAAGTATCATTGGACTTTACCAGTGGTCGCCGCAGGTTTTATCGGTGCTGGCTTCAACACGATCTTCCAGCAGTGTATTAACTACTTGGTCGACTCGTACGGACTATACGCTGCTAGCGCGGTATCTGCGAATACTTTCCTGAGGTCTATCTTTGCATGTGGGCTTCCTTTAGCTGCAGGACCGATGTTTAGGAATATGGGAGTTGGACCAGCTGCTAGTGTGCTCGGCGCTATTTCATGCCTTGGACTGCCTGTGCCATTCATCTTCATGAAGTATGGCTTGAAGCTACGAAAGTTGTCGAAGTTTGCACCGGTCCCGGACGACTGAAGCGATGAATACATCATTGCCATCCATGAACACGGTATTGCTGGTCTCGCCCATGGCCCAGCGTGATTCGGCCTGCCCCCTCCAGACCTTCGCACTCGGCGGCCTCAGGCAGCACAAGATGGCCTATCGATCCTTCCGGTCCACTCACCTCAACGACCGCACTCTCGCCATCGCCCACGATATTCCAGCTCGCCTTGATCGGCATTTTTGGAGTGACGATCGTTCCACTGGCCTCCGTTACTATCGTTAGGCCTAGGGTACTAAATGGGGATTCAGATTCCCACGTTCCATATCCTGAGAAGTCGCAGAGATGCCAAGGACATTCTCCGGCAGCACGTACGTCGGCGCCGCTCCCTAGGGATGTGACAGCGAAGTACACAAATCGATACCCGGAGATCCGTCGGGATACAGATGTTCCCAAGATGCAGCGGAGTGGTACTTATTGTGATCGACCATCCTGGACCACAATTCGAGAAGATTCTGGGCGACGGTTGTGTTGGTAATAACCCCCAAGTCGCGCTTCACTTTGAGCAGGGCTTCAAGGAGCATGCCGAGAATCGGGGGGTAGTGTCGCTATCGACGTCAGAGCATGACGTCTTGTAGCCTACTCCTAGCCTGAGCTTGAAAAGCTTGGTAATCATGAACTCGGCTTGAGAGCTATTGGCTGTGCCGGATAGGATAGTCCAGGCCATAGACACCAAAGAGTAATTTGGAGGTGCATTGATGGACAGCAAGTAGGTTCCCGATGGATCGTTTCAGAATTGTGTAATTCTCAGCTACGGTCGTCCACAGTGCAGAGGTTGCTATATCGTTTGGAGCGTCAGCAAGCGGCATCAGCTATCGAAGAGTATACGTGAACAGCCCAGAGACCGTAGCGCAATTCGCAGGCCCCAGAAAGTATGCAACGCCCGCCCCATCAAGCACAGCCACAAGAGCAGTCTGATTAATGATGTCCGCCAATCGTGCGCCTACTAGTTTCCTCATGTTCGGCCAATACCGCTCCAAATCAGCAAGGTCACCACTCCGCCAGGAAGTAGTTGCCAATCGAGGAAGCGAAGACATCTTGGTAACCGACCAACCCAGCATGATTCCTGATGAACGCATTCGCGTACTCCTGCCTGGTTCCCCACGAGGTAGAATTCAGCAGAAAGCCCTCGAAAGGCTCACTATGCCGCTGCTAGCTGAAGGCGGAACCAAAAGTCCCAAGAACAGAATCGTCTAGAGCTGTCGAAGCGGTAAGGACTTTCTCTGAGTGATGGAAGTCGCCAGCCCAGACCAGACGCTCGCGCTTTGCGCCGTCTGGACAGACTGAGGTGTCGAGAGCGGCGGATTCGTACTCGGCGAGCGGTCTCTTCTGAGAACATTGGGTTTGCGTATAGGACTGTGCCGTTATTGGCTGTCACGACTACGTCTTTGCTGTAGGCTGCTTGGTCGTTCCATCTGGAAAATTTTCTCAGTACTGGCTGATTTGGAGTATGGATTCACTCAAGGTGTAATACCCATGTCAAACCAGTAGCAAACCCCTGACCCAGCAAAGCGCCCAGCAGGTGCCAGCAACGCGGCTTCGGCAATAGGGACGAAGGCTGCTGGAACAATATCTGTGGAAACGGCGTAACCTTCGGCAGTGACGGCAGTGCCTGATGTTGTACCAAATGGTCTCCTCGCTTGTCGTGGTGATGAGGAAGAAATTCTGAGTCAAACCCCGTCTCCACTGTCGACTGGTTAAGCAGCGCGGATCAATATTCGAAGACCAGCGAGTTTGGCGGCAGGACTGTGCGGTTCGTGGCCACGAAAGTACTATCTTCCGGGCAGCTTGACGTGAGATAGGACAGCGCTCCAAAAGGTGCGATGCCACTGGCGACACGCTAGCCTGTACCGCCTCGCTCGATGTTCGTCGTGAACGGTAGAGTGTAGGTGCCAAACCCATTCCCCTTAACAGATTGTCCAGTGTGTCGGCCAGGTATGTACGCTCCATCAGGCGTGATCGTTCAGACTGCTGGAGCGTTCCCAGCATCGACACACGCTGCCTGCGCACTCCCTCGTTTCAAGCTGGCAGATCTTGGTATAAACTGGATAGGACGAGAAGATTTGGCCAGATTCATCCTCAGCTGCCACACGCGCTGCTGTGGAGTTTTAAGCCCAACTTTGCTGAAAGTCACAGTCGTCGTGTTGATCGACAATCTGATAGTCTCCCAGCGCTGACCTCCCTGCACGAGGAAAGACTTTGTGCGGCCAGATTTTGATAAGTTGAAGGTCTCAACTCGGAACGAATTTGAAAGTCCGGGGCCATCGCTGTTGACATTGCGGAGGGCGGTGCAGCCGTCGGAGGTCTTCACTGCGATCTGAGTAGGTGGTTACAGATCGGGGACCTCGAACGATGGAATGTCAGCCGCTTCGCTGCCGTAGTCGATGTTTAAGTACGGATGCAGATGGCGACAGATTTAAACCGCCTCCGGCATAAGGTGTGCTGGCGTCTATGGTGATAACGTTGCCAGCAGCGTAGAAGGCTGGCAACACATCTTCATAAATGACATAGCTGTGAATATCAACATCTAAACTATGTTGAAGGGCTTAAGGATGATGGTCACACCTCCGAAGAATGCTGGCGAACAGCAACGAAAGCCAGATGGATGTCATGATTTCGTCCCGGTCTTTCGGGTCACAACGACATAGTTCGACGTCTTGTACATGTACTTGTTCTCGCCATTACCTTACGCCGTTGACGACATGTATGCCAAGGTGAGCGATGCACGACACCCCTGCGAACGCTGCATTTACAGTACCCCAGAGCAGAGACTACACACACTGTCGATGAACTCCCTCGACGCTATCGGGTTATATTCACCCGAGAGTTGAAAGTTCGGCTTCCAGCTGACGAATATCGGAACGTTGTGGGCATGAGGAATATGGGCATTGCCGTCGCGAGACTAGAAATATTACTCCCTGTCAGTATATGGAACGCTCGACTTGAAGCTGTGTTGTGTGCGAATGAAAAGATGATTTAAAGCACATCCAGAGCACATGTTTCGTGAAAAGAGAGCCCTGAGATTGTCGGGTAGGTACGATACGAATGGCGAGCTACCGCTCAATACCCAAATGATCACATGTCCAAGGTGAAATTGTATCCGACGCTGTCGCGTATATCATGGCGCATCGTCCTGTGCCCGTGCTTGCTGCTGGAAGGC
The DNA here is from genome assembly GCA_001297265.1 of Mycosphaerella arachidis. Classification (NCBI taxonomy): domain Eukaryota; kingdom Fungi; phylum Ascomycota; class Dothideomycetes; order Mycosphaerellales; family Mycosphaerellaceae; genus Mycosphaerella; species Mycosphaerella arachidis. Next base: position 678,585 of record LIHB01000002.1, read on the forward strand.
AAGATCCATGAGTCGCTTCGATAACAGGGACTCATTGCGACCGCCGCTCCTGCGCTCTCGACTCGTGTCGCGCTCGAAGCTGAAAGGGTCTTGAAGACGAGGTACGATGATCCTCCGACTCGGGTCTCCATTGCTCGATGTTGGCGAAAGCAGTCCAGGTGAGTCCTGGCAATTCGACTCCAAATCCATGCCATCACTGTATTGCTGACTGCTCGGTCGTGACTCGAGGGGCGATAGTTCTTTAGAGTGACGCGGTAGAGGAAGCGGCGGGTCACCAACAGTAGAACTGTATTCACGTACTGGAAGCGACTGGGCCATCGACCAGCTCCGGTTATGTGCCTGCTGCTGCCTACCAGCACTTCGCCTTCTCATGTCATCTTTCGCGTTGTTTGCAGCAGTAGTTCCTGCAATGGAGTCTCTGCCAGGCTTGTACGCGCTATATCTAGGTTCGGGTAGCTGGATTTCGTTGCGAAGCTTCTCCTTTCCATCTGGCACACGATTCGCGAAAACGACTCGCACGGACTTGTATAAGAAGTACCTCCCCTTGGAGGGACAGCAGATGTGCAGGTGTATTAGATATCTCAGCATTGGTCTGTCGTTAGGATCTCCTGTCGGATTCAGAGAGGCTTCCGGTCTGTCGGTACCAAAATTGGTGCGCGAGGATAATGGCATGTCAATAATTGGACCGGCAGAATAACTTCGCTGTCGTATGAAAGTCTTCTGACCAGACTCCATGTCCGAAAGATCGTATGGTACCAGAAATAGCTTGACTGCCGTTTTGTTTGGGTTCTTGATCACGATCTGGAGCTGTCCTTGCTGTGGAATACGATAGCTACCTCCAGGCGGCGCTTTCGGAGAGCCAGATCGGCGTTTTGCTTTCTGCCGTCGTCGCTTCCTGGCAGCATCAGAAGCCGAGCCATCCTCTCCCGTGCCTCTAGGCGAGCTTGCTCGGCTGCCTTCATTACTTCGAGCATCTCGCAATCGTTCCCGACGTCTATCGCGAACGTCTTCGAAAGGAGGCAGATGGTTCTCAAGATCTAGCAATCCTACGTACGGGCTTGGCTGGTCGTTCGCTGGCGACTTGGCACCGTGTCCGTAACTGTAGAACACTGCTGGGAAAGGCACGCTAACATGAGGTGGACACCTCAAATTCGATCTGCAGTTTCCTTTGCCAAGAACGCCGATTTGTGCCATGAAGTTCAGCGGCCTAGACGGAACGGTAGACATACGACCGCGAAGAATAGATTCTTCGTAAGATCCCACCATTGGGGCATGTTGAAGTGGTGAGTCAGCGGTAAGAGAAGGTCTCCGGGCGCCAGGAACAGGAGTCTGTGGCAGGGTCGAGAAAGGTGTTGTGTTCAAAGACCGTCGAGGTTGATGTGCTTGGTATGGGAATGTCTTCTCGGACCGAAGCGGAGGTACGGGTCCGCCATGGGTGAGAGCGGATGTCGGATATTCCAGTACCGTGTGGAAGGATTTGAACGACTGCGGCGAAAAGGTGTGTCTTCGTGATCTGTCTGGGCTTGGAGACTTTGGCGGCTCAGGCGTATCAGGCCGGGATGATTGAACCAAGGGACTGGTTGGTGCCTTGTAGGTAAAGCTGGCAGCAAGTGACACATTGGATAGTGCACGATCTCGAACACTTCTTGAAGGTATATCAAGGCCAGAGAGTGCTGGTGGAGGGAATGGTTGCAGATCACGGTTTGGCCTGAAGGCAGGGCCTGGAAAGTCTGGATGCCATGGGGCGACTGGGGAAGTCGCGAGGCTGGGGATAGTAGCACCTCGAGGTTCTCTACCACTGCGCTCGACAGTTGTTGCTTCACTTTGCTGCCTTTCTCGGAAGTCTCCGCGGTGTAAAGCAGATCCTGGTCTCTCAATCTGCATGCCCATCGAGTGATTGTCCTGCAGTGTTTCCGGTGACTTGGGGCGGGCGTCAATCGTCGTTGGTGTTGCTGGGCGTGGAGCGGGCGACTTTCGCTTCCTGCCGGGCTCAGTCGACAAAGGTCGTTCTACTTCTGGTGATGTAGGTCGAGATTCCAGCCCTCGAACTCTTCTTATCAACTCCTGCCTATCCATCGTGCATGACTTCTCCAGCTCTGGTGACGTTGGGCGTGATCCATTGCTCTTGATGCGCCTGATGATCTCCTGCCGGTCTACCGCCGCGTTCTTACTGCTGCTCGCCGGTGTCCTTAGTCTTCCTGTGTAGTACGGATTGAAGATGGTCGGACTCGACCTGCCATTCTCAGGACTTGCCGTCCGCGTCCGGTGCAACGAACTGCCCTCATCGTAACCATGGCAACCTCCAGATTGCCCATACGTCTTTTGACCATCGTTGGTGCCATTGTTCACTGCCATTCCACGCTCGGAGCCAGCAGCTTGGCCCCGAGCTTATCCCAAGCGTCTCCAGCGTAGGTAGTCGGGTACGTCAGTCTGAACGGTATGGGAGCTTGTGTGGAAGGTCGATTACTATCTGCTGTGCTCCTGTACCGTTCGAACAGTCCCCGGCGTGGCGATGCAAGCAAGGTTGTCGTTGCCAATGACTAATGTTCGTTTCAGGTCCAAGTAGAACTATTCAACTGAACAAAGGGACCGGGAACGCCCACGGCGCCGTCAGCCTCGGATGTAAATGTCAAGGTACATTAGGGTGGCGTTGGAAGAGGAGGAACTCGCGGAGAGGACGGCGATGAATCAGACGGTACATGGAGACAGATTGACGCTGGCATCACATGTATCGTATCACAAGTGAAACTGTTCCCGTGACATGCTCGGTCGCTTCGTTGGGTTGGCGCTAGTTAAGATCTCGTCTTATCGCGTTCTCAAATATCTCGCTCGGTTATCGCAGTACGTGAGCGCGACATCTACTCCGGCAGCTTCGAGCTGTCATCATGGCAGATGTAGCATTGCGTTGTGCCATGAGCAATGTTTCGTGTCCATGCTCACGCAATAGTTCTACAGCGGCATCGGGAAAACGCGTCAATTCTTCACTGTCCCATGCCAGCCACCACTAAAAGATGGTGAGGCGGACCCGAGTCGAGCATGTCTCCCGCAAAAGGGAACGACACTCGGTGCATCTCAGCAACACGTCTGTTCGCTGATACACGCCATCTGTACAGTCTCGGGAAGCCGTCAGCCGAGGGTCAGCAGGTAGGCTCAGACACGCGCCTCTAGACTGACATGCCCAGCAGAAACGAACCGTCTCACCTTCGCGTGTATGCGACAATGAGGTTGGGATACACGCGAAAGTGAGAAGGTCATCACCCATTCAACACATAACCATGGCGGACATGTCTTGGGATCGTGACTATATGAGAAGTCGCGCGGCTATGTCGCTGTCTGGAAGCAGCAGCAGCAGCAGCAGCAACATCTACCACCTTCCAAAGGCATCCTCTGGCAGGTTCAGAGACCCTCATTTGGACATTCGCAACAGTCATAACTCCCAGCATCTGCGAAAGAACACGTGGTCGAACCGCCCGCAATAGACCATGGCAGAGTCAACACCGAGCACATCGCCACAATCGCGACCACTTCAGTTGCCAAGTCAAAGGACCAGGAAGAAATTGAGAAATGTTAGCGTCCATCATGCACGGCTATCGCCATCGACTGCGCTTCCCTCAGCGGAGAGTGCTCTGCGCGGCTTCATCGATGACAGTGGTCGCGTGATGGATGATGGCGACTACCTGTGTCCATACACGCCTATGCCATGGTCCAACTATTCAAACGCCGAACCATCAGCAGGTCTGCCTGCAGCAACGCTAAAAGACACGAATATAGGCGATGACACAAGGCCATCGAACGCCACCAACTGTCACGCCGTTACCCCGGATGGCCGCTCGACCCCGGCAGTTGCCCCCAGGCCTCGTGCTATTGAGAGTTTCCCAGCTCTCGCAGTCAAAAGCTCACCAAAGTCAGCTTCTCTCGCACCAGCGCCGATTGCTTCCCACAGAAATGAAATGTTTTCCAGATCTGGTCTATCGCGGTCGACTTCGAGACAAAGTGATAAGACTAGTCAAGCCAGCAGCACAGTGCCAAGGCATGGAGCCAATACACGTACAGAGATACCACAGCTCAAGCCGGGAACGCAATGTCCTGTCGATGGTTGGGCCTACACTTTCCCTCGGACCGGAAACACAGCCTTGCTCCAGGAAAGGATGATTGTATACTCCAACAGAAGTGGGCGTGATCTGCTTCGCGAGGTCAGGCGGCCACTGAACTACATCGATCACGTCACAGAGCAACGAACGCTTCCCAAGAAGTCAGCCAGATTCACGCAACGTCACGACTCTGGCGCGCAAGGCCTCGTCATGCCCTCGCCAATGCTACAAAAGTCTAGATCCACAGAACCCCGGGCCGCGTGAGAGACTGGTGGTCATCATTTCAGGCTGTCCTCGGCCATGCTCGCGGCATCAGCTATACTGAGCTAGGAGTTGCGTCTGGAAACACACCTCAAGACGCGAACGCGAGCCAGTCGACTCTGTGCTCACGATCGGCTTCAAGGATCCCTCGAGAGATTTTGTAGAGTATTCCATTCCTGCATGATGAGTCCACATGGCCTTTACAGCACGCTATGGATGCAAGCTGAGACGGCCATCTGACTGGAAAGTCAGCTCAGCTTAACTTCGGTGTGAGAAATTGCCCGGAATCCTAAAACTGGAAATCCTGACTCCAGCTCGGCCGCTCATTCTCAACGAAGGCATACTTTACATGCGCGATGTTCATTTACCAAGGTGCAAGCGATTCGCATACCTGAACGACGTCGTGTGTAGCCGCCGAAGTGTCCACTTCGCCAAGTGAGTATACGTCTTTCCCCGTATTAAAGGTGGAGCACTGCCCCAGCCGCATCGCATCTTTATCGGGGTTCGGTTCATTTCCGGATCGAGGTACATTAATGGCCTGACATACACCGGTCCATGTTTCCACCTTGATGACACGCAGCAGGTCACACGCAGACGTACATTGCGACTTGTTGTGACAAGCAAGAAACATCCAGATCAAGACACGACTTGCCCAACCTCCAGCATGGATTACCTCGTGGAAAGCAAGCACAAAGAAGGAGCGATGGACCTCAACAACATGACTTTTGAAGACCTGGAGATGTACAAGTCACAGCTCGACCAGGTGAGGCAGCGCATCATACAGCTTCAGAACGCACGATCTCCACTGTTCAAAATACCTACAGAGCTTCGGAATATGATCTTTCTACTCGCGATGCACGGCGAGCTACAGGAGCGAAAGAAGTCATCGCGCCATGCGGTGATGTTCAAGCAGCCCACGTTCTTTGCGACGAACCGACAGATCAAAGCTGAATGCACTGGACTCTGGTTCGCTGACGTTCTCATCTGGGAAGAGTTCCATTCTGCGTCAAAGGGCTGGACGCGAATGAGTACTGATGAAGTTCGCACGATGTGCCTAGCCAAGACCGCGGCTGGTCGATGCAATCTGGTCACCCAGTCCGCCTTCTGTGACGTCGTGCGGACTCGAGACGCTGTTGAGAGCAGCCGCAGCATCTGTCCAAGGAAAGGATTAGTCAGGATTGACACTGAGGTCCCAATACCACAACTCAGGTGGTGGGTCTGGTGATCTTGTTATGAGAGCGTCTGAAAGTCGGCCAACCTGGTGCGAAACGTCATGAGAAGTTGTCAGCGTTAACCTCATACGAGGACGGATTACTGGGGACACGCGAGTACAGTAGCGCACTCATTCAAAGGGCACTGGTACCAGACAGACGTTGATGACAGACGCGCAAGCAATAAGCATTGACGCGACAGAGCAAGACTACGGATCACGAAAGCGCCGCCAGATCTGGCACTTCTGGCTGTGCTGACCCTGTCTCACCCAGCCACAGGCAGAGCTCGTACGGCTGAGAAATGCATTCTCGATCCTCTATCAGCACTCCGTTTCGCAGCTCGAGGGCTGCAATTTGCCGTCAGCGTAGATCCTCAGCTCATGGCTGAACTCTGATAATCCTCCATCTTAGTCAAGCGAGTCTGATGCTACTGATTTATGTGTATATAGTCCTTGCGGCAGAATGTACTCACAAACATGCCTTCATTTGGTCGACATTTTAAACTTCTTCGACAGCTAAACTTTTCTTCAGGGTCATAAATCGAATCAATGCAGATCTGACTGCAGAATATCTGGTCAGACGCATGCCATAAATCCAAAGAGGGGCTTACTCCTACGGGACACGATCATTTGTGGCATAGCAGCACCTTCTACATATCAGTAGCCCGCATTACGGACAGCTATGCCTTTCGTGCAGATCCACGACAATTCTATCCTGCAGAAGGTGCTCTTCGAACCGAAGTATGAGCTATCGAGCGATGTAGCCAAGGCGTTGAGTCTACCAGGATCCCAACGAAATCCCCCTTTCAGAGACCAAGGAGCGCATGTGCGACGAACGACGAAGATTGAGGATCTACGTGGTTGGAACTGGAGTTACCGGCCTGGCTTTCTTGCATGCTCTGTTTGAGGCGATACCTAGAACAGCTTTGACTTGGTTGTCTATGAGCGTAACGACGATGTCGTTGGTGTGGTGAGTGTGCTTCGAACAAATCAGCTTGACTGAGGTAGGAGACTATACTCGCAGTGGTTGACTATCCGTTGCCCCAATGTCCTAGTGACATCCCTGGCCCGAGCTATCGATTCACCTGGCGACCGAATGCGTGGACACAAAGTCTGGCAGCTTATAGCATGGACATGCCAGTACCTTCAAACTGTGGGGCGAGAGAACGAATTTCACCGATTCGTGCACTTCAAGCACGAAGCCGTGCGAGCCTTTTGGAGTGACGAAACATCCAAGTGGACCGTCACTTTCAAATGTCTTGCCACGGGGGAACCATTCGACGATGTATCCGACCTCTTCAATGAGTTTATTGGCCCAGTCAGCGATCCGAAGCTCACAGTGCCTGGCATAGAAAGGTCCCAGGGCGTGGTCATCCATTCTGGTGCCTGGAGAGACGACCTAGATCTCAAGAACAAGCGTGTAGCTGTGCTCGGGTATGGGTGTTTAAGCGTGCAGATTGTACCGAACATCATCAATCATGTTTCGAAGCCGTACACCTGTTTCCGAAGTAAACTGTTCTTGAACCCACCTTTCTATGGAGAGTACTCTGCTGCGGAAGGTGCCAATTTCAAGTGCACGAAGGAACAGATAGTACTACTGCAAGATCCGGATGTATATCTTGCGTATCGAAGAGGGATGGTATTGATCCCCGACCAGAACCCATCCCCAGTAGACATTCTAAGACAGAGATGGTAGTTTTCATCGTCATTTAGACAGGACGATTCGTCCAATTCGAGATGGCAAATGATGCTGAACGGAAACCCCATGTCCGAGCAGGTCAAGGGAATAGTCAAGGCTACATGATGGAGAAGTTGGTGCCGAAGCCGGGGCTGGCGGATGCCATTATGCCACAGAATTTCGACATGGGATGTAGGCGTCTAACGCTGTGTCATGATAAGTGAACCACCGAAAGGAACAACAAAAAGGACTTCCCAAATCCGTCGACGGTGATGACATGGACACAAAATTGCCCAACGACCAGCATGCTCGTTCATATACATGGCAGTATGCCTCGAAGGCATGGCAAACTACTTCAGCGCCGGCACAGCGTACTCTCCCGCATATCGCAGCTGGTACCAAGTCGCGGAGGCCTCGACATCCTACATGGTCAAGATAATCGACAAAATGCAGCTGGAACACATGCTCAGCTTCCGCCCCACTCCAAAAGCTGTAGACCAGTTCATGAGCCATTCGAAGTCTACCATGCAGCGGATAGTGCAGAGTGGGCCGTGCTCGAGTTGGTATAAGAGCAAAGACGGGAGACCGCGGCTAGGACCTGGAAATCATGGGCATTATATGCGGTATTATCAGCATTTGAGGGGCGAGGAATCTAAGTGGAGGTATGAGGATGAGGAGGATGTGTTCTCGTGGATGGAGTATGGGCTTGGTTGGGATACTGATAGGATTCTTTCCGAAGCCGAGGAGGCAGGCGAGCAAGGAGGAGGTGAAGAAGTCGTTGGGGGCTCATGGGGTAGGGATGCCGCCGCCAAATGTTAGGAGGGGAGATGAAGGTGGTGAGAGGGGCGGCGAAGTTTTGATAGAAGCCTGAGAAAAGTTGATAGGCTTGATAGACGGAATATCATCCCGCGAGCGTTGGCCTCGGTGTTACCCGGAAATAACCATAACGTCCAAGTCCTCCTACTGACGTAATTGCTTTCTCCCAATGCTGATGCTGACAGCAGAACACCACGACCACCGAAACATACATTGACCATCCATTAACATCAATGAGTTTCGTTGCCGCGGCCAGGCAGACAATCAGACGACCAGTACTTTCAAGCTTCTTAGCTGTATGCATTGCCGTCCTGATCCTACCTTACCTAGCTAACCGCATCGACAAGCCGGCAACTTTACGCAAGATGCATATCGATTCCATCCCCATGTGTTAGTATGGTCCATCAAGGTACAAAATAAGTAGAAACTAATTGTGTATGTGCAGGGGAGGGTAGTGGTAACAACTACGCCTATCGTATGCCATACTGTTCCGCACAACATATTACTTGCTGACCAACGGCTTCAACGACCAGTCGTCACAGACGACAAGACCAAAGACGCCGTGATCATCGACCCAGCCAATCCGTCAGAGTACGTGCTGTCACAACGCCAAAGGCTGCAGTCGCTGACCAGCTGCGACAGAGTTTTACCTCATCTAAAGAAAGCTGTGGACAGCGGCATCAACCTGAAGCACATCATCAACACTCACCAGTAAGGCGGTCTTTCGAACTGACTGATAGGCGTTAGCTGATTTCCTTGGACAGCCATCATGACCATGCTGGTGGTAACGTAGAGATGGTACTCTTCCTCTGTATATGCGTTCGAGACTGGGCGACTGACCATCTCATATAGCTCAAAACTTATCCTGTCCCGATCATTGGTGGCAAAGACTGCTCAAAGGTCAACAAGACTCCAAGCCATGGCGAGACATTCACGATTGGAGAGGGCATCAAGGTGAAGGCGTTACACACACCTTGCCACACCCAGGACAGTATTTGCTATCTCTTCGAGGATGGCAACGACCGGGCAGTCTTCACTGGCGATACCTTGTTCATTGGAGGTAGGTTCGGCCATGATGTTCAATTGGTAAGGCGACACTCTGAAGATCTGCAGGATGTGGACGGTTCTTCGAAGGCACAGCCGAGGAGATGGACACTGCACTGAACAAGACACTCGCAGCACTACCGGACGACACCAAGGTCTTCGTAAGTCACCTATGTGACTACACATGCTAAACTGACGTCGATATCAGCCCGGACATGAGTACACGAAGGGTAATGTAAAGTTCGCCATCAAGGTCGTCCAGTCAGAGCCGGTGAAGAAGTTGGAGTCATTCGCGACCTCGAACAAGCAGACACAGGGCAAGTTCACAATCGGTGACGAGAAGCAGCACAACGTATTCATGCGACTCGATGTGAGTGATATGCTGTTTGCATGACCTGTACCTGCAGCTGATCTTTGTCTAGGATCCGGATGTTCAGAAGTTTACCGGCAAGAAAGATCGTGTTGAGGTTATGGCGGCTCTGAGAGAGGCGAAGAACTCGATGTAACAGGACTCATCGCGAGAGCATGGTGGATCGATGAGGTGAGATATGTATTGTAACACGATAGAAAGCAATATCGGTATCTTAATTCAGAATGCGGCGAGTACGAAGTAGACAGTGAGACTCACCCCAGATGGCCCCACCTGCCTGCAGTCATGACATGGCTCATCGACCTGCTGCTGCTATATACCTTCGTTTAACCTTCCGTCGTGATCGCCACGTTCTACCACCTTTGCCTCATTTCCTATCTGTTCACATCACCCGCAATGATCCTACGAATACGAACGTGATAGCATCCCCACTGCCGCTCGACTCCACCTTCGAACCCCCGCCACTATCGGCAAGCATCATGAGCAAGTCCGAACGCTACAAGGCGGCACCGCAGTCGGCGCATGAGCGTCGCGCTGGCGAATCTGTATGCTCTAGCTACACTTCTACTCCTTCTTGACCACGTCTGATAGGATCACGTTAGGCACTCAGCGACTTCGCCGACTACGTGCAACAGCAGAGAGCTCTCCGGAAAGGCGCCGGTGCACGTACCTCGGCGACCAACGGCGGATCGAATGGCGCTCCCAAGCAAGAGCACGCTGAGCTTGACATTCTCGACACGCTAGACCTCGGCGACGACAAGCCACGAGTCCGATTAAAGCACCTACTCCTTGACACTTCGGATACCAAAGACGACAGCACGACACCACTACAGAACATACTGAACAAGCGCTTGGACGAGGGTCATGGAGAGTGCCTCTTTGATGTGGGACTCGAGGATAATGGCGACAGCCAGCTGCTGTCCGAGCAGGAATGGGAGGCTGCACTGGCACGGCTGAAGGAGATTCTGGACAAGCTCAAGGCCGACTGGAAGATCCTCATGACCAAGAACGTCTTGAACAGCGAGGTCGATGTTGGGACTGAGAACAAGAAAGAGCGAGGATGCGTGGGCAAAGTCATGATCCGAAGAAGACCGAAAGACGTGGACGACACCATCGAGACGAGAATAGCAGTCGTGGGCAATGTCGACGCGGGAAAGAGTACCTTGCTTGGAGTCCTCGTCAAGGGCGGACTCGATGATGGTCGTGGAAAGGCACGAGTCAATCTGTTCCGACACAAGCACGAAGTTGAGTCTGGCCGGACATCGTCGGTGGGCATGGAGATCATGGGCTTCGACACGAGAGGAGATGTCGTGGTCTCTGGTGTTCCAGGCAGGAAACTGAGCTGGGAAGAGATTGGAAAGCGCAGTGCCAAAGTCATATCCTTCACTGACTTGGCGGGTCACGAGCGGTATCTACGCACGACAGTGTTCGGTCTGCTCTCGAGCGAGCCGAACTACTGCTTGCTCATGGTTGCTGCCAATAACGGATTGATTGGAATGTCGAAAGAGCATCTTGGTATTGCTCTGGCGCTGAATGTTCCGGTCATGGTAATTGACTCATGCTTATGATATGTCACAGCAAAGCTAACAGAATTAGGTCGTCATCACCAAAATCGATATCTGCCCACCTCAGATCTTGCAACAGACCCTCACCCAGCTGACCAAGATTCTGAAATCACCGGGAGCTCGCAAGATACCTATCTTTATCAAGAACCGCGAGGAGTGCATCAACACTGCGACACAGTTCGTCAGTCAGCGTATCTGCCCAATCTTCCAGGTTTCGAATGTCACAGGAGAGAGCCTGGATTTGGTTCGTGAGTTCCTGAACATTCTGCCACACCACGGCAAGTACGATGCCGATGCTCCTTTCGAGTTCCACGTCAACGATACCTTCTCAGTGCCTTTCGTTGGAACTGTGGTCTCTGGTGTGGTCAAGTCTGGAATCATCCATGCTGGCGACACTGTCATGGTCGGCCCGAACAGTCTAGGGGAGTTCACGACGACCACTGTCCGATCCATTGAGCGGAAACGTATAAGTACTCCAGCTGCGACTGCAGGCCAAAGCGCCTCGTTCGCTCTTCGACGAGTGCGAAGAAAAGACGTCCGCAAAGGTATGGTGGTGCTGCTGGCCAAGTCCGAGACGAACCCGAACGTGATCATTGCGCAGCCAAAGGTCTACCGCGAGTTCGTGGCGGAGGTCCTGATCCTCTCACATGCAACGACCATCCGGACAAAGTACCAGGCTATGTTGCATGTCGGACCAGTCTCGCAGACTTGCGCCATCATCGATATCGACAGAGCGTACATTCGAACAGGAGACAGGGCGACGGTGGCTTTCAAGTTCGTCCAGCGGCCGGAGTTCTTATCTGTTGGTGACCGCATCCTTTTCCGCGAGGGGAGGACCAAAGGGCTTGGTATTGTCAAGCAGGTTGGTTATGACCCTTCGCAACCACTCAATCCGGGTGCGGAGCAGGATGGGGAGAAGGAGAAGGCTGAGGGCGGCAATCCTGCTGTGATCAAGGCGGCGGCTTGAGATGTTTTACGTAATTGATGTGCTATGACCTGGCGTTAAAGACATATGGGTTTTCAAAGGCATGGGTAGATACTGGGGTGATGGGCAGCATGGTTATTGCATTGCCGTAGCATGGTTGTGGTTTTCTTGGATTGCTTCATTCTTGTCTTCTACTGACCGATGTATTGGTTCTGCTTTCTCATAATCTCCTTTGCCACTTTCCTCTCGGTTCCTTGCCATAGCTTCATCATGGCTGTGGCGCGATTGTTCTCCGCTGGGGCCTTGCAAGACGACCTTGAAGTCCTTGTGAGCACTGGTCGACTTTTGATCTCTGGCGATTAGAGCAGCATACTGGAAGCTGCCTCCAGTGAGACCAGATGCCACTTTCAGATCCTGTCCTCGAGGATACAGTGCTTCGCCGTTGTGGCTTGACAGAGTCAGCCACAGAGCGTGCTGCTGAGTTGGGAGCTAGGTGAAAGCTTAGTGAGGATCTGTGCCACGAGATCACTTTAGGGCAGGACTTCTTGACTTGAGAGCGCGGTGGGCATGATGATAGGCATGGATCGTGATGTCGAAAGAAACTGTGTACTACCCTATATATAATATGTTGTTCCGCCCCATCTTGACGAGGAGGACGTTTCATGATCTTTCGGATCACTGCCGAAGCATCAGTGTTGCTAACTTAATCCCTGTTCAAGTTTTCGAGAAACCGTCCTCACGTGCGTCCATCTACACTTCGTCGCAACACGAACGGTACAGTTGCGCGACCATCACCAGACCCTACCCATCCCGCCTAATCTGCCACCATGGTCAAGCTCGAGGAAGTACCCGATGAGGAGCTCTTCGCGCAACAGCAAGGGCCAAAGGAAGACGAAGACCAATGGAGCACAGATGATGGTATGCGCATCTGCCTATCACGCATCATTCCATTATCATACTCATGAAATTCCCAGAATCAGAGATCTCTGATGTAGAAGACGACGACGCCCTCGACGAATCCCTCCTCGACCGAGTCTACGCCCTCAAAGACATCGTCCCGCCCACCTACCGCAAACAGCTCTCCAACGCCGCATCGACGGGCTACTCATGGGCAGCCTCAGGGCTGAGCTTGAGCGGGAAGACTCTGTGGGTGGTAAGCACGAGCGCGCTGTTGTTGGGTGTGCCGTGGGCGCTGGCTTTCAGTGAGGAGCAGCAGGTGCAGGAGATGGAGAGAGAGATGAGGATGCAGCAGAGTGCGAATGAGGTAAGTTGTTGCGATATTAAGGATCAGTATGTGTAGGGGAGATTTGCTAATTTGATGGTGAATAGCTTCTCACTGCTGGTTCTGGAGAGGGACAGAGCAATGCGAGACCGGCGTTGTAAGCGGGAGGTTAAGAGATGGCACAGTGTACAGTTTTGCGGCATATTTTCTTGCGCTGGGGAGGGCATATGTAGCGCTTGTATTATATTCTCTGCTCTGAGGTAGCCTGTTCACGACGTCGGCTGGAATCACGACAACGAGCTCCTACACGTCCTAGAGCCTGAAGAGATGGGCATTCATCAGCCGCTAGCCTATGCTAGCCCGATCTCGTAGGACAGGGAACGCACACAGCTCAGCACATCGCATTTTACGGGATCACCTTTAACTTACCACCTGACCATAACCTCAACCGTCCACCAGACATCCCTCTACCTGCTGCAATATACCTTAGCACCACCACGGACGAGCAAGACAATCTAGCACTAGCGATCAGTCGTGACTAGAAGAGGGACATCCAGAAGCATGGGAAGAGGTAAGCAGCTGAAAGGCTCTGCATGGTAAGGAGTTGTTCCCATTGCGGTAGCAAGTCCATTCGAATACAGCGACCTGTCACCAACATCTCAACACCGCCCTGTCAGCCCCTAGCACTAGTCTCGGCACCACGCCCAGAGTCGAAGCAGGACAAGACTGATCGCAAGCGACTGCAGTGTAGCCTGAAGCGTGAAGATGAAGCCCACGAACGATACGCACGCGGCAAATTTCGAGCTCAGCATGAGCATGATGAGGAGCAGCAGAGTATGAGCATGACTGCAGAGGAATGCATCCGTGAAGGCGATCAGCCAATCACACCAGAAAAAGGCCACCTACACTAGAGCTCAACTAGTCTGTAAGATCACATCGCCATTCGCCACGTCCCAATCCTCCGCGGTCTTTTGACGATCGATCACAGCCTACCATCGATCGCCCACGGCCTTGCCTACACGTGGACCCAGAAATGTGGCTATTCCTCCCTCCAGCAAGGGCGACACCAGCAATGACTGCACCTCAAATTCAACGTCGACCTCGCCCTACAGACCCACCGCAGCGTACCGCAGGTCACGTTCCAAGGGTTGTAGGATACACCGATTGTCTTTGCAACATTTTGCAGGCCGTTCTATCGAAGTGACGTACGCTGGAAGCGCTCCTTGCTAGCTGGACTCCTACGGGAGCGACGACACGTGCATTGAAGGAGACCATGTGTAATCTGACATCGTCACGTCATTGATCTCAGAACAGCTCCAAGAGGAAACCTGAGCCCATATTAATTGTAGACAACTGCGCACAACCATAAGCTAGCCGCCTGTACAAGGACATATCTGTCCCCGAGTCGCTGTGACCACCACACTGCGACATAAGGATTGCTTGTGTGGTTGAAATGTTGAAGCGCCTCCACAGCACACACCAGATTGAAGGTCCACGGAGCAAAATGTGGCATTACTAGTAGCTTCGTGATGACTTTGTTGCGTAGATATGATGCATGGATTACTCTGCCGGCATTCGAACTTGACGGAGCGAACTGCTCTTTGTCAGGCTTGTGTCGACCAATCTCGCTGCTGCAGAATGGTCGACAAACAATTCTAGAGTGAATCGAAAGGTTGAGCACGAATGGTGAAGGTTTCCACCGCTTTGAGCCGGAGGTTGTTGGCTCCGTACTTATCTATACGCGGTCGTGCTGTGAAATGTGTCGGAGCCGGTCGCCGCTATGAACTTCTTGGCGCTGGCCTTCTGCTTCACAGTTCCAGAAGGAGGTGTCAGATTCGCCCCAACTTTAGCGCCGCCGGGCCCTCCTCTTGTTTCTTCTTACTCTTCTTCCTTGACGTCCATTACGACACCATCAACCAGCCGTCCACAGACATCAACACGACGACGGTGGTATTTCTGACAATCATTAGCACGTTCATCGGCCAGACGGAGCTCTTTTGGGGGGGGGGGGGGTTTCTGACGCTAATCTGCGCGTTGTGGTCGAGCGCCTTCTTTATTATTACCGTCGTAAATCGACCCGGACAGTCAGCTGGAGGCTGAACACACACCACATCGCTACGAAAATCATAAATGAACAATCAATCTCGGACGATGCACTCCGGACGCAGTTGCACTGGAGTTATCCTATGGAGCTACAGGAACCGTCCAGATGCGTGGTGAGGTCGTCATCGTCGACTTGACCTCTGTACCACCAAGCCAATGCCAAGGTTCACTGCTTCGCCCGGACATCGCAACAATACGGCAGTCATACGGGATCTGCAGCAACGCTGCGCCATGGACTATACTCGAGCTTTCATCAGGATGACACCATGGCCACACAAGAAGACCAACTGCACGGTTGTGTTCCATATCCAAGGACAACAACCTTTGGCCAGCAGGTACAGACCACACCGGTGGGTAACACAATGCTGTACATGTCGACAGTATTACGGCATTCTCATGACATGATTTCCTGCGGATGCAGGTAAGCGGCTCTGCTGTGGCGAGACGGAGCCTGCTAAGCCACTGAGAGTAAACACCAACACGTCTAGGCCCAGCAAAAAGGATATCTTAGCTGCAAAAGTCACCGTGACGTTGAAACGGAACCAGTCGTGGACAACTCCTCTGCCCGTGGCCCCTTCTTTCGAAAATGATGCTTTCAAGAAGCACCTCATGGCCATTCACGGAATCCCAGGCTGGCTGCTATTATATGCTGGATTTTGGTTCTGTCTATTGGTCTTTGGTTACTAACAGTACAAAGTCCGCCCGAACGCCGCGCATCGAACACTTCTGCGACTAGGAAGCTACCAAAGAAGCTACGCAAGGAAACCTGGCCGTTCAATCATAACATCATGTCTCTGTTTGACGCCCCCGAGAAAACTTTTCATCATCATTGAAAATCGAGCTGCTGGTTTTCAGATGATCTCCGCATGAACTGCGACATCTGGTCGCTGTCCTGCGCCAGCCCTGAAGCGGACCGCATGGACTGTGGCAAGGAAGGCTGTCCGAAGGCAAACTGGTTTTGGTCACTCATGGAGTGACGGGCCATAGATTGCGACCGAGAGTGTGTCGACTGCTGTGGGCCAGAGAACGACTGCGTCCTTGATGTGGCGCCCATGGATACTGGAGAGGCCGAACCTTGACTCCGCATAGCTGGCGATGCGATTGAGCCCATCATCGCACCTCGAGCAGTCTCAGCTGCTTTGTGCATGTTGTAATTGTGGATTGCTTTGCAGTTGCAGCCTTGACTTGGGTCATGCGCAAGCGCCTGGTTTCGCAGGTTCGAGAACAAGTCACGGAGCTCTCTCGCCTCGGCTTTCAGCTTGTTGTTCTCTGCTGTGGCCATTCTAGCTGACTCTTCTAGGTCTTCTGTGTTGATCTTCTTCTTTTGTCGACACTTGGCCGCCGCCAACCGATTCTTCTCTCGATACCGTTCCCGCTTATCCTCGACCTCGTCGTCCTCTTGATCGCCGTCCGCTGGACCCTCGACTGTCCTACCGCTGTCCTTTCTTGCCTTCTTAGCTTTCGCGTGTCTCTGATTGGCCGCGTTACGCGCTCTCTCGGATTTCGCGGTCGCTGCTGCCGATGATGGGGGCATGGCACGAAGAGATTTGGAGGGCATTGCGAAGCCTGTGGGCGTGGTGTCGTCTGGGGGTGTAACCTGGCCATATTGATGGGCAACGCTGGTGCTACGACGGCTCGCGATACTTGCTTGCCCAGACTGAGAGTGCATGTTCATGCCCGCCAACCAGGACGGTGAGTTCGGGGACACATCTTGATCGAAGACGAATGGATCTACAAAGTTGGCGCCGAACTGCTCGCCCGTAGCTGGACCGTGTGCGTGCACACTATGGCTATGCAAGATTAGCGGTTGCTTTCGAACGTGGACGTGACTGTGGGTGCTTACTCCACACTGTGCATGCCTGGAAAGTGATGCTGGCCATTCTGCTCCGCGAGCACGTTCAGTGAGGCAATATTCTGCTGCATGTTGCGAAATTCCTCATCGTTGCTGTCGTCGAACATGAAGCTGGACTGAGGGTCGAATGCAGAGTCTGGAAGCGCCTGGTGTTGTGCGGTGCTATCACGATGATGCGCGTGGAACACAGGTGATCGCTGTTGGAGGTCCGCCATCTTTTGTCCGTTATGACGATGATTTCACCGGACGTGAGTACAGAGGTTTGGCCGCGGGTGAAGACTGGACTTGGAGTGGCGACTTTTTCCTTTCGTGGCAAGCAATGGTCGGCAACCTTGTCGCGCCGTGTGGAGACCTAAAAGCCTCGTGCTGGTATCTGGCGCTCCGTGGCTAACCTGTCGCTATGCTGCGGTGGCCTTCTGGCGGTGTTCTTCTGGCGGTGGTTGATGTTTGACAAGGAGATCAAGGTGAGTTCCCAATGTGCTGGTATTGGAGTGGCAAATCGAACGCCGCAGCAGCTCCGCAATGTTGGAGAGCGCGTTCCGCTGGCCGGGTCTGGTGAGTATTACGGAAGCCACTTCCGTGTCGCAGCCGGAAATGCTTGCTGTGAAGCCCTTGCTTGCAGGAACTGATGGAAGCACGATTGATGTGGCACTTTCGCGCGAGACGCAGAGCTCAGAGAATGGGCGTCGGCGCTGGGTCCGTCGCCAGGATGTCATAGCGGCAGCGGACAGAGGCGCGAGGTCCACCAATGCACTAGCACTTTGCACCAATCAGCGAGGCTCGGATCGCTCTACGCGGCAGCCATCGCCGATGGCCGTGCCACGAGCCACCTCCGCCACCTCTCGATCCCAGCACCGCGCCCACTTTGACATCACCCGCGCCAGCGTGTCGCAGCAGCTCACCCGTCTAGCACATATCGGCATCGCACTTTACTCGCTGTTCTATTCTTCGGGATGCCGACGGACAGTACACCTCCACTTTCGCTTGCAAGGCGGAGAACAAGAGATCAGACTAAGCTCGGGTACTACGCTCACTTGCGAGCAGCCGCCTATGATGTGCTTCCGTGCAGACCACGTACAGAACTCAATGTATGCCCCGCGGCTAGCTCGTTATGCAGGCACAGGGTAGCCCGTCCTCACGACCGCCATGTGTGGGCACTTGAGAATATGTGGAAAGTGTCCTCAGCCGCATACGCGAGGGTCAGCATGGGCCGGATTTTGTGGTTGTTGAGAAATGTTCTCAATCGTAGACACTGTCGTCCTGCATCCCGTGCTCGCTCCGTTTGTCGTCTATCAAGAGTGACGTCGTCGCATATGCTGTGTTACTCCAGGACCTGAAATCGTGCACGTTTCGCTCGCAACAAGAGCGAAGCGAACGCAATTGCCTGATGGAGCTACATCCGAGGGTGAGGCACAAGCGATGAAGTAGTGCATGCTAGGTTGATGTCTGGTGACTCTGGTCGAGCAATTTGAGTTCGTCCCTACGTTCTTCACACGCGTGTCAATTCCACTCCGCAAGCCACAGCATGCATCAACGATGTGTTCGAACTATAAGAAGACGTAACCACGGCGATCGTTCGAACCCGTGGTTCTGCACGAGTGGGACGCGGGGGGTTTCTCCCTGCTTTTGCGGGTAGCATGACAGCCCGACGATTGCTGACCGTTACTCCCAATGCTGGCTGAGCGGCTACTATGTGGCCAGAAAACATGGCGCTGAATGTGTGGCGTTGAAAACAATCCGGAATGCTCATGTTTGTCCATGCACGACATGCATAAACTTTACATGTATACCACGTGCTCAAGCTGCACAAACCTGCCACGGCAGCTCGAGCCGAAATGCAGCCCAACCCTCCCATCTGCACCAAGAGGTGCATTCCATGTCTCTCTTCGGGACATGTGCGCGCTACGTTTTCACCGCTGTTGACCGTCCACAGGCGCACATGTCGCCTGTAGCCGGTGCACCCTTCGATCGATGTGGCTATGGCACATAATACCCCTATCGGCGTCAGGCAAACTGCACAGCGACATGGCGCGAAGGACTCCCGAATATCTTTGGACGGTGAATCTAGCAAGGACGAGGTCTTCCGTATGAGGTTGAAAGAGCTGGAAGAGGAGAACTCGATATTGGCAGAGAAGGCGACTGCTGCTTGTAGGTCAAATCGTGCTGCGCGGTCCTTAAATCGAACGGCGGGCCATTCCCAGCGAGAGCCAGACTGCTAATGATCGCCTCACAGCCCAGCGCTTCGCCGACTATGAAAACAATATACTGCAACTGCGGACGCAGCTGAGAGAGCAGCAAGAACGCCACACTGCCGCCCTCGCCGCCCAACAGGCCCACGATCCGGAGCCTTCGACACCTGTCCACACCGCCAGTCCAGGATTGTCCAGACTGGGCAGCTTCATGCGCAAACCTTCTCTCGCCGCTGTATCCTCAGGTCCTTCGCCTCGCGAACAAGAGCTGGAAGCAACACTTGCGAAAGAACAGTATGCTCGGATCGAGGCAGAGAACAAAGTGAAGCAGGTCAACGCCGAGGTGGAGGAGCTGAGCGCGTCGTTGTTTCAGCAAGCTAACGACATGGTTGCCAATGAGAGGAAAACGAACGCTGCGTTGGAGGCGAAGATACGCGATCTGGAAAGTGCTGGCGCCGATGGCCCGGCCGTGGCTGCGAGGAAGGAGAACGAGAAGCTGCGGCAGAAGTTGCAGGTCTTGCAACAGAGAGATGTCGAACGTAAAGAGAGGCTGGACAGGCTTGAAGCTGCTCAGAAACGGATTGACAGAGTCCGCACCATGCTCAAACGGAGATGAAAGTCGCGGGAGCTACTCAGATGACCATCCATGACCGGCCTGTTACACAAGTATGACCAATACAGTCAAACGCACAGGCATAGCGACTGCCTCGCGCTCATCTCTTACCCACGGCGCAATCATACCTTCAGGATGACGAGGAACGGTGCATGATGCGAAACACCACTACCTTCACGGGCCATGAAACACACTGCTGAGTGATATGGCCAAGCATTAGCATGCGGAGAAAGCCGCAGGAGGTGTACGAAGGTGCAATACTGCCGACATTCGCTTTCCTTTAAGCGGCTCTTTACAGGATTCACCAAGCCACCTTTGGCACGCTTGCACCTCACCGTCACTGTCAGCGCTTGCTTGAAGCATGGCAGTACCATCTCTCAAACCACACACACACTGCTTCCACACATCATTGATTCGCCATGGTGCTCACGGAGGAGCCCTTGCAGACCGCCATGTGGACCTCCGACGAGAATGGGTTCCGCAATCTTGCCATCCCGCATCTTCGCTTTCAACAGCTAGACGAAGACAAACGGCGCTTCTTCGTCTTACAACCTGCGGTTGATCAGGCTTTCCACATGCGCTGCCATCTAAATGTGAGCGCCCTCTTCAATGCTCCGCCGTTCGTGGCTGTAAAGAACGCTAGAGGATACCGTTTGCTCGAAGACCCGATTGAGGTCGATGGTCGAGGCATAATCATCTCCACTACGCTGGAAAGATTCTTCAAGCACTACCGGTCCACCATCAACGAGAACACGCGACTATGGTAACATAACCTATATGTTGACCAGCATGATGACCACGGGCGGACTTCTTCCTGGACTCGCGACTGGTCTGATACAATGTACGCAAAGGCCACGGAAGTCGTTGACATGAGCGCCTTCAACGCGGGCCTTGTCGACAGAGGTGTTGTTCAACAAGTACACGAGAGTCGATAGGCCAAATGGACTAGGAGGGCTGGAGAATGTCACCCTTTCGAAAGTCTATCCGATCCGCCTGGGTGCCGTTATGAGGAATCCAAAAGTTGAGGCGCCGGTAGCGCACATCAGTATAGCCATCTGGACTCGGTGGCAAACAAGATCAGGATAGTGGTGATCGTTCCGGCCTCCAATCCTGCAGCGCCCATAGTCCTGGATCTTGGACACTGCCTTATGAGACACGAGATGGACTACGCCGCACTGTCATATAGATGGTGAGAAGATGACACGAAAGGTATGGTCATCCTCAATGGATCACGAAAGGACGTGAGGAGAAACTTTGAAGAAGCTCTGAGGTCAAGCCGGAACAAAGAATGCTTGCAACCATTCTGGAGCGACGCAATCTCGATTGACCAAGAGGATCTGCTAGAACGGGGCCGCCATTTCCCGCGCAAGGGTCGCCTCTACGGTTGCGCTTCTGCTGTGATATGCTACATAGGTCTCTGCGAGCGATGACAGCGATATGGCATTGCAGTTAATCAAGGAGCTTCAGCAACCCATGATGAGGTTGAACCACGACCACAAGTGGCACTTCGGTCATTGGAGCTACGATCAAGCCACTGGGATTACATTTGGTGACAACCGTGTCGAGGCTCCACAACTGGCACGTATGTGTTCTGCGCTCTACAAATTACTCACTCGGTCATACTTTCGCCGCAACTGGGTGCTGCAGGAGAACGCCTATGCTTTACATCGGCATTGGCACGAATTGCGAGATCAAATTTGACCAGCTAGACATAACCGTCTACAACTTTGAATTCATGCTTGCCCATGATCCGAGCCTGGAAGGACAGATCTTGAGCGCGGATACTCATTGCGTTCATCGATATGAAGCGCCTCGCGTTTTCTGGGAAGTTGTTCTACTTCCGACATCTGGTCAGCAGAGGAACCGTGGACCACATGTTTCCCTTCGCAACGATCCAGGAAGAGTCATCAGACTTGTGGGAACAATGTTTCTCGCCCGGGACTTCGAATGCAGCGATCCCAGTTACAAAATTGCGTCGATCTGGAGCATCGCTCGTGATGAAAGATGGCCTCACTTTTGCACCTGACTATACGAGGTCGACGCATAGCACATACAAGGCTCTCACTAAAGCTTGGATTGTACAGCATTTCAGTCTGGACATCGTTGGGGCCGTCGAAGCTCGTGGATCGAGAGTCTGTATAAAGATTCACCCTCATAGTGCTCAGACGGGTCTATTCCGAGCACGACCAGCTGCCTTGTCAGGCGGGAGCATATACTTAATATAATGATGAGGGCGATTGACATCTTAGACGGCGCGCTATGTTCTGCCGATGGCATTGAGCAGGCTACGTTGAATGAGCTACTTTTTTTCATTTCGCTTGGGACGCTCTCCGCTGTACCGATATTCTAGTCGATCAGGTTTAAATTGGTGTTGCAAAAGCCACCCGAGATGCGCCCTGGCACGTTGATCCCGTTCGGCGCCGATGCGTTGTCCTTCTACAAGTTTGAGATCTGGACCAGGGAGCTGGACAATCATTTCAACGCCACTAACGTAACGACATATGACGACAGTCTTCAAGCTGCCACTGCAATGATCCACGGCGATTGCGTGGCAGCGTGGCGGACGCGAGATCAGAACCTGGAGAACTACGACGAGTCGTACCCAGACATCTGCATGCCGCAGAGCTCCCGGCATGCCGCTCGGTTCGAAAATAGCGACGCCAGAAAGACCGCATGGATGGCTGTGAAGACTGTCCTGCGAGGCAGAAGGCCATTCGTGACCGAGAGTGGATACATGGGCTTGTTGCCAACCTTGGTGGCGGATGCTTTAGGTGGCTCGGCCAAGCTGTATCATCTTACCTTTCTTGCCGGTTGCTCCGCACTTCTGCTTTCGCAGGAACGAGACGATGGATCTTACAAAATCTGCGGCACCGCTTTCGTTCAAGGCTGGATGGAGGGTGAAGCACTTTCAACAATAAGGGGAGCGGCTTCTCCACAAGAGTTCTGGACAGCGCGACTAGACAGTCCCAAGCTCAGGATAACATGAAAGGTCGCTAGGCTATGATGCACTCAGTGCTGACAGCGTATGCATATATGATACAAGATATATCAATCGCCAGTCCCACATCCAACACCGCGTCTGCGAGCCTTACGCAGTGCCTTCAAGCACTTCCCAACTGCTTCCAAATCCCCAAGTAGGGTAACATGTCCTCGCTCTGAGCTGACAATTCCTCCCTTGGCAGTGCGATAGCCTTCGGGCACCATGGCTGCTTTGGCCAATACGACTCCGTCTCCGCTGGCGAAAGCCAACTCATCGTAGGCATCGGCGTGTTTGATCCCTTCCCTGCCGTCTACCTTGGCGCCGAAGACGGTCGGCGTGCTCTTGCCGTAAATTACGGCGATCGGCGGATATGCGTTGGTTACATGGTGCTCTGGGATGAATGCCAGTTCCTGCTTGAACTTCTTCACTTCAGCTAATGTTCGCGTGAGGTATTCCATTGCCTCTTCTCGTGGGATTGTGACCGCCGTCCTTGGGGACGGGGTGTCTGCATTGGTGTCGTCACCATCGCTACCTGGCTTTGAGAAGTTGCCATTCACGACTGCATCTTGGTTGCTGTTTGTTGTGCCTTTTGTCATGTCCGGCTCTGTGATGCCGCCAGCTGTCGCGGTGTCTGTTGCATCGCTTGACTGTCTGCTACGTAGCAGACTGCCCCTGCGGCCGGCGCGTGGCAGACTGGGCAGTGCATGTGACATCGAGGAGACATATCCCGAGAGTCCTGTGAGCTTTGATGTAGGTGTCAAGGGAGGGAGTGGTCGAGCGACGCAGGGAGAAAGTCTGTAATCGATCCATGTCTGAGGGTCGAAGAAGTCCACTGGGTACTCCTCTCGGGTGTGCTTGTCGAAGAAGCACCTTCCGTTCAGTGGTAACAGTGCAAAACTCGTTCTTATCGTAAAGTTGACTTGTGCTGTCAGCACCCGACTACTCAGAAGTACATCATCGCCGTTTCGCAAGGGACCGAGAATATTGACGCACGTCTTCGGCACACCGGCATATACGACACCATTGAAGAGGTCAGGTCGCTGGTTAACAGCATGTCTTGTGATGAGTCCTCCTAGAGAATGCGCAATGACTGTCACACCTTTCCGTGGCTCACCCGGCTCGGGTCTGTTATCGGGCAGAGTCTCGAGGTATGCGATGAGCTGTTTGCTCAGATAAGTTGGATCCAATCGCCAATCGTAGCCGTAATCGTGCAGTCTCAACTTGCCAGAGCGCCCATTCTCACTAGAACGCAGGCGCTTAAACAGGCGTTTCGAAATGTCCACAGGTCCAATGTGTGTAAGCATTCCACCAGGGATGACCGTGTCTCTAGCCCGCTCGTTACCATCTTCGCTGATAGGAACCTCCAGGTCAACCTTGCGCAAGTTCAACCCTACCTTCACGGGTACCCAGAGTTGACGATGCGGTGGCTCGGCAGACCTGAGAATAGAGCCACGATAGCCGCCAAGCACTACCACATCGCCTTCCAAATCTTCCAATGCCTCTGCGAAGTGTGAATGGTCCACAGCCGCACGGCCCGCGGGCGCGTCAGCAAGCGCAGCCTTTGCTGATTGGTAAGGTTGCCTTGTGAAGGGATCAACAGGCTTATACGAATGCTTTCGGGCATGGTTGGACACAGGCTGTGGAGTCTGACCCGTCCCTTTCGACGAGGTCGACCACGATCTTTCGCGATTCAGAAAGTCTGGCGTGAAGCTGGAGACACTGAAGTTCGATATCGAAGGCATGCTTGGCAGTTTGATACTAGAATCCTGCAGGCTGTCCTTGATCGCCTTGAGTCGACTGTTGACTTGTTCTGATACATGTTCGAATCGAGTATCATCCCCGAGAGAAGACACGTGAGAGAGCGTGCGCTGTGTGACAAGTGAACTGTCCGAAGTCGATCTTCTCAGATGCGGAGGTCTGGAGCGAGTCGGCTGCAGCTTAGGCAGCTCACCCATGCCCTCTGTCTCCTCTGCTTCTTTTGGATTCTCAGTCCTGTTGAAGATCGTGGACGAAGAAGCTGCCGCTGTCTGACCACCACCGGACTGGGTCCGAGAGCGCCCTTCATCGACACCAGCGAAATGACATACCCTGGTAGGGCTATCGTGCTTGCTTGAACCGTGGTGTTCGCTATCGCGACTTGAGAAGAACGGCGATGTCAGGGAGAAGTTCTTAGGCATAGACGGAAAGTTCGGGAACATGGACCTGGACCGATGCTCTGACTTCTCTGGACCGGACGATGCTCTCCTCCTGCCAAAAGAAAAACCTTCGCGGAGGAACGATCTGGTCTGACTGGATCTCTGAAACTGCTTGGACTCTGCTCGCCACGGCGATGGCATTTGCTGGGCGGCCCACGAACGTTTTGGCGAGACATCCTTGGCAGATGAATGCTGATGAACATGAGATAGCTCATCGTGCTCATCGGGCTCTTCTTGGTGCTCTTGATTGCCAGGAGTGGCGCCGGCAAAGCTGTTGGCAAAGTAGCTACCGGCTTGATCGATGGCTGCCGCCTTCTCAACAGCCGGCGTTGTTGGACTTAATAACCTCGTCTGCTCCTTGCCGATACTGACACCCACTGTCTTGCGTACATCGTCTTCGTCAGGCGTAGCTTGACCATTGTCGTCATCGGAAGAAGTCGCTTGGTCCAAAGTCAGAATGTCGTTGTATTGTATCTCTGCCAGTGCCCTTCGGTTCGGGGCCGGCGGTCGAGGTTGTGTCATGTCAGAGTCCGGCCTGGTTGTTTTAAACAAACATGCTACCAGGTTGTCATCAAAGGCAAAAGATCAGACGTCTTCAGCGCGATGAGCCAGCATGGGATGTCGCAATTAGGATTGTGCTTGACACAACGAGCGACATGGCGGTGGTTCTACTGCGCATGATGGTGATATAGATGGCCTGGAGTGGTTACATGTACCAGGGGCTGTGCTATGCATTGTCGTGCATCGTGCGCGAGGGACAGGATCGGTGCATGGCCGATTCTTCCTGATCTGCCTCGCAAGCTTAGCTCGCCCTCTAAGCAGCGACCAGGCAGGCCCTTCACACCTGCCGAAGGAGCCGCCGTGCCGCATGATGGCGACGAAGATATGATTGTGATGAGAGACCGGTTCAGCACGTCCGCCATCCCGCGCGGATCCTGCTAACTAGTTAGAATGGATATCCTTGTGCCGCCACAACAGGCCAAACTGCCGATGCCCTAGGTTGGCGATGATTGGTCGTCGGTCCTCGGATCACCGAACTTGCGACATTCGAAAACGACTTCCTCTCTCTATCTACGATCTCCATAGTCATGTGCTAATAACACTGAGCTTCGCCCCGAGATCATTGTCGATCCATGAGACTCATGTTGCTATATCATGATCAAAACGCCCACACAGCGTGGTCGGCATCTGGAAGCAAAAATCCTGATGTACACGACATATCATGGTATCGAAAGTCCATATCCCGCTGCGGGACCTCCCAGCGAGATCCCTTACCTCAAGTCTACGGCACATCCTCTGACACTTGCCTCATCCGTTCCTGGTTGGACCACTTGAGTCGTGAGAGCCATGCAATTGCAGTACTAACCCCAGAGCTGCACAATCTGCATGGCTAAATAGGTTCTGGCCGTCGCATCACCCTCTAGTTGCGAAGGCCTACCATACCTGTACGGAAGGACAAACAAGAAGGTACTAGACGCGCCAAGCTGGTTTTTGGCACCTTTCCTTGTATTTAAGCATGAACGATACCCATTTGATTTTTCCTCTAAACACCCGTTGTGCTCATTTCGATATATGCGTCACAATGCCAAGACGAGACAGACGACCTTCCGCGGACAATGTCACGACTAGCGGACATCCCGCGGGAGGAGAGGGAGCGACTCTTCCGTGAGACCAGACAGCCGATGGCCTTAGGTACGTACTGGATAAGGTCAGGCATCGCGAAATCGTATAGAGACTGGCAGATTGCTCGAGACATGCATGGCGGCAGGGGCTTCGCTTCCCCAGTTGCGCGAGTTCTATGGCAACACTCCGTGTTTTCGCGCATCACTAACATGTGTTAGGAGTCGTGTTCTCGTCCTACGGCCTATCTGTCATGTTCGTGACATCAAGCATTGGATTCGCTTGCGGAGACTCACTTTGAATGACTGGTTGGCTGATTGCCGCGAGCATGGGACGAAACCCGATCACCTGCGAAGACCTTTCGCTAAGGTCAGTGTCTAGGTGCCTTGCACCGTCATGGTCGTCTTCATTAGCGATCGTAATTACGAATAAGAGCTGACACTTCAATGGCGTACTCCGCTGATGTTCCCGAGAGATATACTATGGAGACGGCCGCCACTTAATGTCAGTGACCATGTAGGAGGCAGACAAGATTGCTCAAGTATGGAATGTCACACGTACAGACCGGGCCTTACTGATCTGGTGCAGATGAAGTTTGGCGCAGTCACGCTTTGGGTCTTCTCCATCACCGGAACGAAGTTGTCTATACTTGTGCAGTATGTCCAACTTTTCCAGACGCGAAAGACTGCGTTGCTCATCTGAATTCCGATGGCTTTCGTGGTGGCTATCAGGCTCGTTACGTTCACAATGGTGATGACAGCTTGTACTCCGATTCAAGCAGTCTGGGAAACAGCATTGCGAGAGAGTGAGCACACGAAGTGTCTCAACCAAAGGCTGTACATCCCATCTCAAAGAGAGACTACGTCCTTATCGTCCTCGCGCTGACGTTTGAGCGATAGCTTTTGGCAGATCCAGGTAAGAAGGCCTTCATCGACCAAGATGCGCGCCTGGGTCCACTTCCAGAGACAGGCTCGAGGTGCACTGTTCCTATCTCGAGCACTGCTGACACCCACGTGCCTTACAGTCCGCCTCCAAACCTGCGACGTGTTTGGTCATGTTTGGAATCCTGGTACGATCGCTGTGGCGGCTACAAATCCCCACCGCCAAAACGTTTCGGCGTCATTTTCCTATTCTGCCTCAGCTCCTCATCATGCATAGCCAGCATCCTGCGCCTGAAGTGCGTTCGGTGCAATACCCCAAGCCAGCCGATGGCATACACGACTTCACATGGACTGGAATCATGCCCACCGTGTTCGCCGCTACAGAGTTGCAAACAGCCATCATCTGGTACAAATCAGGGCTGATGCCCGCCCCTACGCTTCAGACTCTGTCCGATACAACTCGTCCTGCCTACACCATCAACGACCAAGTTGACGCGTCCTCCTCTTGACTCTGCGTCTCAAAGCGATGGATAGACGTGTGGCAGTACAGGAGTCAGCGCTTGGACGCCATCAATGAACAGTTCTGCCGCGAATTCTAACTCACAATGATCCGAGTCACGGTGGCCCATCCACGCGATTCATGAAGGTGAAGAGGCTCCACACGAGGTTAAGACAGACGAGACACGCTCGGTGCGGACAAACGAAACCACCCAACCGCGTCTTGGTACAAGAGAGGGAGAGAGAGGGAGGGAGGGAGGGAGAGAGAGAGAGAGAGAGAGAGAGAGAGTCTGCACGAAGACAACGTGCTAAAAGTAATCTAATTGGTGCAAATTGCTCGCAAGGCTTTTTCTATCAGTCTGTCGATTCGGAATTCTGTATTAGTCGAGGTCGCCGTCGCTATTGCCTGTAAAGTTCAGAATCCCACAGCTTGTTCTGGGTGGGTTGTTTTGTCCGCACCGAGATGCGGAAGCGAATGGGAGCTCATACAGTGTGAGGTGCATAGTCATCGTGTCGCGCAGTATGGCGCTGTACATGACTTGCACAAGAGCTAACAGCCGCTAGGGGTATCATTAGAAGCACCACCAGACCATCCAAATTTACGTTCGAAATCCATGATCAAGATCATTTCTTCTTCTTGCCCTTCACATTCTTCACATCCGTCCCGCCCAAAATCGAGTCAAACGTCTTGGTGGCATCAACGGAGTGCGCAGGAGTTCTGGGCCTCTCCAGGGGACTCGGCGCACTACCATCAGGCGTAACACCAGCAGGAAGAGGCAGAGCCTCCAAGCCAAGCCCAAATGATGAGTACCGCTTACTAGCTCTGCTCGTGCCGCTGCGATTGCTGTTACGGCTGTCAGGTCGGAGGAGATCATTTCCTGAAGGCGGCGCAGGAAGTGGGTCCTCATAACCTGCGCCAGTGTCGTTTTGCTGCTGCATATTCAAAGCTGCGCTGAGGATAGGATTCGAGGCACACCACTTCTCAGCCATCTCCCAGCAGTGGCTTCGGCGGTAAATGCCTTCGACACCATGCTCAACGATGTCGGAAGGAAGACTCACAACCCCCCCTCCTTCGCCACCAACGGAGAACCATGTTCTGCGTTGACCACCAGCGCCCGCAGCGTTCGGATTCGCCCACGGCACGCCGGATCGTGGTGGCTCGCAGAGGAAGTACTCCACAGCCTTCGTCCATTTCAGCCCGGGCGCATCGCAAGCCAACATGGGTAGAGCTTGAAGGACTGTGTACATGAAGATCCATTGTCCTATTCGAAGGTCTTCCAGTTCATGTATTGTGCATCCATGGGCGGCCCGTTTTTCCATTTCTCGGAAGGCATCGACGAAAGGTGTGACCCTTGCGTCGTCGTTCCAACTCGACCGCAGCAGCTTTTGGAGTTCGTCATCCTTGATCTTTTTCGACATCGCTTTTGCGTCCTTCTTGGCGTCTTGTCCGAAGTCGGGTCGGGTGTGCTTCAAGGATGGGAGCTTGGGCAGGTCGAAGGGCATCGGAGGCTTCACCGGTGGCGAGGATCGGTCGTACTCCGACAGGACAGCTCTCAGGCCTCGTACAACCGGTTCGTCCCGACCTCCATCCTTATTGACGCCATCGATCGTCCTGGTGGTAAGATGGTTCCGGTCGACCAGGAGATCGTACAAGGATGAGAGGTCGTGGTATACGTCCCTCAGTACGAGCCTGTTGAGGCCAGACGTTTCCAGAGTGTTCTTTTTGCTGCTAGCTTTTGGTGGCCAGTCGCCGTATCGCTGCTTATACAGGCCCATGATGAACTTGCGCATGCCCAGGAAGTGCTCCTTCCACTGATCGAATCTCACGCCTTCTTTCCTCTCAATTGAAGTCTTGGAGTTCATGATGCCGGAGAACAAGAAGGGAATGTCAAAGTCGGTCATAATCAACCTGATTGACGCGACACGCTTGTCCAGATCCATTGCGGCGCGCGTAAGCCGGTTCTGGGTGATGGGAGAGATCATGCTGAATTTTGGACTCTTAAGCGCCAGGAGATCGCTGTGCTTACCAACAGCATGTGTAAAGGCCTCATTGTACAGCAAGACGTTCTTCATGCGCTCACCGAGGACGACGCCTTCGATCGTCTTCTCGCGACTGGTCCTGACATCGGCGAGGCCCAATTCTTCGATGTAGTTGTCGAAGCTCGAGTTTGCAACCTCGCCGTATGTAGAACCGTCGACATTACTGAATTGGAACGAGTTCAAGATGCCGGCAATGGTCATGAAGATGTGGAAGAAGGTGCTTCGTCGTTCGGTCGCCACAAGCGACTGTCCACAAAGGAAGGCGAAGAAGTTTCGGTAGTCGATCAATGTCTGAAGGTCCTCCATAGCGCCCTTCCCACCATCAGGCCTGGCACCCGGAGGCGTCTGCGCTGCGCCGTCGGAACTGAGCTTGATCGGCAAATAGAGGTGCGCTTCCTGGGGTTCGGAAAACTGGGAGTACTGCCCACGAGAGTCTTGCGAGGAAGTCGAGCTAGTGCCCTCCGCGTTTCGTTTAGGACTCAAAGGAGGTGTTGCAGGATCATTAACAGACAGATGCTGCGTCCGCGCCTCCAACGGCATTTGCCTTCGGTCTCCCGATACCACTGCTGCATTGCTGTAGATGTCGCCAAATGCCAACTTGGTCAAGACTGGTGACGAAGCAAATACTGCCGAATCGACTCTGAAAGATGCTCCTCGACCAGATGTGCGCGGGTATAGGTATACAAAGCAGTTGCCGTCTGTATTATCCCAGACATCTTGCGCAGGTCGTGCATTCATAAGCCCATATGTGTCATATGGTACTCGCTGCGGATGCCCCGCGATCCAGGCTATTGGGCCATTGCTTGCATCGTCCTTCTTTCTGCTTGAACTCCACCAATGTTTCTTCTTTTCCTTTGCAGCCTCGTTTGGCGATTGCGGGATGATTGATGGCTGATCAGGCAGCTGGATACTCGGTGTCACAGGGCTGCTATAGTTTCCTGGCGTGCTAGGCCTCGAGCGCTCCCGGGACCCGCTTCGTGAGTGGTAGCCAGGGCTAGTGATACCGGGTGGTGGCATCAGAGCAGAGTCGCCATCTTGCAGCTGCTGCAGGCTCGGCAGAGTTGGCTCAGCTGTCGAGAATTGATGCTCCGAGGGTCTTCGTGCGGTATTGTAGGCTGGCGGCTGCTTCGAGAGCTTGCCTGGGGACTTGGATCGCGTACCGATGGGCGACATCCGTCGTGGAGAGGCAGATCCGCTGACTGGACGCGATCTGTCCTCAGAAGATAGGCCAGAGGTAAAGATTGCAGACAGGCGCCTCGACATGGTGGCTCGAGTATTCACTGTGGTGGATTATGCTGGGTCATGCGATCATGCAGCAGCAATAACTATCTTCTTTAACGAACGTGATGCATGCGAGAGATAACAACAAGGCTGAGTTGAGTGCTCAGGTGAATATGTCAGGAGGAGGAAGAGGAGTGGGCTGCATGTATCTTTCCCGAGCAGTAGGGCATGACCGAGTTTCAAAGCAGAACGACACACACACACACACACATCGCTCGACTGCGGCGCAGGTACAGTACATAGCCGCGAAGAGAAGAACTATTGGCGACCCATGTGAAGCTACGTCATGTGGTCGGGGGGCACATCGCTCCAGGGTCATTCAGGCCTTTGAAGGGTTCTCCGCCCGCTTGCTGTTCGTAGCTCCGTGCTCCGATAGCTGATGACTGCGTTGTGAAAGCGAGAGGCGAGCGTTTCTAGCCTCGCATTGGAGGCGGCTTTTGATTGTTGTTCATCCTGCCCCCCGAGGCATGAAACTGAAAATTTGCGGTCCTTGTTACAGGAAGAAGCACAGCCTGTTTGAAGAAGCCGTGCGCAAAGCACGAGGTGCCAAACATAGCCGGTGGCGAAACACACAAGGTTTGTGCCGATATGGCGCAATACTGTACATCTAGCTTAAGCTCCCGAGCACGATGCCAACGGCGGTTGTGACGGAGAGGTCATCCTAGCATATCATACGTGAATACAGTACAACACCTTCAATACGGCTAGCGTGGTCCATATCATGGCAAACGTCTTCGTGTCGGAGTAATGATGAATGCATACGGCGTGAATTAGTCTGCTCCGGTCTTATTACGCGTTCGAGGTCGGAGTTTGTGCTAGCGGCTGTCATCGAAAAGTGCTCCATCATGACTGCCCTGTCCTCTTTCAGTCTTCCCCAGCTCGTACGGCGCTTTCTCCGGCCAGCAAACACGAAAATGGCAACAAGCTACAGTGCAGTACCGGCGGGCATGAAGGACGACGAGGTTAAACCGGCCATCAACCTCCTCCGAGGGTGGCCGAGCAGCTCACTTTTGCCCGTCGGTCTAATAAAAGAGGCAGCTAATGCAGTACTCTCTGATACTTCAGTGGCTTACGATGGGCTCTGGTACGGACCCGATTCTGGCTATGAACCAGCCAGAGAGGCTATTGCTTCCTGGCTGACTTCCTTCTACCAACCCAGATTGCCCATTTCAGCCGCGCGAATATGCGTCACCGGCGGTGCCTCGCAGAGTCTTGCATGTCTTCTCAATGTTTATACCGATCCAGAATACACCCGCAATGTCTGGTTCGTGGCACCTGCCTACATGCTAGCATTCCGTATCTTTGAAGACGCTGGGTTTCATGGGGACAAGCAGCGTGCGGTGCCTGAGAACGAAGAAGGCATAGATATTGAGTATCTACGCAAGGAGATCGAGAAGAGCGAGGAAAAAGCAAAGAAGCAGGGCAATACGGCACCTCGATACAAGCCGCACAGAGAGCGCGCGAAGGTCTACAAGCATGTCCTGTACTGCGTTCCCACATTCTCAAACCCTTCTTCGAGGACGATGAGTCTCAGGAGGCGATGGGAGCTCGTGCGACTGGCACGAGAGTATGATATGCTGGTGACTTGCGATGATGTCTATGACTTCCTCCAGTGGCCAGCAGATGCGTCTCAGGACCAGTTCACTGGGTCAGGGACAAAGCTCGAGACTTTGAACACCTCACACTTGCCGCGCTTGGTGGACGTGGACCGCGACTTGGACGGCGGATCCGAGCGAGATGGTGCTGATGGGTTTGGTAATGTGTGCTCCAATGGCACTTTCTCCAAATTACTCGGACCAGGCCTTCGGTGCGGCTGGGTCGAGAGCACAGAGAAGTTCTCTTATGGCGTTTCTCAAGCGTAAGTACTACATTTCCTGTTTTCACACCTGACATCTCGGGTAGCGCTGTACCTGCATCACTGGGTACAGTACGCTGGTAGCAAGACAACGTTTGACCATGTTTTCGTGCTTCCTGCGATTTGTACGACACTGACACATACCGAAATACTGATGCACAGATTGACAGAGGCGCTCAACGGTCCGGTGGTGCTCCATCACAGCTTACGAGCATTTACATTTCGAGAATGCTGGTCACAGGCCAGGTCCAAAAGCATATCTCAAATGTCCTACGACCGGCTTACGCCTCAAGATGCAGCACTATGGCGAATGCGGCGAGAGAATACTTACTACCACTTGGCTTCAGTTTGCCACAGCCGGACCGGGATGTCGTTGGTGGGTATTTCATGTGGTTGGGCCTTCCACAGGACATCAAGGCCAATGAGTTGACGAAGAAGTGCCAAGAAGACGAGGCGTTGATCATTGCGCCTGGAAACATCTTCGAGGTGCCCGGGGATAGCATTGCGAAGTTTGAGCATGACATACGTTTGTGCTTTGCTTTCGAAGATGAGCCTAAGCTGCGTGAAGGCGTGAGGAGGATTGGTGTTGTTGCCAAGAGGCTCCTTGCAGGTGCACAATCGACTGGCGATTATGTCATGGTGCCAAAAGCAGAGGATGGCGATACACTCCAGAGCTTCATGTGAGGTTGACGCTGCGTCGACTACATTATGCCGCCCAACATGGTGGATCGCACGGGTAGCCGCCAGTGTTCAGCGCTTAGCGCAAATGACAGGATCCCACGACCTGTTCGCACTTTGAGCGAAAATGCAGCTGTCTTCAGCGCTTGCAATTGCGTGATCCAAGTACGCGAGAATGATGTGGTACGACAATCTGTGTGTCAACCCTGCTGAATGACACCTGCGTGTAATTGGTCCTGTCACAAAACCCTTACGGATTGCAGGCTCAATTGGTTCCATTGAGGAGAAAGAATTGCCTATCACGCCCGCGATGAACAGTATCTCGTGGACTACGGTCCTAGGAACCGTTCGCCGGATCAGTCTGAACCTCTGGCTCTGGGAAATACTAGCACTTCTGACTAGTGCGTTGTCTACTGGAACTATTCTTGTACTCCTCCAACCGTATGATGGGAAGCCGATACCACGATGGAGCTATGGGCTCACGGTCAGTGGTGTGGTCCCGATTCTAGCCGGTATTTCGAGATCTTCGATCGTATTGCCAACTTAAGCAGCCATAAGTCAGTTGAAGTGGTGCTGGGACTGGACACGCGAGAGACGAGTCCTGGATTTTGAGCGCTTTGATAGTGCCAACCGCGGACCTTCATCCCGGTCTATCCACTTCAGACGAACACAGCTGAGGTTGCATCGACGTTCCGAAATGTATACTTCAACGATGTTAATACTTTCGGCAACGGGACTCCAATGACCAGTTCTCAGACCAAGAGTGCTATATATGCCGGCCTGTTTAGCGGAGGGGAGTCTCTTGTATCTTGTATCTACACTTGAGCCAATTTGTGCTACCGGTCATTGTACCTAACCAGCATTCTCTTCCTTGGGAATATGCAGTGCTTGTGTGAATCTCACCGCAAAGCTCTACCAGAACGCTGGCTTGTACTGCATGTTACCCAACAACAATGGCGGTGCCAACTTGTCACTTTCGACGAGCCCTTCGGCAACCGGTTGGCTGACATCGGGACAGTCTTGCTTTTGATCAAGGTTTCGCCAACCAGAGTATGGCGGACCTGTGCTCTATGTATGCGCCACCCTTACCTGCCAGGTGCACTGTCAATGCAAGTGCGAATGCTTTCGAATGCGTGCTTTGGCCTTGTATCAAGACGTCTGGAGTCGCTATGGTCCATGCTGCCTGCGAAGAGACATCATGGATTCCTGGCCGCCATTGACTACCAGACCGACCAGCAACCCCGAAGTACAGCCCATGTGCGGCTGTGTGTGGCAATCCGGCTGCGAGCAATACGACAGTTCTGGCATACGTGATCATGACTGCAAGTCCTCACATCGGAGGCGATCTCACGATCGAGCCGCCTCATTCTCTCGAGACTTTCGCCATCGATCTGGATGCTTATAACCTCCTTCGTAACTGGTTGGCAGGCCTGCTCAGGCTCTACTACAACAGTGACTACAACCTCAATGCGGACATGATCGAAGCCATCAATGATCCTGGACAGGCACTCTACTCTGGTCAATTAGTCTCGTCCTACATAACACATGCGTGGCAAATGAACGGGCCAGCTGACACATTCGATGGCCTCGCTACCAGTATGATCAACTACATGCGAAAGGCCTCCAGCTCACACCTTGCAGCAAAAGGCACTGTAACGAAAAGGCAAATGATCGTGCGTGCGCTCGCTGGGAATGAGCGATACTGCCAGTCGCTCTGCTTGCCCTGATTCTGGGGTTCCTCGTGCTTACTATCGTCTTGACGTTGAGACGGGAAACTTCGATATGGAAGAGCTCCCGTCTAGCCTATGTACTACACGGGCTAGAGGATGGGAGCTGCGAAGCTCTGACGGCTTGTCGATTCGATCCAGCGCGAGACTGAGGCCTGAGGAAATCAGATTGGATGCGGCAGGATGGCGGTTGTTCGGTGTGCAAAGCTGAATGTCGCTGTCAAGCAGACCTGTCGATCTTCGTGGATGCACGACTAAGCCTTTGATGCAATCGCTCCACATCTCTCGTCACATTATTTTTTTCTCTTGCACTGAGAAGGGCTGTTAATTGCTCAGAAGTCCCTCTCACCTTTCGAAGGCTTGCCCCGCTAAGATGGATGTGACAACCGGCCAGCAGCTGGTCCTCTCACATGGCCTTTGTGCACTTGTTGCACAGCTGCACCAAGCCGTTCCAAGTGACAATGTAGCACGTAACTTCGTGATACAGACAGGCGCATGCGTGTAAGCTCAACATACCCTGCAGTACAATGCAGGGACTGTGGGACAACCACACGCCCTCCTAGTCATGCGCCTTGTTCCAGGCTATGGTTTTGAGCCCGTCAGGAGCAGTATTGTCTTGAGTCGAGGAAGATGGTCCAGAGAAGCAGTAGCATCAAAGCCGGACAGCCATATGCGCCATCTGCTGCCTAGACATCGATGCGCCTTCCAGAACAGCGCATGCAAACGTTCATCGCCATTTCTGTAAGACTCCCGGGGTTTGTGGTTGGACAGAGGCAAGAACGGATTTGTAAGGTACCGAAGTCTCCGTGCGGCCTCGTGCCGAGAACCTAGAAAATTCCCTGCAACCCCAGGTGATGAGTTAGTTCGACGCGTCGGGTCGGCAAAGTCGCCAATCACTTCACGGAGATCAAGTCTTGAACCAGATAAGTCTAACGAGTGTCCACAATTCCATCGACCAAGTAACGCAGAGTATTCCAGCTTCACAGGCACATCGTGAGGCAGAACTCGAGATGCGTTGTAGCGCTAGCGCGTGTCGCGCCATTGTTCCCGGTCGTGTTTTACAAGGAGGACAAGCCCACCACACGAGTGGCTGGATTGCTCTGAGTCCTTCGAAGCAACATTTGGCTGCAGTATCTCTACAACATATAGAAACGTTTTCCGCGAAGTACGCATGATATCGTACGCTCTTTCGGATAGGCCTATCTAAGTCTTGATGCGATATATGTGGAGGGGCGTAAGCTGTGCGGTATACAAGTCAAAGCGTCACTAAGCTTTGTTAGTGCTGAGGAATACGCGCGCCGAGGTTGTCCTCCGTATAAGCACAACCTTGCTCCCAGCCTATGAAACGGCTTCAACGGGTGTGGCTGTCGCAACTAGGTTTGGAGAAAGTACACCTCAGGTGTAACCACACAGCAGTCTGGCTCATCCACCTGAGCATGATGGCCGGCCCCTTGGCTATGCACACCCCGCCGCGAGTTTCAGTGTGACGGATGGGCGAGATGGCGTTGACTGGTATGTCACAGGGCCTGTGTGCCTGGCTGGAGGGCGTGCAAGTACGTTCTTGCGCCGCGCCGTTGTGGTAACCGAAGGCTGCCTTGTGGACCATGAGGTTAGGAGAAATGACTACTAAGACAAAGCACTCTTGCCTATGAGGTACTTGTGCCAACGATGGCCGGCCCCTTGAGTAATGGTAGCTTACGTGCATGGCCACCGAGACAAACGGACGAGGGAGATATAAGCAGCGCGGCTGCAGCAAGCGGGATAGACAGGACAGAGGCATCGTTTGCCTGCAGCGGGAGGATAATAAGCAGATCTGAAACGCTCTCGTTCACACGCCGATGAGAGGGATTGGCCTACGACTAGACCTGAGCTGCGCTAAACATGTGAGTCTAATACCCGCTGGCCCCTACTAGTACTATGGAATAAAGCCTTTCGCACCCCGGCAGACTCACGCGTTGCTCTTCTTTTGCGTCTTCACTTTTGCTCTGTCGTCGAGAGCTCATTGTTCTTTGTCCCATTCACCATCACCATCGCATTGCCCTTGCGACGTCACTCATTATTTGCATTTTCTGTGTTATTGAATAACACATTGACGGCACTTCGCCAGACATAAGCTGCGACTTCCTTGCTGCTACGAGAACTTTCCTCACGACAAACCACAACAAAATCACCCAAATCACAACCACCAACTGCAACACTCTCTACAGCTTTTCAGTGCGGGACACTGACACACCAGCTTTTCAGCTACCAACCACACCTCGATCGACCACATCGTCAAAACAGCAAGCATGTTCTCGACTCGCAGCATCGCGCTGCTCACCACGGCACTCAGCGCCATCCTCTCCTTTGCTCCTTCCGCGCAGATCGCTGCAGCACCGGCCCCGGCACCTCAAGCAACACAAGCCGCGGCCGCCTCAGGCTACTGGCTGGAGAACATCGACCACACCAAAGGCAGCGTTTGGGGAAGCAACAATTCCTCGTACAAGATCTTTCGCAACGTCAAGGACTACGGCGCCAGAGGTGACGGCTCGACCGATGATACAGCCGCCATACAATCAGCCATCTCATCCGGCGGCCGATGCGGATTTCCTTGCAACTCTTCCACCATCCTGCCCGCCATTGTCTATTTCCCAAGTGGCAGCTACGTGGTTAGAAAGGCGGTCAACATGTACTACTTGACCCAGGTGATCGGAGACGCTACGAACAAGCCTGTCATCAAAGCCAGCAGCAATTTCACAGGAATGGCTGTTCTCGACGCCGACCCTTACGAGCCATCCGGCCAGAATTGGTATATCAACCAGAACAATTTCTTCCGCCAGGTCCGCAACTTCGTGATAGACCTTACTGGGTCAACAGATTCCGCCACTGGCATACATTGGCAGGTGGCCCAAGCTACCTCGCTTCAAAATATCGACTTCAAGATGAGGAAGGGCTCCAACCAGCAGGGCATCTTCATGGACAACGGTAGCGGTGGCTGGATGAGCGACCTCACGTTCACCGGTGGCAAATACGGCGCTTTCCTCGGAAGCCAGCAGTTCACAACTCGCAACCTCGTCTTCACCGACTGCTCAACTGCTATCTTCATGAACTGGAACTGGGGATGGGTCTTCTCCAACCTCACTATCACCGGCAGCGAGACAGGCATCGACATGTCGAACAGTCCAACGAATCAGACCGTTGGATCAGTCATGCTCAGCGACAGCAAGATCAGCAGCACCCAGTACGGAGTGAAGACTGCATACGGCGGCAACCAGACCAGCAATACCAACGTCCCGGCTACCGGCGGTACCCTTGTACTCGACAATGTTGACATGACCGGCGTCACCGGGGCTGCAGTGTATCAAAACGCAACAGGCACTGTCATCCTCCCAGGTGGCCAGATGATCGATTCTTGGGCTCAAGGCAACGGTGCTATCCAATCCTCGAAGTCTGTCGCAGGACAGAAGGTTCTGGCCACTAAGCCTATCAAGGCACAATCTCTACTTGCGCCAGACGGCAAGATCTTTGGTCGCAGCAAGCCACAATACGAGGATGTACCAGTCGGACACTTCATCTCGGCGAAAGCTTCAGGTCTCAAGGGAGATGGATCCACAGACGACACGGCAGCAATGCAGACCTTCCTCAACAAGGTCAGAGACACTCAGGGTGCCATTGCCTGGTTTGAACACGGAGCATACCTCGTGAAAGACACTATTACTGTTCCGGCTGGAGTCAAAATGACCGGTCAAATCTGGCCTTTGATTATGGCCGATGGTGCTTCCTTCAACGATGAGAATAACCCGAAGCCAGTGTTCCAGGTCGGCAAGCGTGGTGGCGAATCAGGTGCTGTTGAGATCTCGGATCTCATGTTCCAGACCAAGGGAGCAGCACCCGGAGCCATTATGATCGAGTGGAACATGAATTCAGAGCAAGGCCAAGGCGGGATTTGGGTATGTATTCAAGGGTGCAAGGCATCAGCGGCGATGCACGACGCGCCTCCCTCCCTGCACGTCTCCACCACTTTTTGAGACATTGCTGCGTGCTTGTCAAGTATAACTAACACCGTTCTGTTTCGCAGGACAGTCACGTCCGCATCGGCGGCTCGAAAGGCACCGAGCTCTCACAAGAGCAATGTCCAGGAAATCCTGCAGGCGTCGAACCCACCGACAAGTGCAAGGGAGTCTTCCTTATGTTCCACGCCCGCCCAGAATCCAGTGGAATCTACCTCGAGAACGTTTGGGATTGGTAAGTGATTTTTGGGAGTACATACAACCGTGGCTTGGCTGGCGACGTCTCAAGCTGGCTAAGCTGTCTTAGACAGCGGCACGACCGCACATCAGCAGAGCCCTGTAGGGCTGCGCTGAGAGACGTTTCTAGCTTTGGCACGGTAGCCTGGCTCTATCTGTTCCCGGATTACCGAACATCTACTGACTGTTTAATCATCATAGGGTCGCCGACCATGACCTTGACCAAAACAACCAGACACAGGTCTCCTTGTACTCTGCTCGCGGTGCACTCTTCCAAAACAAAGGTCCGGCATGGCTCTGGGGTCACGCAAGCGAGCACAGCGTCATTTACAACTACCAATTCGACGGTGTTGAGGCTCTGTTCGGCGGTTTCCTACAGACAGAAACGCCCTACTTCCAGCCCAATCCCGAGGTTCCACAGCCCTTCAAGTTCGACAGCAGGTACA
The DNA here is from genome assembly GCA_001297265.1 of Mycosphaerella arachidis. Taxonomy (NCBI): domain Eukaryota; kingdom Fungi; phylum Ascomycota; class Dothideomycetes; order Mycosphaerellales; family Mycosphaerellaceae; genus Mycosphaerella; species Mycosphaerella arachidis. The sequence continues at coordinate 718,951 of LIHB01000002.1, forward strand.
ACGATCCTACGTTCACCATCTGCCAGAATTCGACCGGTGGCGCGGTGCCCTGTAAAGATGCATGGTGAGTAAGCTCAGGAACAGTAACCATAGTGCGACATCTGAGACACACTGAGAGCGCATGGTTTCTGTCCTCCGTCTTGAGACACCCGGGCTGACCTACCTTACCTTTAGGGGCATGCGAATTGTTAACAGCAAAAATGTCCTCATCTACGCCACTGGCATGTACAGCTTCTACAACAACTACGCTCAGACGTGCACAGGTCAGCACAACTGTCAGGAGAACATGATTAGGATTCAGAACAGTCAAGTTGATATGTACACGGTGAGTAAAGACCAAGGACAGAGGGGATTCTCTGTTTGAGACCTATGCCCTGCAACCACAGCTCAGCTACGGTTGCCGAGACATTAGCAACGTGGTGTTCGAGTATGGCTAACGCCCTTCTGTTTAGGTGACAACCAAAGCCGCCGTCAACATGATACAAGACGATGCTGTTGGTTCTCCTGTGCTAGGTGCTGACAACCGCGATGTTTTTGGGGACACCTGTAAGTTTTAGGCACCTCTCTCCCTTTCAGAGACATTCGCTGACCTTGAACCCTTTTCTTAGTGGCCTATTACTTCACAGGCCACCGTAACAACAGCGCGGCCTCACGTTGAATTTTGTATGGTAGATCCCTTTCTGGCGTACGAGTTGATTGTATGTGAGCTTTCACACTCTTCTAGAGAAGACCTTTGATGGAGCGAGATATGCGGATGCAAGCGCGAGAACAATACCCAGTGCTTCAATAGCATTTAAACGGATGGGACGGGTCGGAGTTCGATGGATTGCGCTCACTTTCGCGCGCTAGGTGTACGAGGCGTTTAGAACGCTCTAGACAGCGTATGCTCAGGTCCGGTTTGACCATGTAAACAGTCTGTTCAAAAGTTGTCTCTGTGTCGGTTCTTCCCCTGTAGCTTTGAACTCCCTTCCGACCTGCTGTTAGCTGTCGCCACGATAGGCTCTTTCCTACTTGACTCGAGTGTCAGGTAGACAGATCTCAGTATCACAGCCTCCGCATTGCAACTTTATGGAAACCTTCAACCACATTTGTACAATTCATGTCGGCCGCATAGATACTGTCGATACCAATCACAGCTTCGCCTGCAACACACTCCCTCCATCCAACACCAAAGTCCCGCCATTAATATGCGACCCACCCCTACTGCACAAAAACACCACAGCCGCTGCCACATCCTCCGGGTGTCCCAGCCTCTTATTCGGGCTGAAATTCGCCAACTGCTCCACGCCACCACTCATCTCCATCAAGCCGTTCGCCATCTTCGTCGGGAAGAAACCTGGCGCCAGGCTGTTGACGAGGATTCCCTGAGGACCGAGCTCGAGGGCGAGGTTGCGTGAGAGGTGAAGGGCTGCGGCTTTGGAGGCGGAGTAGCCGTAGGTGCCTTGTTTGCCTAGGGTGCCGACGCCGATGCCTGCGATGGAGGCGGTGACGATGATGCGGGAGGGGGACTGGGGTGTGCCGCGTTTTCGGAGGAGAGGGGCGAATCTGGTGTTGGTACAAGGTTAGTGTCAGATTCCTACTGGTGTTGTCTCAAGGATGGATTGGGGGGGGCACGCACTTTTGCGAACACACGAAGACACTCTTGACGTTCAGGTCCATGACTTTCTGGAATGCGCTCTCGGGGTGCGTGTCGAATTCTTCTCCCCATGTGGCTCCCGCGTTCGCGAACAGGATGTCGACGTGGTCGGTGTGCTTCTCTACCTCTTTCACTAGTCTCTCGACTTCGCCGGTTTTTGCGATGTCGGCGGGGATGGAGATGGCCTGGCAGTTCCCGGGCAGGGCGTTGAGGGCGGCGACGGCTTCTTCGCAGGCTTTGGCTTTGCGGGAGGTGATGAAGATCTTGGAGCAGCCGGCTTGGGCGAGGCTGTGGAGACGTCAATGCTGGATCGAGGTGCCACGGGATGGATGTGGTTGCTTCTTACCCCGATGCAGCGTGGAGACCGAGACCTCGCGAGCCGCCGGTGATGACTATTGAGATGTCAATCGTTGTCGCCCGCTACCCATATCATGCCCCCGACATACCCGCTACTTTGCCCGCGAGCGAGAAGATGTTCTTGAAGTCATTGAGCTTGACATCTGCTTCGGCCGACATGATTGGGGTGGACTGCGACGTGAGTGCTGTGGAATGATAGTAACGGTCGACGATCAGGACTGCTGAGATGATGGAGAAATTTGATCCTTACAAGAATGATGGACACTTACACAGGAATTCTTTCTACAATGCGACCTCGCGAGATGCCGCTCGTCGTACAACTGCAGTTTACCGAGGCTCGGTGAAGTCGCCAGAATTGGCTGTCTCGTTGTACTCAGGCCATCCTGAATCTCAGTTTCAGGCCTAGCGCGAGGAGCTTAATCCTGGGAGACGAGATCATGAGCGCTATCGCGGTTGAGAGGTCAGCGGTGCAAGGAAAGCCATGGAGGATATCGGTTGTCTCAGCCTCTTCTCATAGCGAGCTACATGTAGTATCAGCAATGACCATTTATCTACACGTTCCTCCACTGCGCTTTCCCATCGCTACCAAAGCCAACCATCATCATCGTGGTAGCATATCATCTTCATACCACAATCAAATTCATGTCGCCTCTCCAAGCAACATTAGCTAGGCCTCCGCGCGGTCCATAGATACAAATTGGCTCTTTCCCGGTGGAGCGCTTCTGTTCGCCACCATAAATGTGATAAAAAAACGCCACGCCCATGAGATCCTTTTTGATGCTGCCGCCTATTGCGTGCAGATGCTACGCTAACTAAACGCTGGATTGGCATGATGCATGCCCGTATGAGACACAAAGCACTGAGCCACAAACTCGCTATCTAGATTGGTGTCGTAAGCAATCGCGTAAAGACGGTGTAACAGAAACGCCAGAATTAAGGTAATGGGCCAACGTGCATGTTGGTACCCGAGCAGCGCAATGATGCAGGGTTCGTACGATCGTTAGAGATGTATCCTCCTGGGTATGCATGCACCATAACGACTGGAGGGCAGGTCGTGACCATGACTGGACCCCTTTCCTAAAAGGCGTACAGCTGGCGCAGCGCCTGCTCTTGCATCGGAGGCAGGTTGTGTAGGAAGTTGTCGAAGCCGGGGTCTCCGATCATCTGCTTGTATTGTGCCAGCACTTGCTCAAATCCGGCAAGTGGACCATCTTCTTGCATGCCAGTCAGGAAGACGCCAGGTGCGTTTGCCATCTCCATGAAGAAGTCTAGTAGACACTTCTCCAAAGCTTGAGGATTGTCAAGGACAACGTTGACGAAGCCTTTGTACGCGTGCCCTTTTTCGTCAGTCCAGCCGACCTTTTGCATCGCGCGCAGGAACGGACCAGCGAAATTGGCGAGGTGAGGTGCCAGCGCCTCGTGGCAGCCAAGGCCAAGACGACCCAACGCGATCGCAGCGTTCTCGTTGAGTGAGTCCGGAACATCGGCGCTGAACATAATTACTGCCAGCTTGGTCAGGAGACTTTGAACGTACGGTGCCATGCCCTCCTTCATTCGCATGGCAATTTCACCGCAAGACCAGCAGGCGTTGTTAATCACCCTGTAAGCAGTTTCGGCATCTCCACTGATCTCGTTGATGTCGAGCTGCTCGATCAGGACTCGCATCAGCACCTCGAGGTATTGCTTGAGCTGTGGAAAGATATAGATTGCGCAGTCGCCAAGTAGAGCATAAGCTGACTGTCGCACGTCATTGTTCGAGTCCTTCATGCAGTACGCAAGCAATTGAAACATGTTCGGCTCCGCGTGACCAGCAAGTTGGGTGCTCTGTTCCTCATTCAGCGCCTGTATGATTGAGCTCAATAGATCCAAGCTGGTCACCAGGAAATCTTTGTCAGGTGTGTCGAGAAAAGACTGCTCCGCTGCTATGCCGTCCTCAAGGTTCTGCTGTATCAACTTGATGCAACGAGTGAAGAGCGGCTGAGCGAAGGGCGCGAACTGGGCGCCAAGAGCCGTTGCCACGAAGGACAAGCATTCTAAAAGCGGGAACATCTCTCGAGACTGGTCGTGCACGCTCTGCCATCGCTCAATCAAGGCTGGCATGAGAAGATTGACGTTGTGGGGTTCTGCAAGCGTGGGCGACGCATGCTCAGCCAGTGTCTGAACACAGTCGTACAGGATGTACATGTTCTTGTCCTTGTACTTGCCGAAGCACTTCACGAACTGCTGCAGAATGACGTGACAGTAGGGTGCCAGCTGTGTGTTCGCCTTCTCCTCGAGAGTCGCAAAAGCCGAAGCTGCCGACTCTTGGACTTTCTTGTTATTGTCCAACATGCGGTTCAGCAAGCCTTCCATCATTGGCACGAAGAACCGGTCCTTCGGTGCTTCGTTATCATGTGCAGCCCAGGACGCAAATCGACTTAGGGACCAGCAGGTGATCTGTCTCACAACCGGTTGCGGGTCTTGCAGTAGACTGAGCAGGTATGGGATGAGCTGTGGCAGATGTGGCTTGATGTCGTCCATGCACCCTGGTCCAATAGCGCCAAGCGCGAGGACGGCTGCTTCGCGATTCGGCCAGTCCTTGTGCTTCACGTTCGACTCCAGCCAGGGTAGAACTTCTTGAAAGACTGCGCCATGGAAGTGGCCAGCTAGAGAATCGAGTGATGCCGCCGAGCACTTCCGCAGGTTCCACTCTTCTTCCGGGTCGATATCGTCCAGATCGTCTTCGTCAATCTCTCCTTCGCTGAGATCGTCGTCGTCCTCATATGCGAAGCCATTGACAGCAGGTTTGGTCTGGCCATTGGTAGCTGAGCCTGCATCACGCGAGTTCTTGGAAGTGGCGAATTGAGGCTTGATATCTTTCGCCTCGTCTTCAACATCTGCATCATCGTCGTCGCCCTCCAGTCTAATCTGATCGTCTTCGCTATAGATCATACAGTCCAATAGTACAGGCACGATTCGACTCAAGTAAGGAGCCATAGCATCTCGGAGGCCGGGTCTGCTGCTTGCTTCAAAGAAGAATTCCGCAGCGTCGAGGGCTAGCTCCTCATTCTGCTCGGCCTTTTGCTGCGATATCGTGTATTCGATGACGCCTCCGATGTGTGGAATAAGGACTTCAGGAAGAGCGTCTGCGAGGAGGGCGAAAGCACGACAGACAAATCTGCGCACATCGTCGTTGGTGTCCGTGGCAAGTCGAACGATTTCCGGCAGGATGTCGTTGATGTGATCTCGGATCGTGAGCGCCACAGGCTCGTTCAGGAAGACGTTAATCGTGGCAAGTGACCGAGACCGCACCTTCGCGTTCTGGCTGTGCATAAACTCAACGAGCTTGGGCAGCAAGAAAGCTAGAGGCCGCTGCGCCTGATACTCCTGGTCAAGAGCCTTGCGGTTGTCCTCGCAGATCTTCTGCAGCGCGCCCATTGCACCATCTTGGGTCTCGAGAGCAGATGACTCGCTTGCAACGAGATCGACGAGATCCGGCAGAACCTGTGGCCAGCCGAGAACGCCACCTTGTCGTATCACTTCTGTGATAACATTGCCGACGTAGTTGCGGATCTGCGTATTGCGGTCCTGCAGGCCTTGCAGGATGTTGGCTTTGATGTACGACTTGTTCAGTTCCGGCATCGACTTATACGAGCTTTTAACGTTGTTCTTGAGCATGATGGCAGATGCGCTTCGAGCTGCATGATATGCTTCCGTGGTCATGCCTTGAGGCGGCGTGGGGCTGACGGCGAGGTATGTCAGGTAGTTGTTGATATCTGGAGAGGCCTTGGCCTGCCGGAGCATCTGTTCAGCCTTCTTCTGCGCAGTAATGTCATGGCCGCTGAGTGAGTCTCGCAGGCACTGCGCAAGCTGTGCCAGGTTCTCTGGTTGTGGCTGCCACGCCATGATGGCAGGTGCTATGTGCTATGTCGATGCAGAAATCCGCCGAGTATCGTGTGGGGTGTTGTGGTATAGCAGGTGCGTGGTAAGAGTAGCAGAAGCGCGGAAATATGGAGTGTTATATTAAGCCTGCAGGGTGAGGCGCGGACTAGGGCGTGGGTGAGGACGGCGAGGTCGAAGTTGCGCTGAGCACAGGACGCAGTTTGACTGACGGTGCAAGGGAGTTGCAGTCAGGCTCATCGTGTACGTGTAGCGGGCATGGCGATGCTGTTCGTCTCTTGCTCTGGCGGGGGAATTGGCGAGGCCCAAAAGCGGCAGCCGCGGGCAGCGTGCAAGTGTGTGCCCAACCGTCTGGCGAGACTTTGCCGTCGACGCTCGTGCGAGTATTCTGCGAGTCAGGTGTAGTACGGGGGACTCAGGAAGCCGGATCGCATCAGTGGTCGCGTATGGAGCCAGATAGGTGCGAGCCTGAGAGGTGCGAGGTCTCTGGATTTCTTCCCCCAAATCCGTTCCCAGCAGACTTCGTCAGGGTCCACAAGCGCAACCAAACACTCACTTTGTTCCTCACCTGTACATTGTCTTTCTCACAAGCTCGATGATTCTCGCGACGTCAGTCGTGCGTGTTACGTCTGACAAATTGCGGTGAATGCGCAGTCTCGGCTACGATACCTCCACGATCCCAGTCTGCTGCTGTTTGCTGCAAAAATGGCCAGAGATTTCCCTGGAGCTGCCAATCAGACAATCTTTTCCTTGGGGGCACAGCATATCAATGGCGAAGTCATTCTGGTTGGACAGACCGCTTCGATGCTTCGGAAAGTCTGGTAGGTGCGCACGAGCGGTGACGTTTCCATGTGTATGCGCCGAGGGCCAGGCACGTGCCCGTCCTGTTGTCCTACTCCTCTAATGCAGGAACCCCTAAATAGTACATAGCCAGTGATGTGCTACGACTGATATTGGCAACGAGCGCTGATGCTAATCAGGTGCAGACCTTCGTATGCAATGGAATAAATGCTTCAAAGACGGTAAAGTAAGGCTTAGTAGGCAGTCGAAGTAAGCTGAGTGGATAGCATATAACACGCGGCATGTCTTGAGACAGGAAGCATATCATGACGCACTAATCTGGAGCAGCTCCAGCTCAAATAATACGACACCACCGCAACGCTCGGCGAAGCAACCAAGCACTTGACACTAGATGTGCCACGGGGGGAGGTGGAAGATGCGCCAGGATTCATGCCTCGAACCAATCTGAACGCAGCTACTTGACTTGGACCTGCCTTTGTATAGCTTCACGCTTCATCTCTTTCTGATTCAAAATATCGGCATGCTCATCCTGCCATACCCCCGGCCAAGCACAACAGATGGTGCCAGAATGAAGCATCGCTGTGCCAGTATCGCGAGCTCCAGGTGGGAGTACTGTTCAGCCTTACTTGTGCCAGGTTACGCCATAGACATGGCCGCGGTCCCAGATATTCGGACAGACCGGTCCGCCTCGGAGCATGGCACCCGCAGCTGACCATCTCAAATCATGCGTGCCACGCTAGCATTCGAGTGTTCCGTTTTCAGCAGGTCATACTTAATATTGAGGCTGCGTGAGAAGCACACAGGTAACAATCGTGGAGTATTTCCAAACTGTGGTCACCATGTTCCATGATCATCAGCATGCTCAATGTCTCATCTCTCTGTTTGCCTCTCAACCGTGAAGAGAACCTCCGTATCGGTGGTGACGGACACTTGATCCGCCATAATGTGATTAGACGTACTGACTTGTCCTCCCATTTCAGTCGACCAGTCGGTCACATCCCACTCAAATCCCTTGATCGTGATCGAAGCTTTGCCATACAGCGGTAGGATGCCAGCATTACGTGTGATCAGGCCCTCCATTAGCGGCGTGCTCATCGTAGTAGTACCTTTGGGCAGCAAGATTGTGATGCTGGCCTCGGAGAACAACCAGAATTGTATGTGTGGGTGGTTGCACTTTTGCTCACGATATATCTCGTGCAGAAGACCAATTCCCTGATCGACACGACCACCAACGCTGCCCAGGACTAGAATATCTTCGACGTGTGGCACATTCTCGATGACCTTGGTGATAGCTTTACCGAAGTCGGTACTGTACTGATCAGGATCGTGAGAGATTTGCACGCCCAGCAGTTCATACTTCTTCCGGACATCGTCTTTGACGGAGTCCAGATCGCCATGGATCGCGTCTGGAAGTGCCCTCCTCAGAGCCCAAGGCCACGGCCGGTGGTGATAGCGAGCCACTAGGAGGTCATGGAGACGATTGGCTCCTCCATCCGCGCAGATCACGTACGAAGCATGGTCATGGAGTCTTTCGAAGCACTTGAAGTCGCTGATGAGGGAGTTGAGGATGATCAATGCGGTCGTGGCTTTTCCGGAGCGCCCATTCTCGTTCGACGTAGGGGCCAGAAACCTGGTAAGATGCAGTTCTGCAGAATAACTGCCGTCAATACTGCCGTTCAGACCATGGCCAGTCTCCATTGTGCACGCAGCAGCAGCTGACTTGTTATCATTCGATGATCGTCGGCGGCGTCGGCAGTGCTCGGGTCATCCTTGCCGCTTCAAGTGACGAAACGAAAGGAGTGGGCCGAGCCGATGAAGCTTAGAAATCTAGAGATCGCTCTTTGGAGCATCGAAACACGACTTGCGCCTTTTAGCGGTACGACGTCCATCAATCATACTTCTCTTACATTTACTTGTTCACGGCATCCGAGATGTTTCGACCGGCTTTCAGGGCAGCTACAGTTGCGCGCACGATACCAAAGGCACCATCGACCGGGAGACGATTCGCTAGCACCGCGCCCCCAAAATCACGGAGTTGGAAAGGTTCTGCTGTGAGATGGACTGCAGCTGGCGCGATAGTGTACTATTACAACACCGCGACTGTGTTCGCGGAAGAGCCCAAATGTATGTGCGAATCAATGAACAAAAACAACGTAAGCTAATTATTCACCAAATGCAGCCCATACGCCACCGGAGACATCGAGCGATTCCCAGACTTACCAAAACATCGATTCGATAGCGGAGCAACGGAGAGCACGAGCACGAGCAACGCAGCAACAGTCGCAGACCTCTGAGCGTACAATCGTAGCGGAGGGATCGGCACCAGATGGTGAGCAGGTTGTTGCAGGCGGACCAGGTGCTCTGGAAGAAGAAGCAGATCAGCAGGGCGCGTTCAATGAGGAGACGGGAGAGATCAATTGGGACTGTCCATGCTTAGGTGGCATGGCACACGGCCCCTGCGGCGACCAGTTCAAAGCTGCTTTCAGCTGCTTCGTCTACTCGAAGGAGGAACCGAAGGGCGTGGACTGTATTGAGCATTTTAAGACTATGCAAAATTGCTTCCGAGAGCACCCAGAGATCTACGGCTCGGAGCTCGACGAGGAGGAAGTGGATGCTCAGATTGCGGCGGAGGATAATGAGACAAACACTCCAGTGTCAGCGCCATCAGCACCTGCTTCAGGGCCAGCGAATACTCCTGCGGCATCCTCGAATGAATCGGATTCGCAGCAACGTGCGCGAGCTGCAAAGGAACAAGTGAGCCGGAGTACAGAACCCCAAGACGAGGCAGTTGAGGTTGTGCCCAAGGCATGGCACGATGGCCGTGAATCGTCGACGGCGAAATAAGACTAGTTCCCGAGACTTTCGCATAGCGGCATCTTCGCGCTTGATACAGTTTGACATAGTAGCATATGGGTTCTCGGGTGACATTAACAGTAAAAGCACCACACTGTAGCATAGATGTACCATACCTGTACAGAATCGCAGCACCTTCGCGTTGAAGGTAGTATGTCTACAAGATCATGACAAGCAGTTAGCATCCATTGACTGCTCCGGATGAATCGCGTTATTGCCTGTGAATGAATGACAACATAAGCTTAATAAGTGAAGAGCCTCAAGCCACCGAGAATCACCCTCCGAACAACACCCTCCCAGTCGAAGCAACCAACACAACCGCCACTCCCTTCCCACCTTCCTTCCTTTCTACCACCAACGCTCTTCCGACACCACTCACCGACAAGATATCGGCATACAGCTTATTCTTCAGCAGCACGACAAGTCCTTTCTGGTAATAACGCGCTGAGTTAGCGAGCACAGCTGCCGGCCCGCACGTGTCACCGCAGCTCTTCATCTTCAAGATCGCAACGCGACACGCTTCACCTTCGACATTCGGCTCCACCTACCCACTCCAAACCACACACCATCGCGTCCACAGCCATCATGTCGACGCAGGCGGCAGCTGCGGCGGTCAGGCCGCCACCACCACCCCCGGTGTCCAAGGACGACATCGTGGGCACATGGAACTTCCTCGAATGGGGTGTTGAGAAGATCATGTACAGCTTGAAGGACGGCGTGGACCTTAAGACTTACATGTCACTCTATACCAGCATCCACAACTTCTGCACAGCGCAAAAGGCAGTAGGCACCGGGCAAGCTCTCAACTCGACTCACCGCGGCGCACACCTACTTGGCGAGGATCTGTATCACAGACTCAACGGGTATCTGAAGTCTCACCTTGGTTTGGTGCACGCGGAGATGGTCCAGCACCAGGATGAGGCACTGCTCACATTCTACATCAAGGAGTGGAAGAGATACACTCAAGCCGGCATGTACAACAACCATCTTTTCCGATACCTGAACCGCCACTGGGTCAAGCGCGAAATGGATGAGGGCAAGAAGGACATCTACGACATCTACACTCTTCACCTGGTGCGATGGAAGGAGGACATGTTTGGCACTACACAAAATGCTGTTATGGATGCGGTGCTGCGGCTGGTCGAGAAGCAGCGGAACGGCGAGACCATTGAGCAGAGTAAGGTCAAAGAGGTGGTCAACTCGTTCGTGTCTCTCGGTATCGACGAAGCGGATAGCACGAAGACCACTCTCGACGTCTACCGGCAGTACTTCGAGAAGCCATACCTTGACGCAACCGCTGCGTACTACGACAAGGAGTCGCAATCCTTCCTAGCCGAAAACTCTGTGGTCGACTACATGAAGAAGGCGGAGAAGAGATTGGACGAAGAGAAGGAGCGTGTACCACTATACCTGCTGCCCGAGATCATGGTTCCTCTCATGAAGACATGCGAGTCTTCACTGATCGCCAAGCATGCACCTGTCCTTCGCGACGAGTTCCGGATCCTTCTGGACAACGATCGTGAGGAGGATATGGCTCGCATGTACAAGCTACTTGCACGCATTCCAGAGGGTCTTGATCCACTCCGGGCCAAGTTCGAGACTCATGTACGGACGGCAGGTCACCAGGCAGTCGAGAAGATTGCAGACCAGGGCGACAACCTTGATCCCAAGGCATACATCGATGCACTCCTGGAAGTACACACACAGTATGCTGCTCTGGTTCAGAACGCTTTCACTGGAGAGTCCGAGTTCGTGCGTTCGCTTGACAACGCTTGCAGAGAGTATGTCAACCGGAACAAGGCCTGCGCAAAGAACTCGAATCGGTCACCCGAGCTGCTGGCGAAGCACTCCGACAACGTCCTCAAGCGGTCTACTAAGGCTACCGAAGACGACGACATGGAGAAGTTGCTCGACCACATCATGACCATCTTCAAGTACATCGAGGACAAGGACGTCTTCCAGAAATTCTACTCACGGCACTTGGCAAAGCGTCTGGTCAACGGCACCAGCGCTTCGCCCGATGCGGAGACGTCCATGATCTCCAAGCTGAAGGACGCTTCAGGTTTCGAGTACACCAACAAGCTCCAGCGCATGTTCCAGGACATTCAGACATCGAAGGATCTCAACGGCGAATACGAAAACTGGCGATCTCAGAACATCGATAATGAAGATCGCAAGGATGAAGTCGATGCCAACTACCAGGTCTTGGGTACTGGTTTCTGGCCATTGCAACCCCCAAGCACACCCTTTGCACCACCGCTTGCCATCGTCAAGACATACGAGCGCTTCGCCACGTTCTACAACAAGAAGCACGGTGGTCGCAAGCTCAGTTGGCTGTGGCATCTGTGCAAGGGGGAGATCCGAGCCAACTACGTGAAGATGAACAAGGTGCCGTACACCTTCCAGGTGTCGACTTACCAGATGGCCATTCTGCTCATGTTCAACGATGCCGATACCATCAGCTACGATTCGTTCTCCGAGCTCACCTCCCTCGCCAAGGAGACTCTCGACCCCTCGATCGGTATTATGATCAAGGCCAAGGTTCTCACAGCCAGCCCAGAGGGCGCACCACCTCAGAGCGGCACAACGTACTCGCTCAATTATGGCTTCAAGAACAAGAAGCTCAAAGTCAACCTTAATGTGGCCATCAAGGCGGAGCAGAAGCAGGAAGCCGAGGATACGCATAAGACGATTGAAGAGGATCGTAAGATGCTGATGCAGGTAAGTTTGCACCACTCCCTTGGCGCACCTCACGAGACGTGGCTAACGTTCCTTACAGTCAGCGATCGTGCGTATCATGAAGTCTCGCAAGCAGATGAAGCACAACCAGCTCGTCTCGGAGACGATCGGCCAGATCAAGAGCCGCTTCATGCCGAAGGTGGCAGATATCAAGAAGTGCATCGACATTCTCTTGGAGAAGGAGTACCTCGAGCGTCTCGATGGCGACGAACTTGGCTATCTTGCTTAAGGGAATGCTATTTCTCCATCTCGACGGCGTTCGCGGCAAGGGTTATGGAGACATGGGACGGAAGAGGCTGCGGCTGGAGCTGCGGCTTGGGACGAATACGGACTTTAAGATTGGGTTGTGGGTTGTGCTTCTTTAGCATGGCGTAGGGCGTTCAAAGTGCGTCGTTTTCATTGAATGGTGATGAGATATGTAGCGTCAATACGCATAGCATCCGGCCTGTCTCTTAGTAGAGCAGCATAGACAGCATGACACAATGAGAAGCATGAAGGAGAGGAGAAGGTTTCCCTTTGCATCCCGTGTCTCTCGCGAGACTGATGTCTTAGTCTCTCTACTTAACCTGACGGCATATCGAGTATCGTTGGCGACCTTCACGTGCCAAAAAATCGTTACGAGCCCTGCGCCAATCAGAAGCCGACATTGCAACGAGCCTTGCCCGCCGCCGACTTGTCCGTGTGTGGCAGCTCCGATCTTAAAGCTACGTTGACTTTCTTGTTGTTCTGTCGCCTCTCGGTGTGCACATACTTTCCTTTGCAACGATGTACGTATACGAATTACCGACAATCCATTGCATCGCCATACTGACCATGCCACCCAGGGCGCCACTCGTCGACCGGCCGGAGATCAAATCGGCGAGTCTCCACAATGCCACGCCGCTTCTGCTTCACACGTACATCTGGCCCTTCCTGATCCTATGGCCGGCCTTTTTCAGCTTCTACCTGTCGCAGGAGAGCTACGACAGATACATCAACGGCCAAGAGTGGACCTTCGTCTTCTCCGGCAGCATCGTCACCCTACAGTCGCTACTATGGCTCATGACATTCTGGAACGTCAACATCCGCGCGCTCTTCACTGCGACACGAGCGAAGGATGTGCAAAACGCGGGGCTCATCAAGGTCATTCCGCAGGAGAACGCAGGCGCGAGTGAGATCTGCGAGATCAAGAAAGAGCGAGTCGCGGGCAGGGAGAGCATCGGGTTTCTGTTCCAAAAGAGACGCTTTCTGTGGAATGAGGAGAAGAAGACGTTCGCGCCGCTGGCGTATAGCATCGACCAGGAGCCGAAGCCTCTGATTAGGGAATTCCAGCAGTCCAAGGGATTGACGAATGGAGCGGAGATTGAGAAGTTCCAGCAGTACTACGGACAGAACATCTTCGACATCCCAGTGCCGACGTTCACGGAGCTGTTCAAGGAGCACGCAGTCGCGCCGTTCTTCGTCTTTCAGATCTTCTGTGTGGGCCTCTGGATGCTGGACGAGTACTGGTACTACTCCCTCTTCACGCTGTTCATGCTGGTGGTGTTCGAGTCAACAGTCGTGTGGCAGCGTCAGCGCACATTGAAGGAGTTCCGAGGCATGAGCATCAAGCCTTACGCAGTTTGGGTATACCGACAGAACAAGTGGACAGAGGTACAGAGTGATGCACTTCTGCCGGGAGATCTGGTATCTGTGGGCAGGACGAAGGAGGACTCGGGTGTGGCTTGCGACATGATATTGGTCGAGGGCAGCGCTATCGTCAACGAAGCTATGCTGTCGGGGGAGAGTACTCCTGTGCTCAAGGACTCGATACAGCTGCGACCAGCGGACGCAAGATTCGAGCCGGAAGGTCTTGACAAGAACGCGTTGCTATGGGGAGGTACAAAGGTTCTGCAGGTGCAGCATGGAAATGCTTCCGCGGAAGCACCAGAGACGATCCCTCAAGTCTCTTCAGGCGTACCACCCGCTCCGGATAAAGGTGCTTTGGCCATCGTGATCAAGACTGGTTTCGAGACGAACCAAGGAGCGCTGGTCCGAACCATGATTTACTCGACCGAGCGCGTCTCTGCCAACAACGTCGAAGCGCTCCTGTTCATCCTGTTCTTGACCTTCTTCGCTGTTGTCGCATCTTGGTACGTGTGGCAGGAGGGTGTAAAGCAGGACCGTAAGCGATCGAAGCTGTTACTGGACTGTGTTCTGATTATTACTTCCGTTGTCCCTCCAGAGCTACCTATGGAGCTCAGCTTGGCTGTCAACACCAGTCTGGCGGCTTTGAGCAAGTATGCTATCTTCTGCACCGAGCCTTTCCGAATTCCATTTGCAGGCCGTGTGGATATTGCGTGTTTCGACAAGACTGGCACGCTTACCGGCGAGGATTTGGTTGTGGATGGTATCGCAGGCCTTTTCTTGGGCAGGAATGATATTCGTACAGAATCTGATGGCGCGCAGAGTCAGCTTACCAGAGTCACTGATGTGGGCCAAGAAACCGCATTGACACTCGCCACCGCTCACGCCCTGGTGAAACTCGAGGACGGCGACGTCGTTGGCGAGCCCATGGAGAAGGCTACTCTGCAGTCATTAGGGTGGGTGCTCAACAAGAACGATACTTTGACACCGAAATCTGGTGGTGGCAACTCCGTACAGATCAAGCGCCGCTTCCAGTTCTCCTCAGCTCTCAAGCGACAAAGCTCTGTGGCTACGGCTGTCACCACCGATCGTCAGACTGGTAGGAAATCCAAGGGCACCTTCGTTGGTGTCAAGGGCGCACCAGAGACGATTCGTAAGATGCTTATCGATGCTCCTCCCAAGTACGAAGAGACGTTCAAATTCTTCAGTAGAAATGGCGCACGCGTACTGGCGTTGGGCTACCGATACCTGTCTACTAACGACGAGCTTCCACAGAAGAAAATCAACGACCTCAAGCGCGAAGATGTCGAGCAGCAGCTTCACTTCGCCGGATTTCTGATTCTTCAGTGCCCTCTCAAGCCGGATGCCGCCAAAGCAGTGCGCATGCTCAACGAGAGCAGCCATCGCGTGGTAATGATTACCGGAGACAACCCGCTCACTGCTGTGCACGTCGCGCGGCAGGTGGAGATTGTTGACCGAGAAGTCCTCATCCTCGATGCACCCGAGCACGACGACAGTGGCGAGAAGCTGGTATGGCGAAGTGTAGACGATAAGACCAACATCCCTGTCGATGCCACCAAGGACCTCGACCTCGAAGGTGTGCTCAAGGACAAGGATCTTTGCGTCACTGGGTACGGTCTGGCCAAGTTCCGAGATCAGCAGGCATGGCACTCACTACTGCGACATGCCTGGGTTTACGCTCGTGTTTCGCCGAAGCAGAAGGAAGACATTTTGCTTGGTCTGAAGGAGCAAGGTTACACCACGCTCATGGCTGGAGATGGCACCAATGATGTTGGCGCCCTCAAGCAAGCACATGTTGGTGTCGCCTTGTTGAACGGTACTAAGGAAGACATGGACAGGATCAGCAAGAATTTCCGCGAGACTAAAATGAAGGAGATCTACGAGAAGCAAAAAGCGATGATGCAGCGATTCAATCAGCCAGATCCACCGGTACCGGCACATATCGCTCATCTCTACCCACCTGGGCCTAAGAATCCGCATTATGACAAGGCCATGGAGCGCGAGCAGACAACGAAGACACAGATCTTGGCTCAGAGAGCAGCTGACGCGAATGCATCTGCTAACGGTACCGTGTACACGCCAGCTGTGAACGCGGTCGAAGAAGCAAATGGACAACCGAAATCACCTCAAGAACTGAAGAAGGAGAAGGCGCAAGCGGCGGCTAGCTCGATGGCCGAGAAGCTGTCTATGTCTATGCTGGAGGACGAACTCAATGCAGATGAACCACCAACAATTAAACTTGGCGATGCTTCGGTCGCGGCGCCCTTTACCAGCAAACTCGCTAACGTTGTCGCTATCCCCAACATCATTCGACAAGGACGATGCACTCTGGTGGCAACGATCCAGATGTACAAGATCTTGGCACTCAACTGTCTGATTAGTGCTTACAGCCTGAGTGTCCTGTATCTTGACGGCATCAAGTTCGGAGATGGCCAGGTGACGATCAGTGGAATGCTCATGAGTGTTTGCTTCTTGAGCATTTCGCGCGCGAAGGTGAGTTTGTTACCAATCAACAGATCATTCAACCGCTAACATGACATAGCCTGTCGAAGCACTCTCCAAAGAGCGCCCGCAAAACAATATCTGGAATTGGTACATCATCCCATCGGTCCTCGCACAGTTCGCAGTCCACATCGCCACCCTAGTCTACATCTCCAACTTCGTCCGCAAATTCGAGACCCAAAAAGACCGCAGCGAAATCGACCTCGAAGGCGAATTCCAGCCATCTCTACTGAACTCCGCCATCTACCTCCTCCAGCTCATCCAGCAAATCTCGACCTTCGCCATCAATTACCAAGGCCGACCCTTCCGCGAGTCTATCAAGGAGAACAAGGGCATGTACTGGGGCATCGTGCTTGTCACATCAGTAGCTTTCTCCTGCGCGACCGAGTTCATCCCTGAGATCAACGAGAAGCTTAAGCTAGTGCCGTTCAAGACGGAGTTTAAGATCCACCTGGTGGCGGCTATGGTTTTGGATTATGTGGGTTGTTGGACTTTTGAGAAGGTGCTTAAGACGCTGTTTAGTGATTACAAGCCTAAATATATTGCGGTCAGGAGGCCGGATCAGCTTGAGAGGGAGCAGAAGAGGCTGGATGCTGAGAGGGAGGCTGCGGATAGGGCGAAGGAAGAGGCTGCTGGGAAGGCTTGATGATGCCGGTGATACAGGTGTGTAAGAGGCATTGAGAGATACAGATAAGTATAGACTCCTTCCAACGATTCCTTTCGTTTACGTGCCCCTGTCCATGATCTGACTAACAGCACTTTTGCTACACGCCACTCATGATGTTTACGAGTGGTGGTAGATGCAACGTTGTTGTATATCAGTACGGCAACCCGTGTGGATTCTCGGTTGGTCTTCCGGTGTCATGCCATGCGGCGTTTGCTCCTGGCCTGAGCGTCGTCGTTGTCATGGTTGCTCCTCCTGCAAACCCGCCGATGTCGACACCTTCATTTGTCTCCTAATTGAGTCCAATGCTTCAGGCGCTCACCTCTTGGCCAACAAATCTCTAGTACCTTGTTTCCCTCCTTAGTCCAGTACTGTCGGCGAGCCCTTCACTTCCTCATCACTTGCATTCACTCCTGCCATCACTCCAACATGGCCGAACTTGCGGCCAAGATCGCTGCTATCAATGCTCGTATTGCTCGCTTGAACACAGGCGGTGGTGGAACCACTCCTAGTGCTTCGTCCAGTCAGTGTCTGCAGGCGTAAGATCATGTCGGCAGTCCTGTCGTCGGAAGAAGCTAATTGCGATAGTACCCCATGTACTCAGTCCGTTCTGTCGGCTCCTGTTGGTAACAATGTCAGCGAAATCGGCGACAGCAAGTATGGCAGCGAGGATAGTTTCGGCGAGAACAGTACGGTCAAGAGTGATGCGTGCGTACTCACATATCCATCACTTCCGCTTCTCATACTGACCTGCATGTCGCAGTTCTCTCAGCACTGCAATCCATGCCAGCGCTCCTGTCGCCACCAACAGTAACAGCAGCAGCGACACCACCACCATCACCAGCCGCGAAATCAAGAGCGGCGCTCGCGTCCTTTGGTTGGCAACCCGGATAGTGTGCATATCCGAAGATACTGACCCTGCTCACGGCCCATCTGAGGTCGCTGAAGACCTATACATCGTGTTCCTCGACGCCAAGCGACGACATTGGTTCCCGCGTTGCGGCATTACGGTCAAGGCGACCTCTAATAGCACGTACGATGGTGTTAAGTTCATCGAGTGCACCTTCGACGCGTACGAAGGTACCACCCTCGACGATTGCGTTCTGGAGGATGTCATCTTTACAAAGTGCCACTTTAGGGGCACCTCCATCATCAAGCTAGTTGCCAAGGGCGTCCGCTTCACGGGCTGTGTCTTCGGTCAGACACACTTCGACGGCGTGAAACTCATCGAGGACGCTGTCTTTCTTGACGATTCCTTCGCGTTCGAGCGCGTCATCAGAGGTACAGCGGCCGACAATACTCAGAGTGCACGCATCTCAGCAATCCATGAGTTCGAGGTCATCGAGAACAGCAAGAGCCAGCAGCCGCGTCAGCACGGCTGGGCCGACGACAAAGTCAACAACGCCGTGCAGGGTGATGGACAGCTAGTCGAGGCGCCGGTTTATGCTGGATGGGAGAACCAAGTCATCAAGGCAGCTGCTTCAGGCGATCTGCTAAGCTTCGAGGAGCCTGTGGACTTCGAAGAGGCTGAGGGTCAAGCACGTAGCAGAGAGCTTGAGGAGAGAAATGGAGTCATCGTGCCAAAGAACCCGAACTGGAACCGCCAATTCATCCGCAAGGACACCAATACCGTGAAGCTCATCGACCGTGAGGCAGAGGATGCCGCTAACGCGAAGACCTTTGCGCCAACCAACTTCGTCACCCTCGACTTCGACGCTGATCCCGACACCCGCAAGGAGGAGATTACTGACGAGTGCGTGATTGGCAAGCGGGAGTATTATGGCACCAAGAACAACAAAGCCAAGCATTACTGGGGCGAGAAGAAGGCTGAGCAGCAGCAAACCCGTCGTCGCAATATAGCTGGCGCTCCTCACTTCTACTAAGCACGCTCTGTCTGCTGTGTCACAAGCGAGAATATGTCGTGGTTGGGGATTGCCTCCAGTGTCGAGACGACGTCCAGAGCGAGGGTGTGCATGTTGTTGCGAGGACGAGATCAACTTCGATGGAGATGCTCAGCGAGGTCGTTGTAAATGGCAGTCAGAAAGGCAACCAGTGGCACTGACATTCTGTTCCATAGAGACCGTGTCCAGTGAAGTCCAATGCAAGTCGCTTACAGCTCCACATGTATTCCGGTGCCACGGGCCACTCTTGTGTAACCTCATCGGATATTCGCCGGTCTCTGGCCTCGGTTTTGGTTCACCCGGCACGCGGTGGACAGATTAGCGCGTACACTTTAGCGAGTTTCACCAAGATTGGCAAGATTGAACCTGCAATTGCATATCACCACAAGGCACGTGATCGCGGGTCTCGATCTTGATTGTTGCAATCTATTCGGGGTTGTAGGCATGAAGATGTCCCGGGAGGTGCTGTCACAGTGCTCGCCCTAATATGACCATCGCGCGCCGGGGTTGCAGAATTCTTGAAATTTTTACGGACTAACGTATAACTTCTTCACTTTCTACGGGTTATACACAATGCTTGTAAGACATTATAAGAGGATATAGATCTATACATTGCGAATGTTTTGTATCTATAAGTATGACATAGCAAAACTTATACAGATTTAAATAAAAATTTCGAGGTATAAACGCTATTACTTCTGCGCTAAGCTTTTTATATTTCGGCACCCTTGTGAAATAGGTAGAAAGGTATTTTATTTCTTAAACGCGTAACGATTAGTACGTGCATAGATGGGTATTCTAAGAGAGAGAGATATCTATAAGTAGTCGTAGAGTAATACCTATTTTTACGCGGGCAAACGTAAATTCGAGCGATAACGCCCGATAATAAAAATGCTCACTAGAATAGGTAGAAGTTTTGCGCGCGTAAAGCACGGTCGCACGCACCATACTTCTATTCTTGCTAGCGTTCTAAGTCCGCAGTCATTGCTTCGGCAAAGTTCTTCTCGACCACACTTCCTTCAGCTTTGCAGTCACCCTGCACGACACAGCTTCCTCCGCAGCCTTCGTGGATGGGGAGTCCTTTCACTTGCGATCCACCTAGACAAGACGTGCAACACCAGATCACGTCCAGTTCCGCGGCTCAACAATATGGGCCATGCAATGCCCGGGATGAAGTTCCGGAGACAGCGAGCGCTGATGGAGAAATCCCTGTTAACGAGAATGTCACTGGTGTAATGCAATACGTGCAAGCTCTCCAGTGCGTTTTGGAATTACCACGAGCACGTGTCGGAGAGTTGCGCCTCGATCAGCGCTGCTTCCGCAGAATGAGTGAAGACTGCAGGACCGGTCGAAACTCTGCTGGAGATCCGGACGATCGGCTCCTGCGGTACGGTAGGTATGAGATCTTCACCTGCCTGTTTGAAATGGCTTAACACGCGCTGCTAATGGCTAGCACACTTTGCTGTGTCTGCAGAGAAGACGCGCCTGTGCACTTGTGGTCTGCACAGCGATCTGCTGAACCAATGAGACATTGTGATGCGCCTCGCGCACCGTCCCCCGCCCTGCACTCACAGCAAGGTGACGTGGGCGGCGCTGTCGAAACATCGACTCATGCGCCATGTCCCTAGATGTCCGTTGATGCTCTCAGCGCAATCATCTTACACCTCTCTCGCTCCCGATCAATTGGAGCCCTCTATCGACTGGTCATCCTTGCCTCATTGAACCGTCGGCGGAAGGAGCGGAGTGGTCGCCGTTGAGGAGATCTGCGTGCTTGTTGTTCGTGCTCAACGTTGTATGTCTCGTACTCCCAGCCTCCTTCCGTATGCTGATCAGAGACATCGCGAGGTCGAGGAATGCGTCTGCCGTTCCGTGACTAGCGGCTGCTGTGCATTTGAGTTCTGCTTTCCGGGGGAAATGCTCAATAATCTCGATGCGTTCCGCTCAACCTCCGCCAACCAGCAGACCAGCGTGTCGCCACTTGCCAAGCCGCGCAGAGCATCTCCGTCGAGCGCAGTTGAGCCTCCTTAAAGCATTGCGCTTCACCGCTGGCGCGTAGCCTTGTGTTGCGCACTTGTTAGACGGTTGCATTCTATTAGCAAATGTCACGTTGGTGACACTACTGTGCGCAGTCGGACAAAAAGCACCACGGAGGACCATATACCCGGTTACCAGCCTACCAGGTAATCTATCGGACCTGGGTCCTGACGAATGCTTACTCGCAATGTCTAACGTACCACCCGACCGCCCCAAGAAACTGCAACGAATCTCGCAGGCTTGCGATCTGTGTCATCGACGCAGCATACGATGTCGACCGAGCGCTGAGAATCCCCAGCAACAGTGTCAGAACTGCTATGACTTTGCCGTGGACTGCACGTACAAGCGTCCTTCAAGGCGGAGGCGGAATCAGTCTGGGCAGAATGGAGCACCTCCCAACCTTCAGCCGGCACAGCAGCAAGGTGTTTCCGTACGTATATCAAAGCAGTCGTTTCTACTCGTCGTACTTACCAGCTACAGCCAACTTCTACCGGCATCAAAGTAGAAGGTCGTAGTCCGACTTTCTCCAATGGTAACGGAAGCGCGGACTACAATGGAGCTCACCAAGCCATACGCGAAGGCATGCCTCAAGACTCACTCAACACGGCCTGGCGGTCCTTTGCTGTGGCGAGTCATTCCGTTATAGCACGTCTTATGGAAGTCTACTTGGAGGTTGTGTATCCAGTTTTCCCTTTCTTCCACGGACCAACGATACGGAGTCGGCTATACAACCAGGATTATCTGACAGATCGCGGCTTCTTCGCCTCGATCATGTCGGCCTGCGCGCTTGCGGCTGCAAGAGTACGTGATGGCGCTGCGGATGGCCGATACCATTTCGAGGAGAATTTGGCCAGCATAACTGAGATGTTCTTCTCGGCTGCTAAGGATACTATACCCAAGGATATTAGCACGGCGCAAGGGCTAGGCTACCTGCGGTCGTGTGCCCTACTAGCTATCACGAGCATTCAATACGGCCAGATTACAGCCATGCACCAGTATATTGGACATTATCATACGCTCAGTGCGATGCAGCGTTTTCACGACGAGACCCAATGGCCGGAGAACATTACAGCGATTGAGAAGGAGGAGCGGCGGCGACTGTTCTGGGGGATGTATCAGTTGGATGTCTATACTTCAATCGTATTCAACACGATACTCAAGTCACAAGAGAGCCTTTCCAATGTGCGCTATCCGATTGAGGCGACCGACGAGGAACTCGAGCGCGGTGTCGAAGCATCGACGAACGGTCTGAATTGGCTACGTGGCTGGAACTTCGCAACAGACCTTTACCGCGTGCTGGAACACACCAACGGACGGCTGAGACGCAATGACCAGGCCAGAGATGATCGAATTAACATTGCACGACTGACCGTTATCGATGGCATACCTGATACGGAAGTGATGCAAAACGTTCACCAACTATACCACGGGCTTCCAGACCGCTTCAAAGAGTATACTATGCTAGCGACCGGCGAATCGAGCCATGACATCTTTGGTTTTCAAGCGGCGAACATCCAAGCAACAATACAACTGGTCCGAATTGCCCTCTGTGAGTGTAGCCCTCAGTTGGATCTATACAGGAAGTGCGATGTCATGGACCAAGTTATCAACGCATTCTCGAACATACAGCCGCATTACCTCCGGGCCATATCGACCCCGTTGGTCTACCACTTGAGCGCGATCGGACAGATCCTGGCGACCTTGATGCATGGTGAACTCAACCTCGACTCATATGAGAGAGTCCGAGGGCTATTGGCACAATTGGCTAATCTCCTCGAAGGCCTCGAGTCCAACTTGCAGCCAACTGCCAGAGCTAGCAAGGGGATCCGAGACAGAATTCAGGTCGTTGACCATTTCATGGCTGGTGCGCGTCGAGAGCTCGAAGCATTCAACAGTGGCCAGCCTAACATCGGCGATCTGGCAGGAGGTCTCCGTGTCAATGGTTCTTCGCATTATCCGGACGGCACAGCTAGTGGCCAGCCGCCAGTTTTGCGCTCGACCAACTCGCTCGGCATGCACACGCCTCTGGACGCGTTCCAACTACCTCACGATGTGCTTGGCGAGTTCCCGTTCCCGTTCGACTTCCAAGATCAGGGCAATCATGGCCCCCAGTCTGTACAAGTGACGAATGGCCACGGCCAGGATCGATGACACAAATGAGGATATTAAGATAGTTCCATCTTGGTATCAGGGTGTAAGGCAGTTTTGTGTTTATTCATCAACAGAGCATTGGGTCTTTAGGATCGTACACATCGACAGTATGAGCAACCGGTGGGACAGAGATCCATACATACCTTTATACACATAGTAAATAGTACTGATCGCACTCTGAGAATGTTGCTGCTACCACATTCGCACCTGCTCATCCAGAGATTACCACTCCTATGGTCTGTGTTATTCTCTGTACCGTCCTGTTACGGGCACACAAATGGGTATCTCCAAGCAATAGCAACAGCGTCTGTGCCATCATGTCACCTGCGAGACTGATACATGTATGCTGCCTGGCAAGTGATGGCATGCAGGAGATATCCCGGCCCGCAGATGACGCGTGAAGTGAAGTCGTTCCGTTTCAACCCCACGCCATCAACGCAATCACCTCCCATTGCACCGAGCTTATCGCGCGATCATCTCAATGACTAGATCAGATCATTAAACGCTTCCACAGCTGCAGCTCCAATATCTGTCCGCCCTCCTTCCTCCCTACATCCCCCCCCCCTCCAAAACCACAACCATGATCGTCCTCCTCCGCAAAGAGCACCCCTCCCCAGTAGAGCTCAACACCCCGGCACCACAACCTCCCTGCCGCCTCCTCAGCCTCCCCGCAGAGCTCCGCCTCGCAATCTGGGAATCGCTCCTCGTCCAGAACGAAGACTCCCCCCGCCGCATCACCGACACCAGCGCTCGTTTCTGCGCAAACGTCCTCCGCACTTGTAAACAAGCCTGGACCGAGGGGACTCCCATCCTCTACGGCGAGAACACCTTCCTCGCACATTCGAGCTTGCTGAGTGCGCTGCCGTCCTTCCTGTTGATCAAAAGTCCCACGCGGGTCAGCCTGCCGCCCGTCAAGGATCCGCGGATGCTGCGGTATATTCGGCGGTATCATCTACAGGTGCGTCTGGACGTGGATGCGAGGTTCTCGAGCGGGCAGGCGACGGAGAGTTTTAGTGGGGTTGAGGTGCTGGAGGTGGAAGTTTTTCAGGCGATGTATGGGAGTTGCGATTTTACGAATTTGAGGCTGTTTGAAGGGGTGAGGGGAGTTGGGAAAGTGATTGTGCAAGGGAGTGTGGGAGATGGGAGATATGCGAGGTGGTTGGAGCGGTGTATGATGAGCCCGATGGGTACGGAGATCCCACCTTATAATGAAAAGAGTGTCGCTGGTGTTCCTGGGTGGGATGCGTGGATTAGTGGTGAAAGGATCAGCACTGAGAAAGTGCTTGCCGCAGGGAATGGTTCATGAACTGATGTGGCATCCTACGGCATCATGTTGCATGCTAATGCCTCATATTATGCCGACGATCGTCTATTACCTAACTTCTCTTCCAGCCCGAGCATTGGTTGTACATCCACACTGGGTTTGTGTGTCCTAATACACCAGAAGAACATATCCTCCAATGGCAACAGGTTCAACATGAGTAGCTGTGCATTCCAAGCGACTCCGCATACCATCGCACCTGCAACTGCATCGAGGATGAAGTGGTTCGCCGTAGCCACGATCGCGGTCAGAATCAGCGCAGGATATCCAAAGCCGATCATAATGCACCCCATGCGCCTCAAGCTGAGCAAAGGAATCCTGAGTCCCAATAACGTAGTACTCCTGCGGTGGCTGTCAGATGTCAACGGCAGGAAAGCTATCGTCAACCCAATCAAGAGAGAATAGCCGAAGTGCAGTGACGGCATGGCAGCGTATTGGTTGCAGAACTGCGCGCAAGGTCAGAAGCCGTGTTCGCATATGCTTGAGTACCGAATCTCACCCTGTTCTTGGTCCACACGCTGCTCTCACCCTCCGCGCTATGGACCGTGTCGACAAATCCAAACGACTTAGCTTCCTCAGCATCATCTCCATGGTAGCTAGGATCGCTCAGCAAACGAGGCGGCATGCAAGGCCATGCCGTGAATACCACAAAGGCAATCAAGTTGCACATTGCCATGGTCCGCCGTCGAGCTTGGTACAGTGCTGGACCCGCCGGACTCCGCTCGCGAGTCTCGGAATAAGAACTTCGATTTGCGGTGATGGTGAGGTAGTACAGCCAGATGAGATAGGCGATGGTGGCTGGAATGTGTACAAAGCTGTATGTACGATTGATCCAGTGCAACAGTGCTGGATACTGCAGGAAGAATCGTTGGATCGCCGGCTCCCAGAAGATGCCGAGTCGTTGCTCTAGGTGGATGACTTGAAGCGCATTGCGGCGGGCTGTATCGACTGTTCCTTCTACCAGGGTGTATGCTGAGAATGCGCGAGCGAGTTGGTAGACCTGTGGACAGTCAGCGTCCGATCTTTGTCAACGCGTACGTCCCACTGGTTGCGCCATTTTTTTGGTTCAAAGGCTCATGGAAGACGGAGAGCGTAAGGCGACTGTTCTGAAGGGATTGTTGGGAATGCCAGACCAGGCGCACTCACCCAGTATATAAGTGCCCAATACATGACCTCGATAATAAACGGTATCCGAACAACGATGCGACTCAACCACCGGTCCGCAAATTGCTCAGTGTTGACCGTCACGACTTCCTTCTGCCATCTCAGTAACCGAATCGTCCGTATGTGGCGACCTTGGAGATCGGTCGTTGATGACCCATTGTGTAAAGGTCTGTCAAGCGGACTGAGCAAGCCTGTCTCAGAGTCTGGACTAGAACATCCAGACTCCAGACTGTCGTTCCGTTTGTGACCCGCGCTGACCGCTGCCGTTGAGATTGGTCTCCTCTCACGATTGATGTAGCAACCCAGTCCGAGCAGTGAAACGACCACGAACGGCTCAGCGAACGCACCGATCCCCATGATGCCAAGCCGGATGGTATCTATGGGCCAAAGTTGTGGGACTAGAGGCTGCACGTGGTGTGGAATGGAGACAAGTGCGCTGTAGTGGTAAAGAAAATCGCCTCCAAGACATTGAGAACCCGCGACATGGGCTGGGCGCATTTTACCTTATCAGATCGCCGAACATGCGAGAGCGCTGTAAGCACACTATGTGAATGGAGAGTGATATGACGTACATCCACTGTCGCTCTGCAGTCCTGTAGATGTTCGAGAGACGGGCGCGATCTTAAGCGCAAGGCTGTGGTTGGTCGAAAAGCGCTGTCAATTGGCTATTGACTGGGAATCGTCAAGGTTGCAGCCAATGGTTCCCTTGTCTTCAGCCGGAAACCAGAGGGAACCATTTACCGGTGAATTTCTAATGGGATTGATGATCATGCGGCAAGATGCCGTGGGCTGCTTCCGCGGGCTGCCGGTGGGACGAGGCAGGTGCAGGTGCAGGTGCAGTATCGAGAAGGAGCGGAGTCATCGGAGTCGAGAACTATATGTAATCTTGCATGATCAATGCTGTAGAATGCTTGGCAATCCATGTCGTTGCCTTGGTGGACATCCACTTGTTCTTTGAACAGATGTCTTGGGCAGGTGAAATGCACAGCAGTATATGCAGACAAAGAGACTGCGGTAACACAGAATGCCCCACTAGTGTAGAGATTCCGAATCAAACCAATTAGCTGGTCGCGTGCCCGGTGTTGTGCTGCAGGCAAGAACAAGTTAGTGCATGCCGAAGATGCCGGCAGAGGGCTCGAGCTTCGGATGACTTGGCTTTCATGTTCCGGACGATGACTTGCTTACAGCACACAAGTCACTGCCGCTGCTCCTCATCTTGGGCTACCAAGGTCGTCACGGCGATATAAGGCTTGGCGCATGGTTATGTATAGCGGTTTGTCTTACCAGTGCCATGGCTCGGTCGATATCACTTGAAATCATTCTCGTGAAAGGGCAAGTGCGATGCGCAAGCTGAACAAGCAGTCTTTCGTACAACCAAGCTCAATGCTGATCTCCTCTCCTCGTTACCGGAACGTGAAAAGGCTGGACCGCGACTGGCTTGAAGAGACTACCAAGCGAAACCACCAACGACCGCCCAATTCAATATCATCCTTAATTGCGTTGCTTGTTCCCGCCAAATCCGCTTCCACAGCCTCGGGGTATCCTCTAAGGGCCGTCTCCATTCCTTGTATCCAGAGGCCACCCTCATCCAGACCGTTTCCCCTCATGCTCGCACTGCGGCATTGTGTAAACGCCGGCTACTAAAAATTAGAGATTTTCGTATCCTCAGGCGCCGCCAAAAAACAAACAGGAGATTCTTTGATCTCCAGACTTACGACACCGCCAAAGAGTTCTCAAAACCATCCACACGAAATTATTGGGTATATTACGAAGTGTAAGCTGAACGCCAGTTTGCAAATCAACGGCCGTGTTTTGTGGCCTTTTCAAGGCGCGTTCATTATCGTAGAGCTGTATGATGCAAGACCGTAAGCAGCATTTACTGCTGCTGTCCAAGAGTGTTGGGATCGACGAAGCTGAACATTTGTTGAGTGTTCATGTCGTATCCGTTGCCAGACGTTTGGTGGTAGAATTGCGGATCGCCTGGTATTTGTTGCATCTGGCCAGGGCTGGAGTACATCTTCGAATCTTGATATAGCATCGCGTTGTCCTGCTGACCATTGAACATAGCGGCCTGCTCGTGAGGCGGTGTCGAAAAGTCGACGCCACTATCCTGATGGCTCTGCCCCGAGTGCTGTGGCGAGTTGTATGCAGTGCCCTCATGAGCATGCTGTGGGCTTGGGAAGTTCATCTGCGGCGCGCCGTTCATGTGACCCTGCGACTCCGATCCAGGCTGCGGCGAGTGGAAATTGAACATGCCATCTGGAATGGGAGAGTGGAACGTGTCCTCCGCCATCGGACTTCTGAATGGCAGCGCGATCTGCTTGTTGAAGGCATCAGACAGGTACAGACCTTCGTCGCTGCCAAGCTGAGAGCTTTCGCCAGGTGTGCCGAAGATGTCGACGCTTTGGCTGCGGCCCATGCCATTGAGCGGTGGCGAGTGGTCAGCAATAACAGGATCTCCGTGACTCGAGACCGCGGAGAGGGGAGTGTTGCTTGTGCCAATCATGTTACCAGCATCAACAGCCAAGTAGCCATTGTTCAGGTTGAAGTGCGTCTGTTGCATGCCGTCTGCAGAAGGCGCTCCGGGGAAGAATCCAGGTGTGCCATATTCGCTGGGCGAGTTTGCCGTAGTGGCCGACAGGGAGCCGTTGAATTGCGGGCCCAGATTGAAGCCCTGGGAAGTGTCGATACTGAGATGCGGACCAACGGCACCAGGTACGAGGCCATTAGGAGCACCATGCTGCGGGACCGGAGCGAAAATGTTAGGATCCTGCATCGGCGCTTGTGGAGGTTGACCTTCATGTTGGATGAGGAAGGAAGGCATTGGTCCCTGTCGCAACATGTTGAAGTCAACAGCGACCGGAACAGATCGGCTACGCTGTCGCTTGTGTCCTCGAGGTCCAGGTGGACCCATCATGCCCGCGCTCATATCCTGTGGTGGGTATAGAGACATGCCACTGTGAGGGTGTATCATGTGGTTTGGCTGACTGGCAGGGCGATGTCCCACCGGTGAGACTGGCGCAGAAACTGCAAACTGGCTAGGATCGAATAGCATGTTGTGTCGGTTTTGGTATGCCTCAAGAGATACGAGCTTGGCCAATTGGCCGCTCAGCACCTTCGAAGGACCACCTAACTGATGTACGAGAACCTGGCTAGCTTGCTGATCCTCCGTGAAGTCACCGCACTCGTAGAAACCTCCACTTCCAGAGCTGTCCATGTAGAACTTTGGTGGTCGAGTCAATTCAATGACTAGGCCGCCCGATCGTTGTGAGGCGCCCTCGGCGGGTGCGAGTACGTCGCCTTGTTCGAGTGTGATGTTCTTGATCCATGCAAAGGGATATTCGATCTTGTAGCCTGCAGAGTCGTTGTTGATGTAGTATGTTACGCATGCCTTGTCAGGAGAGTAGAAGATGACCAGATCCATCGTGCTTTGCCCCACGCGGCGCCATGTACCGATGGAGAGTGACCGACAATGGAAGTGCTGGATGACGACCTTGCCAGACGTTGTGTCAGTGTTGAGACACAGAGTGCCACCACCATAGGGACCAAATCCAGGACCACCACGGCCAATCATGCTGGCTGGGAGTCCTTTGCCTGGTCCATACGCCTGCATTGCCAAATACTGACGCATCGATTCGGGGATGCTGTCGCAGTCTTCGCCGCTCTCAATGCTTCGCTTGGCAATGTTCTTTATCTTTGCACGCCTGTGGAGAGTCAGCACCACTACAAATACGTATCATTGTGCCTCGCCTACCTATTCTGGAACCAGATTTGTACCGATCGCTCAGTCATGTTGATTTCCGACGCTATCCGCTCTCTCACGAGTGCCGTGGGCGTAGGGTTCTTGTTGAACTCCACCTCCAACGTCATGAGCTGGTCCTGAGTGGCTCGTTGGCGTTTCTGATTCTTTTGCTGTTGGGTAAGGGTGCTTTTCCTGGGCGGCCGACGCGAGGCGTTGTTCTGACTCGAGTTGACGCTTGCACTGACACTCGTCGGGGTGGTGGGTGATTGTTGTCCCGTTTTGGGCTTTGAGTCCATGACGGGGGTGTGCACAGCCTGAGGCTGCATGACTTCGGCCATTACGGCTGTCGGGGTGTGATACAGTCAGGAGGTGAAGTTGATCGTGGCGCAGCCGCGACGGTACTAGACAACGGATGTCGAGGTTGTGAGAGGCGTCAGATGATGCAGCGAAGAGCAGGTGAGGCGGCCAAGGTAAGGGATGAATGCTGTGCTGTCCACAGGTTTCCCGGCGGCCAGGCGGAGGGTGAAAATAGGGCCACTGGCTTGAGATGCGACGTGCGAGGCCGGCGTAGTCGATGCTCGGGCGATTATGCTGAGTCCTGCGCGGTGATATCGAATAAAGAAAACAATGACGGGTCCAAGAAACGAGTCGGCGCCGGAAAGAGTGACGGCGGTCGTGTCAAAGAAGATAGTGGTAGGCGTGCTGGTTAAAGGAAAGGCTGGCGGCCGGGCATCAGAAGGAGTGATGATGCCTGCGTCGACGAACAGCAGTAGAACAAACGGAGGAGAGGGCAGCGGCGATAACGAGACGCGATAGTAAACGGTGGTGGTGGAGAGAGTGACGATGGAGAGTAGTAGAGTAACGATTAGATGACGGCGGGCGGTGGGTGAGGCAATCTCTCGCTCGCTCCCTCCCTCGCTCGCGGCCGGGAAGACAGACAGCGGCTCTCACCAGCGCGCAGCAGAAGAGAGGAGAAGGGCAGGGCGCTCGGGCCACACGGACGCACACGCTGCACTGACTGCACAACGAAAGGTCCACCGTCGCTGGCCGCCGTTTTTCTGGCGCTGAGACTGGTCAGAGGTCTGGTCGGCCCGCTGCCTTCTGCATCGGCGGCAGCCCCCTTGAATCGCTGCACGAGAGCTGCGGCTCCCAAAGCACGCTAGCTCCCCCTACTGACGAGACCTGATCGCCGTATCGGGTCGCCCCCCTGGAGCACCTCCCGATGCGCGACACTGCAATTCTCCCATTCGCTGCAGCCGCGCCCGCATCCTGGTGCTAGCAGAGCGCGACAAGACAGCCCACAGCAGCGGCAGTGTGGGCGGTCGGCCTTCCTGGTCAGCAGACGGGGTCCGCGGTGGTGACAGTGTCGTTGTGATGCTTGCACGCCGACCTCCTTAAACGAGCATGCATGCTACTCGGCACCGCGCTGCTCCGAGAAATCGCGCTGGCACCGCGCTGACAGCATCGTTGGTGGCAGTCCGCCGGCGCGCACACCGATCAGCGCGTCTGAGCGCGTCGCAACCACGAAAGGCACACCCCACCAACTGCACTAACAACCTCCAGAGTCTCTGGGACAGAGTTTCGTCTCCCCTTAAAGCCAGCAGGAAGACGTCTCGACAACGTCTGTCTCAGGGTTGCCCCCGTTCGAGAAAGGCTAACCTGCAACTCTGCTGCTGCTGTGCGATGCCCGCTCTTCCGATTGTATGTTGCCGGCAGCGCACCACGCTACATCACCCGATCGCAGCCAGGGTCAGAAGGTGGAGCGAAAACGCCCCTCGAAAAGAAACGCCGTCCGCCCGCCGTTTGAGAGCCCTGGTCTAACGGCGGCTGCCTTCCGCCCCAATCGCGAAAAGACTTGGCCGCGATAGGCAAGTACGAAGAGACTGTAAACAAACTATGTACTCCAAAGGTCCACCACCAGTCACAGAGCTGCTGTTGCATGTCTCGAGCATGTCTGGAAAGCTGTTTCTAGCGCGTCTCGGGAGCGTGCACGTCTTGCACGCGTCAAACCGACCGAGCTCACGCCGGGCGAGCGCATGCGTCCACCGATCTGTGAGGATCGACAGAATTCTTAGCGCCAGGAATAGGAACAGCCGCAACTCTGTGTGCAGTAGTAAGCTTCGCTGCTGGTCCACGGACCGAGGTGAGACAGCAGTGCCTCACGTGAGCGTGTACCTGGGCGCATCTGCTGACTACGGCGATACACATAGTATTCTGGCCTTTGTGAAGGCAGGATAATGAGACGGCCGTTAGGAGATGTTGCAACTATGCAACGCTGCGGTTGACATCATTTGGAGACATGCCACGCGTGTATAAGGAATATTTTATTGTTGATCTGACCAAGGATCCTCTGCAGACGTTTCACGCCGTGCACGAGCGACGGTTTGAGTCATGGACGCAAGGATTGTAATACAAGCAGAGGACTCCTGCTATCTCACGACAGGGAACGCCTTCGTACTGCTATGCTTATACTTCGCATGCTTGCGGCCATACGACCCTTTCAATCCCAGCCGACGCCCATCAGAACAACGTGCGCCTCACCTTTCGTTCCATAATGCCTGCTCACCACAGTGTGGCGTCCCGATCAAACCGCTCAATCTCTTTGCCTGCGTCTTCGACGTCCTTCTTTGCCTTCATCCTCATGTAGAAGATGGGACAGTCCCTGCTCGAACAGATCACTTCGTTGTGCATGCTGCCTTGGCAGCGCTGACACTGAGTCCATAGGCGATTGAAGCGGACCTCCAACTCAGCCACTTTGCTCAGAGATCTCTGGTAGAGCTCAGCAAACCTTGGTCTGCACTCTTCACCGACCGCACCGCCTTGTTCCTCTTTCGAGGCAAGCGGCTTCTTGCAGCCGAGACAAGTCTCTGTCTTCTTCGCAAACTTCATCAGGCCACCCATCGTGGGCGCTGCGACCGATATAGCACGCGTGTGTTCGCCCGTCAATAACTGTCCAGCTTTCTTCTCGCCCAGAATAGGCTCAAAGATGCGGCCCAGTGGTTTAGCCAGCTGATTGTCCAGATAGTACTTAGTGTCAATGGGAAGGTTGTGCTCGAGCACGAACATGGGATCTTCCGACTTCTCGTAACCCTTGGACCCTGCTGCACCCTTCACCATCACATAGGCGACACGATCACCAAGTGCCGGCGCAGATCCAGCGTCACGCTTGCGCATACGCTCAGCGAGCTCAGTATGTGCCTGCTTGTTGGCGTAGTCGGACTTGGTCAAAGCCTTAGTGATCACGAGGTTGGACATGTCGACTCTATTTTGAAGTAGTTCTGAAATGGTTTCCTTGACATAGCTGTGACAGAATTAGCACAGCCCGAGGAATTATCAGGCGACAGCTTAGACTTACTCTTGAGCTCCTTGCACGTCCTGGTCGATAAGGAGCATCTTCAAGCTCGTCTCGATGACATTCTGCACGAGTCGGCAGTTGTCTCGGCGAACGGTCTCAATACCCTTCGTGTCCATCTTGTCGTATGTGTCCGGCTTAGTCCAGTACAGTCCGGCATAACGCTTCTTGTTGATCAGCAGATATGGAAAGTATACCTTCTCGAACTCTAACTTGATCGGTTTGATGAACTTGCTCGAGACGAAGTCAGCCGCTTCTTGTCCAAGCTCCATGGCCTTTGCCAGATCGTTGGGCCCAAACTTGACCATGACGGAGTCAGTGTCTCCATAGATGACTTGGGCATCATGACTATAACCGTTCGCTATGGTGTATTTGCTCTCGACCTCTTCCTTGGTTTTTTCAATCATTTGACGACCATAGGAGGTCGTGCTACTGGCAATGGCCAGGCAGGGCAATTTACCGACCGTGGCACCAGTCAGACCGTACACAGAGTTTGCGCTTATCTTCAATGCC
Organism: Mycosphaerella arachidis; assembly: GCA_001297265.1. Lineage (NCBI taxonomy): Eukaryota > Fungi > Ascomycota > Dothideomycetes > Mycosphaerellales > Mycosphaerellaceae > Mycosphaerella > Mycosphaerella arachidis. Next base: position 752,186 of record LIHB01000002.1, read on the forward strand.
AATTGACGACCGTTCAGCACGGCCTTCTTGAAGGGATCAGTCTCAACAGCAAGCTCCTTCTTCGCACGTTTTCGCGCGCCGAGAAGTTCCTCGAGAATCTGAGATAGGAGGCCCTTCCGAACCTTGGTCGTGGCGAAGAGGTCTCCGTTTGGTGTGACAATGTAGTCATCATCCTTTTTGAGCTGCATCTTCTCGACCGCATTCTTGTTCAGCAGAGTAGTGTAGCAGAGGTTGTGCGCCTGAATGATGCTGGGATACAGAGAGGCAAAATCCAAGGTCGCGACCGGGACATCGTAATATCCTCGTGTAGGCTCGATGACTGTGGCGCCTTCATACTGCTCGTCGCTGCCTTCACTCTTGAGATCGGGGACCACTAGATGCTGTTCGAGCGCTTTCCTGAAAAGTTGGCTGATGAACTTGATTTGCTGACCCTTCGAAAGCAAGAAGTTGAACGGCACGCCTGTGACTCTGGCCATCTCCGTATAGTTGATCAGACACATCAGCTTGTCCATCAGACGCTGAGGCAGATATGCGTCCTTGAGACAGTAAACTGCCAATCTCCGACGAGATTCTGGTGTGCCGTTGTACAACTCCGTGATCATCGTGTGATGCACGTCTTCTTTCTGCTCGTTCAGGAAGTGTGCAGATACTGAGTTGAGCGTGTAACTTCGCAGCTGGTAATCTCGCTGAATGAGTTGGAGCAGATCAAGTTGTAATCGTCCATTCGTGTTGGTGGCTTTGGTGTCGCGATTGCCCATTTGCTTACTGGAGAAGTTGGTGTCTTTGGCCATTGACTTGACGTTCCTTAGACGGGTCAGAAAGGGAAACCTTCCGACCTTGAGGAACGCAGCACGATCCAAGAGGTATGGGAAGTCGAAGTTCGAGATGTTGTACCCGATAATCACATCGGGATCCACCTCCTCAACAAAGTCTCGCCATGCCATAAGCATCTTGTCCTCTGCTCCAAACTCGAAGATTTGCGTATTGACGATCAGACTGCAAGTATCCATACAGAAAACGTTTCTGACAAACGGCTTCTCTTCACCATATCTGGTGACCACGTTCGCGATCTGGATAACTGGATCAACGTTTGCTTCTGGGAACACGCCCTTTCGTCCAGCACACTCGATATCGAAGCTGAGCACACGTAAAGGTGCCATCTTCTGCCACTCACCATCAACAGGATGTGCTATAAGGTCTCGATAATGACAATAGGCCTCGATCTGGCATGTCGACTGGCGGTCTCGGTCGGGAATCATGTGATACTTGCCACCAGGTGTAGACACCCAGGACATGCCAGCCACGCCGGTATCGATCATGAACCTGAGGACATATTGGATGTTGTCGAATGTGAGAATCCCGCCTTCAGCTACCTTCCACATGCCCTTGTAGTTGGCATTGCCGCTCTGTATAGTGGTTCGTAGCCTGTTGATGAACTTCGGGTCTGTTACCGTAATCTTCAAGTACGGACTCTTCTGGTTTCCTTGAAAGCCGAATAGGTTCTCTCGAAGTACCATCTGGACGGACTGGATTGCTGCCGAGTGCTGTGCCATGCTTGATTCCAAAAAAAGCTTGTATGGCTCGCAGTCATTCTTGGTGAACGCAATGGGAGCTGCCACGTAGAGATAGTGCAAGAAGTCTGTGACATGCAGCAGCACCGAATGCCCGGCCTCCGTCACACCAAATAGCTTGACAGTCGCCTTGCCTCCATGTAATGTGCCTTCTTCAGCGTCGATGGCCTGAAAGGAAACGGTATCTGTCTTCTCGTTGAAGCCATCGAGACTCGGCCGTGACCACTGTTGATCTTTCTCTGCATTATTCTCTTTCAACGAGCCAAGGTTCTGTGTGAGCTTCTCCAGGACCTCCTCTTCAAATTGGCTTTTGGGCTGACTGGACCCAACGCCATTCGGACCTCTCTTGCCTGGTTGTCTGAACGCCGGTTTCGAGTCCTCGAGCTTGCGTTTCTTCTGTGGTGATGCCTGTTGATTCTGCCGAGAGCGTGTTGTGTCCTGGAGCACACGCTTACTGGGCACCTTTGCGGGCGATTGTGTTAGGATTCCAGGCATTTTGGTGGGGTACCCGTGTGCATTTGAATGATGTCGAGCGCAGGGTTGGGGGACGCGATGGAAGTCGCGTACACGAGCTTCGCGCTAGTTATAACACATCCGTGCCCTCACTGTCCCTGCTATTGACGGGATGTCTTCATCTCCCTTACACATTTTCCATCATCTGCAGCTCTTGGTTGTATGCGCGTCCTGTCCTCTGATTCAATCATCACGAGCCATCTTTCTCCTGAAGTGAGTGAGTCGTTGCATCGTCGCGGTGCAGAAACGTGACATCACCAAAATCTACAGTAGCGGCTTCAGCTCCGCTATCGTTTCGAGCTTCGAGCTTCCACCAGAGAGCGTCAACAAACGCGTCCACACCACAACAATCATCAAGCGAAGTAGCGATTTTCGCAACGGACTAGACAGGCCAAGTATGACAACCAAGTAACCGCTCACTGTCTCTCCTATAACACAAGTTACTTCCGGCACTACTGCCACCTTCAACATGGCTGCATCAACATCAGGTAAACCACCACCAGGCATCCGCTCACACGAGACTGTTGCTAACCACTTCTCTCAGACAATGACGGCGCCGCCAAGCTCATCGACTCGCAGCGCGATGCCCTTTACAAGTACGATGCCGAATCGCAGAAGAAGATCAACGCCTCGAAGCCCTGGCGATCAGATCCACACTACTTCAAATATGTGCGCATATCAGCAGTCGCATTGGTGAAGATGGTCATGCACGCGCGATCGGGAGGTGACCTCGAGGTCATGGGCCTAATGGTGGGCTACGTTGAGCACGAGACATTCATCGTCACAGATGCGCTGCGGTTACCGGTCGAGGGCACAGAGACTCGGGTCAACGCACAGGACGAGGCAAACGAGTACGTGGTCCAGTTCCTGGAGAAGTCAAGAGCGGCTGGTCAGCTGGAGAACGCGGTTGGATGGTACCACAGTCATCCTGGATATGGCTGCTGGCTTTCTGGCATCGACGTGACCACACAACACACGCAGCAGTTGTTCTCGGATCCTTTCCTGGCCGTGGTGATCGACCCGCACCGGACGGTGAGCTCTGGCAAGGTGGAGATTGGAGCGTTCAGAACATACCCAGAAGGCTACAAGCCAGAAGGTCAGGAGTCGGCAGGCGAGGGCATGGCTGCAGTACCCATGGCCAAGGCACAGGACTTCGGAGCACACGCCAACAGGTACTACTCTCTCGAAGTCTCACACTTCAAGTCTACTCTGGACAGCAAGCTACTCGAGGCGCTGTGGAACAAGTACTGGGTCCAGACACTCTCGTCATCGCCGCTCGACACCAATCACGACTACGTCACCAAGCAGATCGAAGACCTGGCAGCGAAGACGAAGTTAGTGCAGGAAAGCGCGAAGCAGCGATCAAGTGCTATGCCAATGGGAGCACAGCGCAGGGGTAAGGGAGCGGATGAGCAGATGGCGAAAGTTGTCAAGGCGGCGGAGAAGATTGCGAGTGAAGAGAAGACCGGGCTCATGGCTGCAATGGTGAAGGAGAAGGTCTTCGCTGATGGTGCTGCTCAGGTGGTCGAGGCTGCGAACACAGTGGAGGCCAACGGTGCCGACACCCAGATGAAGGAGGCATGATTGAGGCTACGATTGCTGTGAGGCGCGATTTTCGTATCTTCACTCCTGCTATTGGCAGGGTACAGTATGTCCCACGCAGCTCGGATATGCATGGAAGTGGCGTTTGGTGGACGGAGCTCCAGAACTTGGAGGCTCGAGCACACGCGACACGGCGTGGTTGTCTGCGTCATTCCCAATGATACGAGAACATTTCGCATCGCACGGACGAAAGACAGAAGTCTCATGTGGATGCATGCTGTCTGATACAGCTTCGACTTTAGATACTGAACTCGCGCCTTGGTGTCCAACAAGCAATAGCCGTGCAAATGATCGTCGCCGCCAACAGAGGTTAAATAATGTCCGACTCGCTCCGCTCCCGCGCGAAGCATGTCATCGTGCCGTTGAGCGGTTGACGGAAACTTCTTATCTAATGATTGCATCCACACACTCCTTCGCGGCTCGCACAGGTAGCACAACAGCAGCAGCAGCTTGTGACGAAGATTACATGTGCGTGCCTCGCTCTTGCTGCCAGACAACTGCATTCGAGCGTCCCGTCCACCCTCCACCGACGACGAAGCTCCATCCATTGACCTCATCCGGCCAAGACCATCAGCACGCGCATTCGACGAACAGCTATCGCAAACACCCATCCTTAACACCATCGCCGGAATGAGTATCGCGAGGACATGAGCATGACACGGGAGGAGGTTGCGAGGGTCTGAGATACGATTGTCAGCCCATCTGGGCGCAATGGAGCATTCGACAATATGCCCGTCCCCACCGTTTCATTCATCTTCGGGCTGCTAGTCACTGCATATTTGGGCACGTTTGTCCTCTTTGCCGTATTGCGCATTGTCACCGGGGTATCGATACAGCGCGTGGGCTACAGCGGCCTACGACGAATCGCCTTCAGTCCCAGCCATGGCATCAAGATAAACATCCGCGGCGTCGGCATCTCGCCGCATCGGCCCACCTTTGCACTACCGACGTGGTGTAGCTTAGTGATAACAGAGCTGGTCGTCACGGTTGACCTCAAGGCGCTGGACGAGAGCAGGAGAGAGAAAGCCAGTGCAGCGCTGGAGCCTGGTCCGAAGACACCCGGAGAACAGAAGGACGAGGCTGGGCATGGCAAGCTGTGGCGCGGGCTCACGGAGACGAAGGAGAAGATCAAGCGGCTACACAGGCAAATACGATGGCTACGGCTGGTGGATGTGATTGCAACGGCTATGACGCTGGACATCGTGGGCGTGGGCAGCATAAGGTTGGAGCGTGTCACGCTTTCGGTAGACACGAGGAAACAGACGGTCGACAGGAGCAGGCTGTTCCAACATCACAAGCACAAGCCGGAAACACAATCCCCCGCCGAGTGGAAGTCCATTGTCAGGAGTGTGCTGTTCACGCCTGAGGGCCGGGACTCGACTGAAGTGCTGGACTACTGCACGATCAACATCCATGGAATGCTTCATCGAGAACGCGAGGGCCTCCGTGATGCGTCGATCGCCTGGAAGCTTGGCCGCCTCAACATTCCCTTTGACGATCTGGAGTATGCAAACGGTTGCGCCGATCTGCTGCGCGGTAGGTATGCGCAGCCTCAATCGGAGAAGCCGCCACCAGACATGTCCTTCGTTGATGTTGTGGATGAGATTGAAAAGCCAGGGACCTCCAACGAACACATAGCACAAACTGTTTCCGATTCTCGAGCGTTCGTCGCTTCGATCTTGCGCGGTATTCAGGAAGTACAGTTCGCGATCGGAATCGTAGGATTGTCTAGAAAGCTTGCGGTGAAGGGCTACGCGGACAGGGATGTCTACTTCAACTTTGCTATGAAGGAGCTTGGTTTGGACCTCCTGCGTCTTGATTCGAAAAGTCCAGCTCACAGGATGTACTTCTCGCCAAAGGATGTGGCACATCAGGCTTTGCTTACTGGTATCGCCATCGCAGCTGGCATCGATGATGGCCACGAGCATCCGGAACGCATGTTGTACATTCCGATGATCACTGCAACAGTCAAGACGACCCTGCCATCTCGGACTGTCCACTACTCTCGCGCTGATGATCCAAACGACAAGAACACCAATATTCTGTACGCAAATCTGGTGTGCACGTCGCCGTCCATTGACTTGGACCCGAAGCATTTGCCCCTAATGCGAGACATTCTTAAGAAGCGTACAGGTGGCCGACGACGGCACGCAGAATCGAGTCACCATCAGCTCATCTCTCAGCTTCTACCCAAGGCACACTTGAAGATCTCTATCCAGGAGCCGGTCCTTCGAATATCGTTACCACCCATGGATAAGAAGAACACAGACGAAGATGACTTTGACCTACTCATCTCTTCCGTTTCCTCGGTTGCCCTGGAGTGCGAATCTTCTCACGCCACGGACGGCCAGAACCACTATTCTCTGAATTCATACTATCGGCATTCCAGGCATCGACTTTACTATCAAACTGCCGCTGGCGAAAGACACGATCTCCTACACAGTGACTTCGTGGAAGTGCAGGTGGATATCAATGCGCTGCCTGATGTTGCTGTGATCGCGACTGGTAGAGCACAAACCTTTACCATCTTCCTTGTGCGACCTGACATCTGCGAGGGCGTGCGACAAATTGTGAAGCAGGCGCGACGCAACGTGCTGGCACATCATGACGGAAGCAAAAAGAAACAAGCCAGTTTTCTGCGCAAGATGCCGGCATGGCTGCAGCACCTGAAGCTTGAAGGTTCAGACTTCGGGCTTGAGCTAGCAGGCGTCGATGAGCAGGTCTCGAAAGACACGCGTGGTTTTGGGTTGCAACTCGAGTCCTGGACGGCCGAGTATAAAGCTCAGCGTGAAGACACTCGCAGTCAAGAGGACATGACCGGCCGTCGGAAGTCCATGACGCTCAGATCACCAAGCAAAGAGAAGCCTGCCAAACCTAGGGACCACTCTTCACCCAAGAAGAGATACCACACCTTCGCTGATGGTCGGCGTGTGACATTCCATCTTCAGAACCTCGAAGGCTTGATCGCGGACTCCATCGAAGACTCTGAGCCAGAGACCTTCCTGTCGCTGCCACGCTTCGAAATGGCCTTCTCGACATCGACTGATGCTCATGGTCCTGTGTTCCACATCAACTCTTTCGCCAAGAGCATTATGGTTCAGTACTCACTGTACAATCACTTTGCGGTAGGTGTGGCAGCCATGGTCATCAAGAAGACGTTCCTCGACCGTGAAAAGGAAGAACAGCAATCGCAGCCAACGATGGCTAGATCATCGAGCTTCGGCCTGTCTATGGCAGATCCAACACTCGACGAGATAGCTAGCCGCGAGATTACTGCAATAGACTTCAAAGCGAACTTGGTGCAAATCAAGGCTCGCATGCCTGCAGATCCACCTATGATGTTACAGATCTTTTCTCTCGAGTGTGGAAGACATCGATGGTCAACGCCGTTCTTCCGAAGCAAGCTAGCTCGATTGTATGTGCGTGCGCCGGCAACAAGGTCAGCCTGGAGCCGGATCGTCAGCGTCAAAACTCCAAGACTTGACTTGCGCGAGGTGAAGCGCAAGGTCGGCAAGCAGAGCGTACACGAGAAATCTGTCGATATCGTGACAGAATCTATCCGCATTTCGATACCGAACTCTCTCGTGGTACACTCGATCTTCGACAACATCACGAATGTGGTGAAGACGACCGAGCAATTGCAGCATCATTTCCTTACCGGTACGAACGAATACATCCTCACGAAAGAGCCAGAAGGTCCGAAGCACGTACCTCGCATTACGCTTCGTACTCAAATCCTCTTGTTCGAGATTGAAGATGATTTATTCGAGTGGAAGCTGGGTGCAATCTACCGAGCTGGTTTGACGGAGCAGAAGCAACGACTTGCCCGAGAACATGCCTTCAGCCTCAAAGAGAAGAGGATGGCACGGTCCGCCGTACGTGGCAGCTCGAGATTACGTGCGCAGTCTGCTCAAGTTGGCGAAGCGACCGGCTCTCGTTCGCGACAACCTCAAGTTACGTACCGCCGCAGCCAAAGTCATGGTAGCCATTCGCCTAGTCCAAAGAACAGCCAACGACAATCGCGACGAAAGATGCGCTATGATACAGAAGGGAAGTGCGGTATCAGTGAAGGCTCGATTGTGACTAGTGAGAAAGCACGAGAGAAGCTCGACCACCTGAACGCGCAGTCGTGGAAGCATCGCATCGATCGCATAAAGAGCTTTCAAAGCCATGCGATACGCGAAATGAGAAAACTCTTCGGTGTCAACGATGAGCTCGATGAAGATGTAGAACAGCACGAGCCTATATTGGCGTGGAGTAGGCGACCTGGTCTAATGGGAATCGCCATCAGTGATTTGAGCGTTACCGTCGACAAGCCATCTTTCCCGATGGGGGAGTATCCCAAATTCTTGCACAGCGTTGGGAAAGCCATGCCGCAAGACATGAAGTATGGTCTGCTACTCCCGATGAACCTACACATCACCATGGGCGAGGCCAGGATACAGCTCCGTGATTATCCGCTCCCAGTCTTGCACATTCCTGCTCTGAGTAGCGGTCAGTCCCCTAGGATACCAGCGGCGTCGATGAAGACCGACTTCGTCATAGCAGAGGAGTTCAGAGACATCGAGTCGCAGCGCAGTGTCAATGTGGAGGTCGTGCCACCTGAGAAGATGGCTCATGGATCGAAAGGTTTCTTCATTGATGTCAGGAGAACGATTTCTGCGGTGAAGACATACTCGGACATGAAGTTCGAGATCAACACAAGTAATCCAACGAAGATTGCTTGGTCAACCTCATATCAGCCTGCCATTCAAGACACGATGCAAGTGTTGGAGAGTTTCACAAAACCACCCGTTGATCCTTCTGATAGGGTAGGCTTTTGGGACAAGATTCGTCTGACCTTCCATTCTCGTATCAACGTCGCGTGGAAAGGTGATGGCGACGTTCACTTGATCCTGAAAGGCTCTCGCGATCCATACGTCGTTACTGGCACAGGTGCAGGCCTCGTCATGGTGTGGCGAAACGATGTCAACTGGAGCATAGCCCAGCACGAAGACCCACGTCAGTTCCTTAAGGTCGACAGCGGAGAGTACATTCTCGCCGTACCGGACTTCAACAATTACGCTCGCCGCTCGCAAGAGTTGCAAGAGGGTGACGATGCAAGTCTTGGAAGCGGCTCCAGCACTGGCCGGCGAGATGCAGTTTTCAAAAAGGTTGTCATGAAGCTTTCCGGCAAGGTCACTTGGCTCGGGGGTCTGATGTTCGAACGCGACCTGCCAGATGGGAAACGTACGTTCGACTTCAAGCCACATTATGATGTGGTACTCAAACATCCCGACTTCGCGAAGGGTGTTAATGGCGAAGAATATGATGCGTATCGCGGGTTCAGAAGCCACCACATCCACATGTCAATCGCTGTTGCTGCGCCGCACGATCGGGACTGGTCCGTGTCTAACATCAAGCCATCGCACAACTACAACTCAGTGCATCTAACACCCCGCTTCTTTTCGCACTTCTTCAACTGGTGGTCTATGTTCTCTGGTGTGATGTCTCTGCCAATCCGACAAGGACCACTCTGGGGCGTGACAGAGAAGAAGAGCAAGAAGTTCGGTCGCCATCTCGCGACACTCAAGTACAACTTGCTGCTCTCGCCGCTTTACATCAGTCACGTCTACAAGCACAAGGACGCCGAGGACTACCAAGCGCAGACAGTCTCGGCTACCGGCCTGAAGATGAGACTTGACAGCTTTATGCTTGATGTACATCAACGGCGCGAGCACTTCGATCTTAAAGATAGTGAAGGTGCGCAAGGCAAACAGACAAGTGGTATGCGCATCAACCAGGCTCAGCTAGACTTCATCTCCGCCGATCTTCGTGCTCTGTCTGCGAACATAGAAGGTACCAGTGCAGAAGACATCGACAAGGCAAATGATGATACCCTTGCATCACTTCATGGTCAAGCACCGCTCGTCGATATGTCGAAGTTCGACATACCCGACAATGACTTCACATGGATTGACATGGACGACTTCGTGGAGCTCGATTGGATTCTGCCAGCAGAAGCTGACCCAGAAACCAAGATTCTACCGCTGGGTTACGCTCCAAGATTTACGTACTTCCGCCAGACTGATCACAATGGCACCATCGCGGGCGATCCTTCTCGGACCAGCCCATTTGGAGACGAGCCTACACACTACTGCGTCATGTCAGCTAAGAATGACCCACGACGAGTACAGACTGAACTCATTGAGAGGCGGTTGGCATTGATCAAGGAGAAACAAGCACAGAATGTCCGCGCTGTTGGAGAAGCTGAGCTGAAGTTCGTGCAAGAACCTCAAAGCGACAAGGCCAGGAAACAGGCGTTGGAGCACAAGTTGCACACGCTGAAAAGCCATACGGATCATTTGCAGGGCAAACACGACTTCCTGGAAAGAATGCTAAACGACCTGCTAAAGCGGCTGGATGAAAATGACCCCTCTGCTGTGCTTGACCTCGAGACCAGCGAAGAGTTCTTCGAGGCACACGAGAACACTCGTCGACAAGATCCTGACATGTCAAACATGGAATCAGCACCTCTTGCAGATTACACGAGCGACTTCAACAATCGCTTCATTGTGCACAACGCTCAGATCAAGTGGAACAACTCACTTCGGAACATCATATTGCGCTACATCCATCAGAACAGCCAGCGTCGCGGCTTCGTCTACTACATGTCCCGTCGTGCAGTCAGATTTATACTTGAGATTCTGGAAGAGCGAGAAAAGGCAGAGAGATCATCGACGCCTACCCGCCAGAAGTCGCATGCCACTACCTACAGTGCCATGTCGCCGGACGTTGATGATGAAGCCACGGTCCAGGACCGCATTGAACAACTACTTCGCGATGGCCGCAATTTTGTCAATGCGGACGAGCCATTCGCAGAGAAGTGGGATTCTGGCCAACATAGTGGCGGGCACGATGACATCTCTATCGACTTCACGCCGCTGAATACTTACCACTTCCGCTTGATTGCGCCACAGGTACAGCTTCAGAGCGAAAAGAACTCCAAGTCCGCAGTCTTAGTCACGGCGAAGGGCATGCAGCTCAAGGTTGTGCAAATCATGGAGAAGGACAAAGTCGACGACGACGTCAGTGGACTGGTCCAGCGTCGTTTCAATGCTGCTGCGGACAGTTTGCAGATGTTCGTCACCAGTACGAAGACGTTCACGACTGAGTATCTGCACTTCTACTCAGCCAATCGATATGGCGTCAAAGCTGGCACGTATTGGCCTCCGTGGGTCCCCATGGAAATCATGTTCGAGTTCCAGACCAATCCGTACGGTTTCAACCGTGTGGTCCACCGAACATCTGCCAGCCTGAGGTTTGATAAGTACAACACTCTTCGCCTGAAGTACAACGATGACATCTCTGGTGGTGAGCCGAAGACCGCCGAAAGCGCTGAAGAAGCAGAGAGTCGAATGGATCACGTCTGGCTGGAATTCCCACACTTCCGAGCGATTTGTGACTCTAACCAATACTTCGCGCTTTATATTATTGTGATGGATCTGCTGCTTTACAATGAGCCTCTCGAGAAGACGCGTAGCGAGCGCCTCGAGAAGATCATGTTGGCATCTGACTTCAGTGACCTATCTGGTGCCCCAGAGATGGTGCAAATGCTGCAAGACCGAATCCGCCAACTCGAAGAGATCAAGCTGCACTTCCAAGTCAACGAGAAATACCTTGATCGTCAAGGATGGAAGGATCGTATTGCCATGGACCAAGACCTTGCGAGCTGTGAAGATGAGCTGTTCTTCATGATGAAAGCCATTACCACATCCCAGCAGCACGAAGAGAATCCTCGAGGCACGGATGATTCGGCGGGAATGCTACATTTGCATGTTGCATCGAAGGAGCTCGCCTGGCATCTGATCAGAGACAAGAGCGAGTCGCTTATGGAGCTTCAGCTCAAGAATGCCACGTTCGATCGAACTGACAACTATGACGGGTCGAACTACAACAGTATGGAAATAGGCTTAATCAATGGCTATAACCTGCTTCCGGATGCGCTTTACCCAGAAATCATTGCGCCCTTCACGGATGAAAGTAAAGGAGGTCGCAGGTTAGGCAACACGAAGATGTTGCGTGTACATTGGCTCATGCTCGAAGCCATTGCCGGTATCCCGGTCATGGACTACTTCGAGGTAGACTTGGTTCCACTCAAGCTCCAGGTCGAGCGGGAGGTCGCCAAGAAATTGTTCGAGTATATCTTCCCGGGAGTTGGTGGCAATGCTTTTGATGGTGGTGGCTTCTCGCCCTTCATGGTCAAGAACATGTTGCCAACGCAAGAGGAGGAAGACGAATCTGGTGAAGCAGGACCACAGGACTCGCAGTCTGTACTTGGAATCGAATCCCCAGATCCGAGTAACTACTCCGGTGAGCGTACCGGTCCAGGCTCCCTTGAGCAACGTATGAAGCCAACACTTTCGCTGGGCAAGCGGAAGATGAGCAAGAACGATCGAGGTCTTGGAATTTCCAACGCGAACCACAACAGCAGTCTTCATGGCTTTGCGATTTGGCAGCATTCGAACAAGTCGCAAGAAGGGAACAAGCGATCATTTGCTTTACGACAAGCCCTATCACAAACGAACCTAACACCTATGGCGAGGTCGCCTAGTGAGCGCTCTCTAAGTACAATGCGTAGTACTGCCGACAGTGCAGATAGTGACAAGCGCGTACCGGGACGCGCAAACAGCCACGACAAGAAGAAAAAAGACAAGAACAAGTCCAAAGAAGCAACGTCGGACGACCTGACGCAGATGATGACCAGGGCGTCCAACTACATGACATTGGCTTACGTCAAGATACCTGGTATCGTGCTGTGTCTGTCGTACAAAGGACAGGGCAAGCGAAACATCGAAGACGTGCACGGCTTGGTCTTCAAATTGCCCACGCTAGAATATCGCAACAAGACCTGGTCGAACCTGGATTTGGCGTTGCAGATCAAGAAAGATCTCATTCGATCATTGATCAGCCACACAGGCGCTATCATCGGTAACAAGTTCAGCCATCACAAGCCAAGTCGACAACAGCAATCCCGATTGAGGGAGCTCGCGAACAGAAGCACGTTCATGAGTCCCAGCGCCAGCGAAACGAAGCTTCTCCCAGGCCCGCCAGACTGGCCATTCCGCAGTACAGACGCAAATGGCTCCGAGACGGGTAGCATCCAAAATGAGAGCCTTGACGAGCCCTCACGTCGGCCCTCTAGCGCCAGGCCGCCTAGTAGTAACCTGGCGAGTAGCGTGAGCTTCACTACCTCGTCGCCTTCGCAGTCAGTCAGCGAGCCTAGGTTCTCGGAGGACGCACCGCCGGACTTTGTCATGAACGGTAGCAGCGTCAGCGAGCAGAACACCCCACAGCCGACGTCGCGTCCATTGCCTCGAGCCCTGCATAACAAGGCCAATAGCGATGCAGAGGGTAATCGTCCTCGGGCAACGTCAATCACCAAACATCTATCTGGCTTTAGCGAACGTCTGCGGCAACGCCAGACCACGAATGGCAGTCACGTTGCAGAGGGCTCAGCGGAGGACAACGAGGAGACGAAACGCAAGAGTAAACTTCTGCTTGGACCGCAGAAACTCTTGGGTCGCTTTAGAGACTGATGTTGTGGAAGCAGTTTCTTTCACGTCCTTTTTGTTTGATTGCATTCCATGGTATAGGGAGGCGGCATAGAGATTCGTGATACCCTCGGAGCTAATATTCCTTTCCAACACATGCGGGATTACAGGACAGTTGTAACAAGACGCAGAGACGCCGAGGCTCTTCCAAGAGAGAGCGGGCAGGGCAAGTCTATGATGGGGCGGCTGTTTGAGCTTAGAACTCTTTTGTCACTTTTACAGCTTCGTGAATTTGTACATACCTTTGATGTATGGTATTATTCTGACGTGTCAAGCCTACCTTCCCATGGTGTGCCTCGCACTCACAATCGCTCCCTCTTCTTCCTCACCTCGTCCACTTCCTCCCTCCTTAACCCTGAATCTCCTCCACCTTCTCCCCAGCATCATCCGGCAACTTCACCATCCCATCCTGCGTAATAGTCATGACATGCTTCCCCTCAAGACTCTACAGCTTACTATAAAAGGAGCCCCTCGATCCACTACACCTCGTACACCACTCCTCTTCCACAAACCACTTACTCTCCTCCGGACCCAGATCGTCTCCAAAATCAATCTCCTCCACATTCGGATGGAACATCACCTGATGCACCCGACTTCTCTCATGGCAGTGTAGATCCCACCGATCTCCTTGGCGTTCGCCATGATGAAGAATTTTTTTCCGGTCTGAAGTGAGCCGCTGTGCGCAGAGGTGCATTTTGGGATTTTTTTTCTGCTGGGATTGTCCCGATGGAGCGGTAGAAGATGAGTTGGCGCCGGTCGAGGGGATGTTTGCGAGCGTTGTAGGCTGATGTGTCGGCGAGGCGGGTGTCGAGTCCGGGAAAGGGATCGTTGGGTTTACCTGCGGCGACTTCTTCACAGTACTAGGGACGTCGTAGCTGGGTTATTGGGGAAAGTGTGCGGGCTTCGTGTCGTGTCGTGTAATGAAGCTTTGCATTCGTCCCAATGTTGATACTGTATTGGAGGTCTAGGGGTCTGTCGTCAGGTTTCTTGAAGATACAGGTACCGGTGAAATTGAAGCCATTTGCCTCCTCTTTGCGAGACGTTGACAATGCGGGTGATCTGCTGTCTCGAATTGTTTGGACGTGATATGTGAGTGGGAGGGCGGGGATGTCCGGTGCAATGAAGTCTCCTGAGACGTTCTACAGGAGGTCGGCCATCAGTATATTATATGTGGTTGGTACTAGCTCTTTGCGCGGGCGAAATATGCCAACGTTGCCTCATGAGACGCATTGACTGCCAGCGCAAACTGTGACATACATACACTTGGTCGGAAGCTTTCAGCAACAGTCAAGCATGCCGCGCAGGCCGCCTGCATGTAGACATGGCCTCGATACGCGAGTCCTGGTTTACCTACCGGAGCGCCTGGTGCAAAGGGTAGATCCATGGATCTGAAGCTATCTTTGGATAGAGGCTCAACCTTTATGAGCTGCTCGAACTGTATGGGCTCGTTCCCGTGGTGCGGTGGAGGCATTATTGATCAAAGATATACATGCCCAGATCTTCGCACAATCACTGCTTCAAGCAAATGCAGCTTGAGGTTCAAGAAAGATATCGAAGCTCTTTGAGGTGGTACCTCGGCATCAAGCTCTGCATCAGCGCGAGCTTGACTCATTGCCCACACTGCATTCCGTTCACAGCTTGAGAAATCGCGGCGCCAGCGCCACAAATTAAAGCAGTGCAGAGACTGAGGCGGTGCGGTGCGGTGATGCTATTGCTGGCTGCCAGGCATGCATGCGTTGTCCGTGAGCTTGGCCTGGCCGTTCGTGGACAGCCTCCTGACTGGAGAACCGACACTTGCGGACGGTGTCAAAATCATCTGGACGTGCTCAAGCGGATACTCACAGTGATTTCCGTACTTCGGACCTTTCGGACAGGCTCAGACCTCAGCATCTTTACTTGTCAAGATGTCAGTCCTCGCGCCGCCTGCCAGCTTGGGCTTCGAGTCAGCGTATAAGGCCAAGACGAAGTAGATAGATCTCTACAGGCATCGAAGTCATCGATCCGGGACGATCAGCCCGGTTTATTTGACAGCTGCTCAGCTTCACGAAGTTTGGCAGTGAGCTTCCTGTGTGCTTTGCTCTTCGTATGCGCCTGCCACTGCTCGGGTGTGACACAGGTCACGTTGCAAGCTGAGCAATGTTGCTTAATCCACTTCTCGGGCTTCGCAGCAAGATCATACTCTCGAGTAGGCTGAAGCAATTCTTTCGCTACTTCTGACATCGACGCAGGCTGTGGCATTTCTTCGCCACGTAAGAATCGACCAGCTAGTGTAGACGCTGGCTCTATAACATCGGCCTGGAATCGATTAACATCGGAGCCGTCCAGAAGGTATAGACTCTCGGTTGATCCAGAATCTGCGAGGGCGTTGACGAGCTTGATGCGAATCCATCTCACCTGTCGCTTGGCGTATTGGCGCGTGGCGATCTGAGTCCTCTCGACACCGTCAGCTTTCATCTTTTCGAGCCTCGCTGCATTGACAGATGTGTCTCCTCGTGCGTGGATAAAGTCCTTGAACTCTTTGTAGCCAATGCTGACCCATATGCCGCGCGATTCGTCTACTGAAACCTCACGCCGAGCCTGTTCGGTAGCGAAGGCGTCCAGCATCTCAACCTCCTGCAAGAGCCCTCGGTCGAGCATTTTGTCTACACGCTTGTTCAGTCGTGCACGCAACGTCTCTGTCTCGGCGTGAACCCAGAGCAGTAGTGTTGGGAACCGCAGGCCACTTCTCTGCGGTCCATCGCCGTCCTGAGTATGCTCCTTGATAGCTCGCTGATCGGCATAGAGCTCTGACGCTGGTCTCCCCGTCTGAAGGTATATCTCCAGACTCCTTTGTATCTTGCGCCTGTCGTTGGGATGCCATCGATCTGCCATGACCGGGTCGACCTTCTTCAACTCTTCAAGCAAGACTTCCGTCGGTTCCTGCAGTACGGGCCACTTCTTGGACGTGTCGGCAACGAAGTCGACCTTCTCCTCTGTCTCGTCCTCTGCGAGTCGGTCGTGGAACAGCAAGCTCTGAGTGTAGTAGTGCGTGCCTCCAACCAGGATTGGCAATCGACCTCTGGACGTGATCTCCTCAATCGTCTTCAGCGACTCGCGGACGAATGTGCTCACGACCCATGTCTGCTCGTGCAACCCTATCCGTCCCAGCAGGTGATGCGGTATGCTCTGCTGCTCTTCCGGCGTGATCTTGTTCGTAATGATGGGCAGGCCGGCATATAGCTGCATCGCGTCTCCGTTGATAACCTCGCCATTGTATCGTTTCGCGATCTCAACCGCCAGCTGCCTGCTGTGGTCAGCATCTCGTATCTCGCGTGCTGTGTTGGATGAATCGTACTTCGGATTTGCCTGTGCCCGTGGCGCCAATAACGGCGACCAGGGGATTGCGTGGAGGTGTCCGGGTCATCATCGCGAACGTCCTCTTCACATACATCAATTGCAACATCAAGCAGTCAGATCATGCTGATGTTGGTGCACGCAGATCGCGAATAGATCGCGCAGAGCTAGAACTAGCCGACCCAAATAAAGCGCCGATCTTCGGTCGATAACGAGCTCGTCATTACTCAAAGGATATATCCAGACGAGCCAATTTCTCGCTCACGCCTTACAACAAGAAACGAAGCGCCCTATCACTTCCGCAAGGGATAGAAAGAGACAATCATTAAGCATACCTGTCGCTCTCCCGCTCTTAACCTCCTTCTCACACACAACCACACAGCCCACCATGGCTCCCGTAGCACCCAAAGGTGCCCCCTCAATCAAGACCAAGGATCTTTCCTACGCTTTCCCTGACGGTAGCAGCGGTCTGTCTGACATTAACATTGACCTTCCCGGCGGCGCCCGCTGTCTTCTCATAGGCGGTAAGACACCACCCTTCCCTCCCTCTCCTCTTCTACACGGAATGCTAAATCCTCAGAGCAAATGGCGCGGGCAAGACAACTCTCCTCCGCCTCGTCTCCGGCAAACGCATGGCACCAGCCGGCACCGTGAGCGTCGCGGACATTGACCCATTCACCACGGGTCTCGAGGGCGTGACATATCTGGGTCTGGAATGGGTCTTGAACCCGATCGTCCGGAGCGATATTGGAGTTCCCGAGCTTCTGAAGTCTGTGGGAGGCGACCATTACCCAGAGCGTCGTGATGAGCTGGTGAGGATTCTGGACGTGGACCTGTCATGGCATTTACACGCCGTCTCTGACGGCGAGAGGCGTCGAGTACAACTCTGCATGGGTCTTCTCCGACCCTGGACAGTCCTACTTTTGGATGAGATCACCGTCGATCTGGACCTCCTCTCCCGGCACAATTTCCTCCAATTCCTGAAAAAGGAGACTGAGACGAGGGACTGCACGATCGTGTACGCTACGCACATTCTAGACAATTTGGCGCAGTGGCCAAGCCATTTGGTGCATATGTCGCTGGGAAAGGTGAAGAAGTGGGGACCTATTGATACGTTTGAGGTGCCGAGGACGGACGGTGGTGAGGAGGGGAATAGTCGATTGGGGCAGTTGGTTATGAGCTGGTTGAAGGAGGATTTGGCGGAGAGGGGACCGAGGAATGCGAGGAAGGCGGAGGGGTTGAGTTATCAGAATCTTGAGGGCAAGGGAGGGTATGGTGCTGAGAGCAAGAAGTGAGGGTGGGGGGGGGGGTTGATTTGAGGATGCCAGCTGCGCTCAACAGTAGCTGGAGGTTATTCTGCGCGTGGCTTCATCGCAGGATTAGCGAGGTGTTCAACAAGTAGACGTGGAAAGTGTTATCTTGGTGCGTGTTTACATCTGACTATTATCTCACGAACGTGATGCGAAGAGAGTATCGCCACGTTGAGAAGAGAGTTTTGAACTGAAACTTGCAGAAATAGTACGTACTACCACATTTCTAGGACTTCATAAATCATGATATGATGCTGTCGCATACCCAACGCCCGCTAATCAAGCAACGCACCGCCCATACCCATAGCATTCCGAGATGCTCGGTACCTCGCACTGGCCGTGACATATACATAATCGAAGTGATACTTCGTCTACCACTTGCCGCCGTAAGAGCTGCCGCCATGTGGCTTGTTATGTCTGTCCTTGAGCTTATCCTCACCCTTCGAGCCGAGGAAAGCACCGGCGAGGGCGCCGATGATGCCGTGACCTGCCTTGTGACCGAGCAGACCGCCTCCTATACCGCCTGCCACAGCGCCCATGAAGCCTCGCTCGCCCTCTTGTGGATTGTTTGGGTCGGCTGGATCGCGGGTGTAGCCGTACGGGTTGGAAGGATCAGAGCCATTGGGTGGCTGCTGGCCGTAGTGCTGTTGTGGCTGTTGTGGCTGCTGCTGATCGTAGCCGCCGTAGCCCTGTTGCTGGCCATACTGAGACTGGCCATATTGAGGCTGGCCACCGTGCTGGAAGCCACCCTGTTGTGGCGGGTAGCCGCCGCCTTGCTGTTGCTGACCTCCGGTGTAGTCGGGCGCTGGAGGGGCACCGTATCCTTGGTATGGCTGCTGCTGTCCGTAGCCTTGTCCTTGCGGTGGGTAGTTCGCATCGTAACCGCCATATTGTTGCTGCCCATAGTTCTGTTGGCCGTAGTTCTGTTGACCGTAGCCTTGCTGGCCGTAGCCACCTTGGTTGTCGTAAGGACCACCGGACATGATTGCTTCTCTTGATGTGTGTCTTGTGTGTGGGATTGTTTGCGCTTGAGCTTTGTTTGCTGAGATGAAGTAAGATCGTGAAAGAGGAACAACAGTGAAGAAGATATAGTTAGGGCGATCATATGAGGTGGTCAGTCGGGCCTGACAAAGGTACACCCCCTCGGCAGCTGAACACCTACTCAGCCTCTTGCGACTTTGACGAGCAGTGCCCCTCGGTGTCGTCACTTCCGTTCTTTCCCGCGGTAAGTACCAA
The DNA here is from genome assembly GCA_001297265.1 of Mycosphaerella arachidis. NCBI lineage: Eukaryota > Fungi > Ascomycota > Dothideomycetes > Mycosphaerellales > Mycosphaerellaceae > Mycosphaerella > Mycosphaerella arachidis. The sequence continues at coordinate 771,344 of LIHB01000002.1, forward strand.
GACAGGCAACTTTCTTGCCCGCCACTAAGCTTAGGCAGCTACGTGAAATATTGACGGCAGCTAGCTACCCGCCCACGCCGAACTTCTGCTATCCTCGCCACACTGCTCGTTGTCCTGCCTTTTTGTTTACAGGTGAACTTCCGCTGAACTGTGTACCGGTGGATGTAGAGGTTGGAGGATCAAACGTACGGCGACCAACGAGAGCTGAAGGAAGTAGAGGGGGGGGGGGGGAATGGTCGTGGAGGTTGCACGTCATCAGGGCGCAAGACTTCACTTCGCCACCATCTTTGAGCTGATGAGGGCGAAGCAGGCCGAGCATCCGATGGTTTGTTTGTACCTGCGCCATCATGATCCATCATCGTTGGTTCGCGGCGGTCATGCAGTCCGACCTCACGCTTCTGCTGCATCGTCTACAAATGGCCTCTCACCAAACATGAATCCTTATCGATATAAACTGTCCCACTTATATAAGCATCAGAGGCCTAAGCAAGTTGCCATCGATATTATTCGAGTTTTAAGTCGTAGTTAGGTCTCCAAATTCGAGGCCAGGCTATCTTGTTGTATTAAATAGTGAGCCCCCTCCAAATGTATCCATGTATGCACTCCTGGCAGATCGTGTTGCAACTTCCGTATTGCTTCTCGTCGCCGAGGTTTGCTGCGTGCAATTTCCTCGTTAGGAAGAGATCCTCGTGCTACACGTAGCATTCTCGCGTATCGCCCGTCGAACAATATAGCCAAGGTCCACAGTCCCACATCGCGCGCGATTGACCGCCATGCACATGTGCAATGCAATATAGGTACTCGGGAGCATGTCGCGTGGCTCGCAGAGCCATCCGGGGAGCAAAGCACCAACGTGAAACGCCCTTGTTATGCACACCGCTCGAAGCTCACAACCACAACACCAGCACCAACCTTCTGCGCATATGCGATATGCGGACCACTTCAATAAAAACGGTTCGGCAGCTGTCACAATCTGCTTCTTGAACCTTTCCCTACTGCCCATCTACACAAGCCTCGCCCCGATCGCCTCTTCTGACCATGAGGCTGCAGTAGCGGCTCATCTGCTGGGAGGACCTGGCCTTGCGTTTCAGGGAGAGGGTCACTAAACACACCGTCTGCCGGAAGCACAAGTATGGGCCGTTAGCAAGCCCTGAGGCAATTCTACACCTCCACCACGCTTCATCCTTGCGGCCACTCCAGTGCTACCTTATCATATCCTTGGCTGATGCCGCCGTAGCTACCCTCTCGCACCTTTGGCGGTAAGGATTATGCCCGTCACAAGCTCATCTAGATGGTCTTGTGTGGTAGCTACACCGTAAGCTTAATAAACGGCACTTCCTTGACCTCGTCCGCGTTATTGCTTCCGAGAATGTCTGGCACCTTGCTGGATGCCGCGCTCTGACACACTTATGGGACGTGCAATCCTTCAAAACCGCTGGATCGAGACAATGAGTGCGAGACACAAAGACTTCACATCGACACGACGCAGAGCGCTTCAAATCCATCCTGTCTACTCCCTCGTCTAGCAGCTCGATCTCAACACTAATATTCGATCGCGCGTCCTAGCCATCCACTCAGTGTGACATCTGCAGACCTGATATCACGACGTTTGACCAGATTCTTGATATACAATCGATCGATCGGCCCTCGTTCGGCTCATGGCTAGCACCGACGGCGAAACGTCGTCAGGCTTCGCAACATATTCCACGCCGGCCACTACGAGCTCGGTGGTCACGGCTACCTCGACCATCCCATCTGCGAGCAGCACTCCAACAAATGGCGATGCCTATGCTGGGCAGCCGAAATCCGGCGATGAATACTCGTCAGTATTATCTAGCAGTGCTACGAAGGTAGTTCTTTGTACTACAACCATTGGTACGATCTTCACCTGGTTCATTGGTCCTGGCTAACATGATGTAGGAGGCACAATCATTCTAGCACTACTCATATATGCACTGTGGCGGAAACATAGAGGCGCATCATATTCTGAGATAGTTCGCTTCCGACCAAAGTCCGATCAAGATATGACCGGACCTGGATCGTCAAAAGAACGCCTGACGGCGCTCCCCACATACCGCCACAAGCGCTTCTCAGCGAGGTCTTCAAGACATTCAATATTAGGCGCGCCCAGACCACCGACGAAGAAAGTCTCAAATGGATCATCTCTGGCAAAGGAATTCCGTCCACAAACACCAGAACCATTGGTGCCTTCGAGGCCAACAACATCGAAATCAGGCAAGACTCTCCGTCAGAAAGGCTCCCGAACATTCCTGAACGCCACACCACCACGACCATCAACGAGTGAGCCAGAAAAGTCGCGTACTGGTACTCATCGACCAAGCGTGGACTTACCCGTCACGGGCCACTTCATCCACTCCAAGACTTCGTACCACAACATGAAGCAAATGGATCGTCCATCAACCGCACCGAAACAGCCCCCGTTCGTACCCAACCCACGTCCTGACCCTCACCTCGAAGCCCTCGACGCACCCGACCGCTGGAGCTGGACCAACTCCCAAGCACCCCCAACCCCACGAATAATCCCACCAGGCCGCCTATCCTTCTCAGCACGGAGCATCCGCTCCATATCATCCTGGGTAACAGCCGGCAGCAAGAAAAAGGACGACGAGCCCAAAATGCCCTCACCCCTGCGACCCAAACCCAAACGGCAAAGATCGCGGCAGGAGCTCTTGAAGAATCAAGCTGTGCAGCCGGTCTTGGCGCCACCACCGGCGAGGAACACAGTATCGAAATGGAATGGCCACGGGCGCGTAGGGAGTCTTTCATCGATCTTTAAGCCGAATCCGCATTCTCTGATCCCTGCGCCTTTGAGTCCGACGTCGTTGGAGCTGAGCGCTGGGACGCTGGGGAGTATTGAGATGGCGCAGAAGACGTGAAGGAGCCGAAGAGGTGGGATGGGATGACGAGGGCTGCGGGAAATCTGCTTCTGACTACACCCACCATTGCAAGATGGCATGGCGCGACGGACGCAGGAAGTCGGATCTGCTGGCTGGAGATGATGGCTGAGGAGAGTTAGCGCGGCATTGCTCCACCATTACACCTACTCTTTCGGACACTTTGTAGATGTTGAGATACCCAATAGTCAGCGTAGTGCAGCGTTTGATAGCGAGAGGACGCTCTTTGGGAGGCACTTGTGGGTGCACGAGTAGCACGAGATAAGGCGATGACTTCTGGCTCAATCACAATCGACCAGAACTAAGCAGTAGTACAGCATCGGCGCTTACTTACAAAATTTCCGATTCTGTGAGAAAGGGTAGCCATTGTTTGGAAGGCACTTTTTCATGTCCTAGGTAAATGCTTGAGGTTGACCGTCCTTGCTGAATCCCTGCAATCAGAGCTGCTGTTCTTGCAGGTTACTCCTGCCCAGTCGCTACGTATTCCATTGCCCGTGTGATCTGGACGAACTGTACTTTCCATTATGCTCGCTGGCGTTCATACACTCATAAGACAGCCGTTACTTGAGCTCAATACGTCTAATATCGAGGTGGAGGAGGTGGACCGCCGCCGTACTGCTGCTGACCAGGGTAGACTCCAGGTTGCTGACCGGGTGGTGGGGGTGGGCGCCCATATTGGCCTTGACCTTGTTGCTGACCATATTGTGGCTGTCCGCCGTACTGGCCTGGTGGTGGCTGCTGGCCATATCCACCTTGCTGACCGTAGGGAGCTTGGCCTGGTGGTGGGCCTCCATAACCTTGTTGCGGTGGTTGGCCGTACTGACCAGGAGGTGGTGGTCCTCCGTAGCCTCCTGGCGCACCGCCGCCTGGAGCCATGTGTGTCTTCTCGTCCTTAGTGTCGTAGCTTGGATCGATCGCGCCGAGGATGAGCTTTATCATCCAGAGGTCAGGAGTCAAGTCGACTGGTGGCTGAGCTCTCGCCATCTCCGCAGATTCGTTCTCATAGTTGGACGTGCAGTCAACCATGCGACCGACCATTGGGTCATTGTCGAGCTTAGCGAGGAACTCGGTGGCCTTCTGGTCGTTGCCAACTTGGGCAAATTGGAATGCAACGGCGCCGGTGCCATAGCGGGAGCGCTGAGCGGCCTGGACAGCATACTGAACCGTCTCGACCAAAGTGTTCTGGTTCTCGCCAGCTGGCTGACCGTCCGTGATACTAAGGATCAGAAGCGGCTTGCGCATTTGGCCATTGAGCTTCTGAATTAGGATTGGGTCAATGACCTTCTTGCGCAACTCGGTGCCGAATGGAGTGAGACCCTTGTAACGTTTGCGCGACAGGATCTGCTCGACCTGCTGTTCGCTGCGGATGCCAGATACCTCGTTTGGTGGGAGGTCCTCGTTCATGAAGCGCAAGTCGATACCGTCATCATCGAACAGCGTGGCAGCGAAGACAGCTCGTTGCAAGATAAGCTGCAGGTCCTTGATACGCTCTCCGTTCTCCTCGAAAGACATCGATCCACTGTCATCAACGTAGATGATCACATCGTACAGGGCCAGTCGCACGATATCGTTTGCAATCTCTTTCTGAATGCGCCACGCCTGACAGAGTCGATCGACCGACTGCGCAGCACGAGCTGCGATCTGAGGCAGCATCTGTGCGCCTGGTGTGCCTGGTCCGTAGAATGCCTGCAACTGCTTCTCTTGAACGGCGCGCTCGAGCTCGCGCTGGTAGCCCTGAACGTCGGCCGGACCGCTCATACCTCCCTGAGGTGGGGCGCCGTAATGCTGTAGACCTGGAGGTGGTTGCTGTCCGTAGCCAGGAGCGCCGCCCGATGGAGGCGCGCCATATTGGCCTTGCTGGCCTTGCGGTGGTGGAGGTCCGCCCTAAAGAGGATCACTTGTCAGCTGTGCTCATGCATTGTTTACGCAATGTCATCGATGTCACGAACGTAGCCGCCGTAACCACCTTGCTGCTGTTGCTGCTGGTAGGGCTGGGATGGGTAAGGCGCAGGACTATATGGTTGTTGCGGTTGGCCGTAAGGCGATGGTTGACCTGGATATGGGCTAGTCCCTCCCTGTGGTCGCGGTGGCGGTGGAGGAGGTCGCTGATATCCTTGACCAGGCGCGGGCGAGTCGTAGCCTGGTTGACCGTAGCGTTGTTGTTGTGGTGGATATCCTTGTTGTTGTTGATATGCACCGCCTGGCTGAAGAGGTGCTGGAATAGCCGAGGGCGGACCTTGCCCTCCGGCAGCGAGTCGAGATGCGAGAGGCATGCAGGGTGTTTCGTGTGTGTCGGGATGGTGTAGGATGCAAAGGCCACAAAAGTGTCGCAAGTGTAGGGGCAAAGAATGAAAGAGCGGCGCAACGACTCACCTGCTGCTGTCCACCCGGGTAAGCTTGGTACTGCTGGTTTTGGCCGGGCTGTGCACTTATGATGAGCAAAAGCTTTCGAGCGCGTCACATGCTCGTTTCGTCACTTACGTATCCGCCTTGCTGCTGCCCGCCCGGCGGCGCACTGCCATAGTTTGCTACTGCGGCAGTGCCTCCCTCTAAATTCAACGTCAGTAGATCTCCAAGACATGCGGAGGTGCCAAGAGCTTACGAGCGGCTGCGAGCTTCGATGCCAACTCGATTCATTGTCAGCATGTGTGTTCTCATCGTTGTTCTCTTTGAGAGATATGTTTCTGAGTGATGTCAGCGGTTCCCCGCCGCGGGGTAGACTTACGCCCATTGCTGCTGTTCTTGCTGGAAGTGTGTTGGGGAAATGTGTGTTGATGAAGTCGAAGTGAAGGTGGGCACGTCGGCAAGGGAGATATCGTGCCTTATGAGGTGTCTGTTCGTTGCAATGCGGAGCATCAGTTTCAGCTGAGATGATTCTTCTGCAGACGGTTACAGCGAAGCTATCAAGCTAGCGAGCACAGCCACACACACAGTTCGATGATGTTCAGGGCCCAGCACGCCGACCCCACTCTGCATCGTGCCACGTGTAACGGCTTTGCTCTCATTCTTCGCGCTGGACGTCACTTCTTCTGTGATACATGATATGGTGGTCGTGATAACAGCAGAGCCTCGAGTCTGCTGTGTGAGCGGCATCAACGACGATTGTAGCATCTGGTTGGGAGAGCTCGGAGCTGATAGCTGATCTGATTGCTACTACAAGTACAGCTGCCTCTAGACAACCCGTGCACGATTGGAATCGTGACTCTGGGGCAGTCAGCGCCGCGATGATCATGCGTGGCCCCTGATAGAGCTTCCAGTCGAGTCGTGAGCTGGCAGCGTAGCAACAGTTCCCGGAGTTGAAAGTCCGAGGCAAGACCTGGACAATCGTTCATAGATATCGTTGACATGGCATTTCTGGCCTTGACGTGCGCATTGACTGCGCATAGGTGGTTGGCATCATCGAGAGACGGTGGGCCTTCGTTCAGCGCTGGACCGGCTGACTTATCATGCAGTACAGCTTGATAGCAGCTCCCTCATCATCACGGGTCATCTCCTTCGCCAGCTGGAAACCCATACGCTGGTATATAGCCATGTCTGGTTCTGCTCTGCTGCTCTCCAAGTAGCACTTTCGGGCCTCTACAATGCTTGATCCGCGACGTGTTTGAACAAGAGCTTGCTAACGCCCTTGCCTTGTGTCTCCGGCAACACGGTGACGACATTGCAGAAGTAGTAGCCTCTCTCATCTGTCCACAGCACCTTCTGAGCCTCTGTGAGCCTTCTGCCAGATGTAACATCGTCTAAAATTGAGACCGCCCCGACCGTGCCAGAGGTTCATCTTAACCTGCTCTAACCATAGCCACCAGCTTCCAAGATAGTCGCTCCAGGTTTGTGGTGCCGATGTGTTGATTGGAGCCAGCCAGCATGCGACTCTGAGAACCTTTCCAGATGGGTCGTCTGTGGCCTTAGCTACGTGAAAGAGAGCATACTTCATGCCCCCTCTGCATCGAATGCCGAGAGTGACTGAGTTGCGCTTGAGCGAAAAGTTGTTTCGATCATTGGCGATCCAGTTGTTGTAAGGATCATCTCTGAAGGCGATCTTACTCTTCAAGTCGGGTGACTTCGATCGGCATGGTTGCTTGAGACCGTGAGACCGGAGCAGCATTTGCTTCCAAACGCCGATATCAATGGCATGTTCTCAGAGCTGCACAAGAGAGGCGCGCCTATCGCGTTGTGCAGCCTTATTACGTGAGATATTGGTGGATGTTATGCAGGTGCAGACAAGGTCAAGCTTGAAGTCGAGCTCCCGAAAATCAATCTTCTTTTCCATGTGACTCGACTGCGCTATCTCTCTCACACTCACTCAACAAGCTGATGAGACTCTCTGCAATACTGTTGCGACCATCGCCGCGAGTACTCGAGTACCTCGTATGCAAAGGGCGTATTCCCGCCTCGAGTATGGCCGTCGTTGCTGTGGAAGAAAAGAAGGAGGATCCAGAAATTCTCGCGCCTCCTCCCAAAGTCGCCATCACGCCCTGCGATCCCTGGCCACGGCCATACATCCTCGATGGGACACTGCGCAGAGTCGCGCCATACCACTTCACATACAACACGTTCTGCAAAGAGAGATGGCGAGGACGCGAGATTTTGGAAATTTTCCAGGATGAGTTCAGAGATCGGTCCGTCGAATACTATGTATGTGCAAGGGGACGGAGCACAAACCAGGACATTCGCCTGACTGACACGTATAGCAAGGTGCGATCAAAAGCGGCGCTATTCACCTGAACGGCAAGCCAGTCCCGTCGACCTCGACGAAAGTCAACAACGGCGACATCATCAGCCACACCCTCCACAGACATGAGCCTCCTGTCACAGCACAGCCGATCGGTGTCGTGCACGAGGATGAAGATGTGGTTATCATCAACAAGCCTGCTGGTGTTCCAGTGCATCCCGCCGGACGATACAACTACAACTCGGTCGTTGAGATTATGCGCGCAGAACGAGGACATCAGTTCAACCCCTTGCCATGCAACAGACTAGACCGTTTGACAAGCGGCGTCATGTTCATCGCGAAGCACAAGAAAGCGGCGGAGAGGATCACGGAGCAGCTCATGGGTAGGACAATGCGCAAAGAGTACGTTGCTAGAGTCATTGGAGAGTTTCCAGATGGCGATGTTGTGTGTGAACAGCCGATTCTACAAATCTCTCCAAAGCTCGGCCTCAACAGGGTGCGGGCCAATGGAAAAGAGGCGATGACTGTGTTCAAGAAGCTGGCATACTATCCGCCTCGCAATGGTCACGGCATCGGCTATAGCATTGTCCGTTGTCGACCATTGACGGGGCGAACACATCAGCTGCGCGTGCATCTTCAGTTCCTAGGGCACCCGATATCGAACGATCCAATCTACAGCAATCAGCGTGTCTGGGGTACAAACCTGGGCAAAGCGTCGAGCACTGGTGACGACGATGAGGACATCATTAGCAGGTTGTCACGCATGGGTAAAGAAGATGTCGCGGAGGCTGTCGCTTACCATGACGAGATGGTTGATGAGTACAATCGCAAAAAGGCAGAAAAGATGACAGGCGAGCTTTGTGAGATTTGCGACACCCCACTATATAGCGATCCAGGCGCGCATGAACTGGGCATCTATCTTCACGCCCGAAAGTACGCAGATGCGGATGGAGCATGGAGCTATGAGACGCCACTTCCAGAATGGGCACTACCGCCGCCAGGTTACGAAGGTCCCAAGGAAGCCAGTATAGAAAGCGATCCCCTGGCCATAGACGTGGAGAAGCTCACACTGAACGGCGTACACGAGAGCGAACAGAAAGAGGCTAATGCAGCTGCATGAGATGCTTCCCAAGACAGATGTCCTACAGCTGGTACTTTAGATCGACGGGCGCTGCCTCGCTCGTCAACATCGCCTCGACGATCTCGAGATCCGTCAAAGCCCCCTCGGCTCTTAAGATCTTCTCGGGCCTATCGTTCAGCAGACCTTTCACCCAAGCAGTAATATCTTGATGGACATTGCTAGTTGTGTCTGCAGCGTCAATCATGCTTTCTTTCCCGCCGACGGGCTTGACAGTCACCATCGAGATGAAGAATTTGGTAGAGACGGTTCCACCTTCGCAAGCCACACTGAAGTCTCCCTCCATGAAGGTGCTACCGAAGGAGATAGACACAGCTGCTACTGAGTCATTGTCAAGCTGCAAAAGTCGCAGCCAAGGTCTCCGCTGGAGGTAGGGGGGCCGCAATAGAGCTGGCGAAAGCTGAGACCCGCTTGACCTTTCCTTCACTGCCAAGGAGCTGACGAATTCCAGCTGCAAGATGCACTCCAGAGTCTACCAGGTATCCTCCTTGATACTCAGGCTTCTGGCGCCACTTGATTTTGGTGTACTTCCAGCCATCTGCTATGGAGATATGGATTCTTGCGTTGAGCATCTGGATCTTGCCGAGCGTCTGGACTTGCTCTGCTGTTTTGAAGAATGCATCGGTAAAACAGAAGTTCTCTGCAATACTGAAGGTGACCTTGCTTGCATCCATGTTCTTCTTGTGCCAATCTAAGAGCTCCAGTGCCGTAGCCATATCTTAGGCAAGCGGCTTTTCTGCGAGAACGTGTTTTCCTGCTGCCAGAGCTTGCTTGATGAAGGTCCGTGCCACCAGTATGGCGAGAGCAATGATGATCGCCTCAACATATGTCGTGCGAGCAGTTCCCGGTACTATCTCTCTGAGTCCGCAGAATACAGATCGACCCCGGCAAGGTCTTTCGAAGACGCTTGTGCAGACTTCAAGCTCCCGAAGTAGATGGCTTTAAGTCGAGGCCGTCACAAGCCTGGACAGCGGGAAGGCATTCATCCACCATGGAGATACCACTGCCAATAATTGCCACGCCGATCTTGCCGGCCTTTGCGAGGGAAGTGGCAACTGCAACAAAGCAACCAGCGAGATTGTAAGTGCGAGACGGCCTTTATATCTTTGCTTAACATTCTCAGCTCCGCTTCAGGGCTGTTCCCTTGCAGCGATTCAACATAGAGCATGACTTGTGCTCAGCTTGAGCCGCTGGGACAAGCTATGGCAGTCGTACTGCTAAAGCGAAACATTGAACGAGGCCTGAAGCGTGGCTTACACATAAGCATACGATGAATCCTGGGTGCAGCGCCGGTATGCTTTACAGGATCTGTGACAGTCATACGACATAGGCTGATATCACACAACGCTGCAGCATCACCGAAGCGTCACTATAGTATTGTTGCCCCCTCGAGCTGAATTCATCAGGATCACTGTTGCTCTTCTGGGCCAAATTTTCCCGTCGCTAGTGGGTGTCCTGCGGTAAGGGCCTTGCCGTGCGTGGCTGTTCCCATGCTCGCGGCAAACCTGAACATGGTCACCAATAAACTGGCACTATCGTCTGCTGGACTGCTACCACGATATCGAGTGCGGTCTCTTCATGCTATTCCCTTAACTTCTCACTCAGTGCTCCACGAATCTTGCGTACTCCTACTTCCTTCGCGTCGTTCGTCACCTGTCCCTACCACGCACATCAGATCACACAATACTTTCACATGCGACGTGCTGCCGCACGCTGAAGCCAACCAACAAAGATTTGTTCAAGTTGACTGCTCACAGGTTGCTGTTCAGATGCCATACATCGCCTGCGATAACCAATCAGCTATGACGGCGGCTAACGGATGTCCCTTCTCCCGCCACCTGTGCCCATCTCCATGGGAGTTCCCCACTATCCCGAACATCCATACCACGCCAAGGTATAGATAGCATTGTGCAAGCATCTGCGTCTGTAGTCAGGATAAAGCCTGCATGCCAAGTCGCCGACCACATGCCCAGGTCGGTGGGCATCAATGGCGTTATCGAAGCTCTCTGGCCTGGACTCATAAGCTTATGGAGGGGAGGCAACTGGAATGTCGCTGATATCTAGTCGTAGTGAATGGTCACACGTATGCTGACGCGGCAGACATTCTTCTGCATCTGCTCTCACTCCTTTCAACTTCGTCAGTATCTAGCTGGCTGAAGAAGTTGGTCGAGATGCGACACAGTTTGCAGACGAGCAGAACAAGTTTGCCTCTACATGCCCATCATACTATAAGGATCATGTCGCTGGACATGTCCCGAGAACATATTCTAGTGCTGCCCCAATAATGCATCCATCAAGGACGACTCCGAGGACTCGTTGTTGGCCAATCTCTGCCTCTCGCTAAGTAGATTAGCATCGAACCCCAGCAATTAGCATGAGTGCCATTCGGTATTATTTTGGTGGAGATACCCTGCATGCAATGAGCATATAATGCTCGCCTCTTGCGTGACGAACGTCGCAAGATAGGCGGAGCGTCTGCCGGCAGTTGCCAACCACGACGTCGAATGCATATCAAACAGGATCAGGACAACCGTCTGATTGATATATGCCTTGTCTCAGGAACCATCAAGGTCTTTTGAAGTCACGAGCATTCCAGCAGTCAATATGGCATCTTCCCCAGAGGCTGTGGTCCCTATAGAGGTCACCAAAGCTCTCGATACTTCCAAGGACACCTCGCTCGACGAGAAGAAAGCACCAATCGCTACTGACTTCGAACTCGTCACCTCAGAAAAAGATGGCTCAGTCGAAGTCGTATCCGAAAGCGACTACACCCCAGAACAGTACAAGAAGGTTCTCAGAAAGATAGGCACGTTGCCAACCCTCTCACGTCATTCCCTCCATAACCAACGAGACATTAACCTCTTCACTCTTCAGACCGCTTCCTCCTCCCCCTTATGTGGTTCTGCTACGGTATCCAACAAACCGACAAAACCGCATTAGGAACCCAAGCCATTTTCGGCCTCCGCAAAGACACACACCTCGTCGGCCAACAATACTCCTGGCTCACCACAATCTTCTACATCGCCTACCTCTGCGGCGAGTTCCCCTCCAACTTCCTCCTCCAGCGCTGGTCCCTAGGCAAATCTCTGAGTATCTACATGTTCTTCTGGGGCGTGGTTGTCACCTGCATCGGGGCCGCGCAGAACTGGAGCCAACTTATGGCTCTCAGAGCTCTCCAGGGATTCTTTGAGTGCACCATTTCTCCGGGGTTCGTTCTGGTTATTGGGAGCTGGTATAGGATTGAGGAGCACAGTTCCCGGACGTTGTTCTTTCAAAGTGCGAATGCGGGGTTTGGAATTATTGCGAGCTTGGTTATGTACGGTATTGGGAGTCATGCGGAGAAGCATGGTGGGTTGGCGGCGTGGAGGTGTATTAGTTTATTCCTCGGGGCGTGTACGGTGGTGTTGTCGTTGATTTGTTTTGCGCTGCTGGGGAGTCCGAAGGAGGTGTTCTGGTTGACGCAAGAGGAGAGGAGGATTGCGTGAGTGCAACCAGAACGCTTACGATGGTATTTTTGCTCACATGACCTCGCAGACAATCTCGTGTCGTTCAGAACAAGGCTGGCCGAGACGTGACTGGCGTCAAATGGACGTGGTACCAAGTCCGCGAGGCTTTCAGAGATCCTCAGCTCTGGTTCTGCATGCTTAACGCTTTCCTCTCGTCGGTCCCCAATGGGTAAGAACCTCGTCCCCCCCCCCCCCCCCATCCCATGATCCCTTTCGACACACTAACACCCCATCGCAGCGGCCTCAGCACCTTTGGCAGCATCATCAACCAATCCTTCGGCTTCACTGAACTCCAAGTCCTCCTCGTCGACATTCCTCGGTCCGTAGCATCCGTCCTCATCTTCGTCGCCGTCGGCTTCTACACCCGTAAGGTCCCCAATCGGCGACTGTTCATCATGGCCGCGGCCTGCGTGCCATCCTTCGTTGGTCTCCTAGCAATGTCCATGCTTCCCAATACCAAACATAACAAATGGACCAAATGGGGAATGTACTTCATCACCGTCCCCTTCGTGCTCGCAATGTTCCTTGCCTGGACACTGATCCCTTCAAACGTGGCTGGCCGGACGAAGAAGACGATTGTCAGCTCAGCGACGTTTGTCGGCTATTGTGTTGGGAACATGGTGGGCGCCCAGATTTTCAAGTCGGATGATGCGCCGAGGTATGTTCCCGGGACGATTGGGTCTTGTATTTGTTTAGGCGTGGAGGCTTTCTTGATTTGTGCTTGGAGAGGATATTATATGTGGCAGAATTGGAAGAGAGATAAGGCTGCTGCTGCCAGTGGGTTGAGTAAGGAGGAGCAGGAGAGGATTGGACGGGAGATGGGAGAGGCGAATATGACAGATCTCGAGAACCCGCATTTCAGGTACACCATGTGAGGGCGAGAATTAGAGATAGACCGAGTTTTTGCTCTCGATTTTGGCGGCAAGGTGATGCAAACGGCATGACTGCGTCAGCGAAGGCTAGGGCTGTCATTCGATCCTTCCTGGAGTCCACAGATGAGAACAATAATAGAGTAGATAGAAGCTGAAAAGAACAGCTGCAATGTGATCACCGGTCTTTGTATCATCACAAAGTTCTATGCGATTACTTTGACGGATACTCGTTGATAGTACGAAGGAAAGAGGAGGCAAATGAAGCTGCGAACGAAAGCATAGTTGCTTCCATACCATTCGAAGTTGACCAACGTCTCAGCGCGACGTCGATCTGATTAAGCGCTATAGTCGCGCAGTACAAAACCCGTGTGCTCCACGAGCTGCCCGCCCTACTCAAGGTCTTCTGGACGAAGTATAGTGACAACAGTAGTGTCCATGCCATGCATCTCCTTTGCAAAGCGGCAGTTCTCGCCATTGATACAACCAATGCCTCGCAAAGAGCCCTCAGTCATCTTGGGATAAGGACAGTGGTGACCATAGATGCAATCGAACTCCATGCAGGCGGTACCCTTCTTGCATACCGTCTCTCGAGCGACAACACGAAGCCACTTCAGATCATCCTTGGAAAGATTGGTGTCGTGCTTGTGCGGGCAGTTGCCGTTGCCGCTATTCCAGTGACAGCAGCCGCGGCCGATGTAGTGCTGATTGCAGTACTTCATCTTCTTGAGCTCGTAGACACGGTCATGATTGTACTCCATATGAGCATCAACACGGTAGCCGTCCTTGTTCTGGCGGATGACTGGTCCTGTGGCGATTTTGACCTCAGATGGCTTCTTGGTCAGATCCTGGAGTGGCAGCCCAGCTGATGCACGTGCAATATTGGCCCAACCACCGCCGCGGGTGCCAGGACCGGGTGCTGCAGCTGCAGGAGTTTCGGAAACGGCTGTCGACGAAGCGATTGAGTTGGTGCGCGTGAGATCTCCGCGGACAGACTGAGCTGGAGTCGTTATGCCTGGCGGAGGTAAGGTCTTCGGACTGTAGAGCGGTGTATCTGGCGCTGGCGTACGCGTAGCTGGAGTGAAGACGCCGCTGGCTGGGTTGAAAGCGTTCTTCGAGTCGTGTCGAGCACGAGGCAGATCTGTGAGAAGATCCGGAGGGGTCAGATTGATCTTGTTTTCTCGGAAGAGGCCTTCGAGCTTCTTCTTGTTGAAGGGGAGTTTGGCCAGCTCCTTTTCGAACTTGACACCTTCCAAGAGGGTGACGCGGCTTCGCGCTTCATCATCGAAAGCATAGCCTTCAAGCAGACGTGCGAAGCCGTTGTCATGACTGCAACCGAAAAGTATATGCCGACATTGGTAGTTCCAAATATGCAGCTTGAATTCGGCGTTCATCTTGACGTCAGCTCTGTCCTTGCCGGGACCAACATCGATGAAGTTGAAAAGATCGCCACTGTTGGTGAATCCGCGGACGAAGTCGGTGATGATCTCTGGCGAGCTTATAAGACCAGCTCGGCGGCAACTTTCAGCGAGGCCGCTGACGTTGGCATAGACTCGTGCAACAACCTTGAAGTCTGAAGGACAGTCTTTCAGCGTTGTCTTCGCCCACTGCTGGACCTCGTCTCTGAGCCGCTGGGCAGCCTCCTGGCCGCCCTTCTCACCGAGACGTAGAAGAACGTTATTGAAGATCATCCCGTCGCCGTCGATGAGGATCAACATGAAGGCCTCGCGATTCTGGCACGAGACTGTCAGCGCGTGTATGTGTATTGCGGAGGCCAACACAACGCCGTGAACTTACAAGCATTTCTGTCATGCGGTGCATGTAGCTTCGATACATCTCCTCATTGTTGGTGATCGGCTGGGTCGATCGGTTGCTGCGTTCCTCTTCGAGTTCTCGAGCGAGTTCATCATGCTTGCCTTCAAGGTAAGCATATCGAGCCAAGATTTCCTGGTAATGGTCAGTCACACAGTTTGCCGAGCTTGCTCCGCATGCGCGTTACCTCAGTCAATCTGTCCTTCATCGACTCCTTGTCCTTCAGCCACTCGAAACGCTGATATAAGTTGGCGGCCGAGCCGTTGTTTTCAACAGGCGGTGTGGCAACGCCATGGCTGCGGACACCATTGCCAAAGAAGCGACTGCCATTTCCTCCACCCAAACCAGCCAAATGAGGATTGCCGTTGCTGTTCGTTGCGCAAAGACCGTTCATCGAGCTTGCCATTGAGCCACTTCGGCGAGGAGTGCCTATTGGATCCAGCGATGCCATGCTGAAGTTGAGTGGGATGTCGAGATCCGGCTCCGAATCCCCGAGTGGTGCAGGCATTTCCGTGGTATTGAGCGGCCGCGATGATGTTTGATGAATTTGGTGCTAGTGGTAGTGTTTCCAAAGTTAAGTCGGTGGCGGACGACGTTGGTGAAAAAAAAAGTGATGGCCGTGTTCTCAAAGTGGAAGAATTAGACTTTCGGTAGATTTTCTCTGCGATGCGGGTCTCTGACGGGTGGATGAAGCGTATCGCGCGAACGAAGAGGGTGAGATGGTGTGCGCGTGGCGATGCGGGAAGTCATGCAGTCGGGCACTTGATATGTGCCCAGAGTCAAGTTCGGATGGAGAAGCCTTGACCGCGCGCGACGCGCACAGACAGCGGGAGCGCACCGGGAGCCAGGAAGGGGCGTTTGCAAGCGACGCCAGCTCGGGCCAGCAGCGAGAACTTTAAGTGCAGCAACCCGACCACCTCCCTCACTCGTTGGCGCGGCAGCTTTCCTTCCGCGCAGACGAACTTCGAACGCTGTCAGGAACGCGGTGAGGACGCTGCGATGTGCCCAAATGCGCCGGTGCGCGTTTGTGATGGACCGGATCTGTTTCACAGCGTCAAAACTTCTCACGAATCGAGCTTGGTCTTGGCGCTGCGGTGTAACGCGATAAGACGTGTACAACTCGAGTGGCGTTGTCTGTCTCTCGCCAGATGGCGTGAAGCAACAAAGAGCGTGCTGGCAACGCAAAATCGGTCTTTTCGGACGTGAATCGTGGATGCGGGAACGTCTGGACATCTATGGGAAATGTTTTGCTGGAATCACGTCTTTTACAACAAGTCAGCCAATCCGCGTCTCAACTTCGGCTCTGACATCAGAATCACGCTCGACCAGGATGCGACCAAGTCAACATTACCTCTCACAATGCTACAGTGCATCTGTCTGCTTGAGGTGCGTCGACCTGAGTAACCCCGGCGGCCAACCGCATCTTGACCTGTCTTGGGCGCTTACAGCAATATATGGTCTCAACCGCGCGAGAGGCACTTTGATCTCATGCGCGGAGCCGCTGTATGCTACGCTCGTGTATCAGCAGAAACAGTAATAATGATCGAAGAAATGAGTCTGGACCCACAGTCGACTTCTAGTGAGACGCATCGAGCCACCTGGAGTGACTGTAACCCGGTAGCTGGGCTCTTGCCAAGAACTCAAATGGACTCAACCACTGGTCTCGTCTTGCTTCCGACCAATGCTAGGCCTCCCAATCCGTCTTCTTCACCATACCTCATCATTCCTTCCTCCACTCCTCAAACTCTTCGGCCAAATGCTCCTTCAGCTTGGAGATCTTGTTGCCAAAGTTCTTCCTGCAACGCCAGCAATGCATATCTGCTGGAAAGTGACGATAGTGCCTCCGGTGGTCGTCCTCTGGAAGCGGAAACTGGTCCAGCGATACGAAGAAGTCAGTTGTGAAGGACAGATAGTGGTTGGTCTTCTTCATCGGCTCGCTGACCATGTCGCGAGACAGAACGTGGATGTGAAGAAGGTTCATACTCGGATTCGCATGGATCCCAGATACAACCTCTTTAGACCAGTCGCGTCCCACAGGCAGCTCGTCTGGGGGATGCTCTGCTTCCATAGCCTCTATCCTCGCCTGTTCTGCCTTGGAATACTTTCCAAAGTTTCGCCGGAGCTCTTCTGCAACGATACCACGAACCTTCTTCTCTTCCTGCTTACACTCTTCAAGGAATTGCACATCATCGAAAGCGTCCTGTGGTCTTAGAACGTTCTTCTTCGGATCTCGCGGAAGAATAAGCAAGTGTATCCAAGCTTTTGGGAACAGATCTCTGATGATCGTGAATTTGTCGTTGAAGTATACGACTCGACTCTGTGGGAACGAAGCCGGGTCTATCGTGTATGCTGCTAAGCCGTCGCGTCCAGCGAAGAGTGTCTGCTTAGTCGGCGCGTCAGTGTTGATAGCGGGTTGTTTCTTCTTTGGTTTCATCATTTCTGTGACTATATCAGAGATCAGACTTCATGAAGACGATTGAAATGGAAGCATGCGTACCTAAAAGCAAAAGGGTTCAAGGTCAGCGAGCGGGAATTAGGTCCCCAGAACCATTCAGTCTACTCACAGGCATTGGGTCGTCCGGAGGGAGGAAACTGCTCGGTTGGCTGCTGACTAGGAACAGCTGTGCCTGTGACATGGTCGGGCGTCGGCTCTTCGAAGTCGTCTGCGGATGCATTGGTGGCCATTGTAGGTGAATATCAGGCGCGTAGGGCACGCAGCACAGTGGCAAGCTCAGGAGGGAGAGGTGAATAGGAAAGTGTGGACGTGAATGTTAATTTGGTGAGTCTTGCAATGGAAGAACCCCGCTCTGTCAGAGGGGCCTGAAGGTCCGCCAACTCCGGCTGTGCTTCGGTGACCGCATCATGCATGTCGCGCTTCGCGTCTCCCACCGAACTGCTTCCATCCACTTCTTGACAAACTTGTTGTGCTGCCTTGCTTGTGCTTCGCTCCTTTCCAAACGACATGTAACACCCTACTGGCTCTCGACATATCACTCAACATGCCTACCTCACGGTCTGCTCGCAAGCAGCAGAGCCGTCTTGCCTTTACGCCACTACCATCCTCTTCGCCGGCAGCAAAGGACTACCACCATCAAATCCGTGACCGCGCCGCTGCCGTCACTCTCGACAGCTCGCGAAGCTCATCGGAGCGGCGAAAGCTCTCCACCATACCAACACCCGCTGCGTCACTGGATAGACCGCTCAAGGCTTCAAAAGAGCCTGTGCCTGCGAACGAGACTGATCTAGAGAGCGATGATGAGCCTATTCTACCAACACAGCGCAAATCTCGCGCTCAGCAGCAACGTCTTGATTTCAGCTCAGCCCGAGTTCCCGAAAGCCTCGACTCCCCGGTAAGACTGCAGTCAACTCGCGCGGAGTCGTCCGGCACCTCGAAGAACGGCCTGTTCAGCTCTCAAGGACAGCAAGCGCTCGTCGACCTGTCGAGCGACTCAGAGGCAGAGCTGCCGGTGCTCAAGAAGAGGGCAACTGGCAAGCTCATGAACGAAGAGGATCGAGACGACGAAGAAAGTGACGCGATCACATCCACTGCGATACGCCGCAGACAAAAGCGCGTGCTACAAGAGAGCGAGGACGAAGACGGAATGCCGACCACGACGGGCAAGCAAAAGCGAAAGCCAAAACGCAGGGGTTCTCGCAGCAGCTTCATCGTTGATTCACCACCAGCGGCAGCTGACAGCGACGACGATGTCATTCTTGTCGAGCGTCCCAGCAAGAAACGACGTAGAGGAGCAAGTGAGAGTGGAGACGAAGAGGACAGACAGGAAGAAGATGAGGAGAAGACACCCAGCAGACGAAGACTGAAGCAGCGGAGAGTGCTTTCACAGCAGGAAAAGGACGATCTGGCTGAAGACGTGGGTGATCTGGGTGCTAGCAGCGATTTCGAGTTTAATCCAGTTACATCACAATCGACTCAGAAGAGTGCTAGGCAAGCCGCGTTGGACAGGCTCAGACGCAAGCGGACAGGTCAGTCGCTGCAGGTTGCCGAAGAAGACAACGAAGAGGTTGAGGAAGAAGGAGATGGAGAAGACGAAGGTCAGGAAGAAGCCTATGACAACGACGAGGAGGACCACGAAGTACATGTCGCCAGCAGCCGTCACATCTTCAGGCCGGATGAAAACGACGATGATTTCGTGGTTGAAGAGGAAGAGGAAGGACCACTTGGGGTGCCAGATAACGGCCTCCCGATCGAGTTCACCAAGTATGCTTCGATGAGACCAAAGGAACTCTTCAAGTACGCCGTCGAATGGATGGTGCAAAAGAAGATAAACCCAGCGTTCAAGAGCGACGACCAGCTCTACGATCTCACCTTCCGGAAGCTTGACGACGAAGTGAGAGGGCTTGCTGGATCGAAATTCACATCATCCGCGTGGAAGCCGGAATTCATTCTCGCTTTGCAAGCACGTCCTGAGATGGCGTTCGAGGAGCTCGATCGCACAGCTGCAGAGCACTACCTTCGAGACAAGTGTGACGCATGCAATCGGAGTCAGCATCCAGCTACGTGGGAGATCCAATTTCGCGGTCAGCCATATCATCGCGACACTTTAGAGGATGTCGCGAACGATGACGATGAGGGCGAACACGAGGACTCGGACGACTCCGACGCTGAAGAGGCTGATCGGGCAGATAGACCGGCATGGGATGCCCAAGACCGTGAAATCGTGCCGGAGACACACATTTTTTACGTCGGCAAGTTTTGTAAGGCGAACGCAGCGACCGCGCACAGCCTTCAACACTGGCGACACGCTCTGTATGACTGGGTCGTCACCTTCCTTACTGGGAGAGGTTACTTCAACGCGGACCGACTTGTAGAGCGTGAGAAGTGGAATACCAAGAAGCGACGCAAGTACGCAAACAAGATCGTCGATTCGATGGAGCGGGATGGTGAGGTGAAGCGTTTATGGCGAAGTTTTCGGGAACAGGTCGATGTGGCACGGCATTCCAAGGAGGGTGGTAGGTTCGCGCCGTCTAGCCCTTGAATGAGGTCTAGCACTTCGCGTCGCTCGAGATGACAGGCTGTAGCTGAGGTACTGTGCTGATACGCTGGTGCATCTCATCATACTGCGTAGGTACATCTCGTCGCCATTGTCGTACCGGGACGGATGAAGATGGTGGCGCCTTCGGCAGCTATTCGACCTGGCCAGGCTGCAACGATTGTAGATCCACACCGGATGGAAGTGGAGTGGCGCATAGTGTTTCTCGAGTTGACATGCTGTAGCTGAGACACTGAGCTGATCTGCTGCTGCACTCAATCAGACTGTGTAGGTGTATCACGTTGGAATGGAGATCTGCCGGCAGATGTTGTTGCTGAGCGCGAAGCATTCGAAGTGGTTGGCTGCATACAGGGTTCTGGATGTCGACAGAGGAAAGTACGACTCCGACTTCATCGAGGGTGGCCGTGCCTTCCTCATGTGCGACTTGGCCAATTTCGCACCGCTAATCTGATCGGACCGCACCTCTAATCATTGTTTTCTCTGGCTTTGTGGTCTTGATCGAATTGAACTCCATCTGGAATGACCCAGGAATTGTACTCTCACCACGGCGTGTTGCAGCCTACGCCAGCATGGCAGTAACACCGAGCGCCAAGACGATTGCATTCGCTGTATCAGTAGTACGATCGAAGCCTGAAGAACTATCTGTTGGAGGCAAGCAGGACATCTGCTCATCTCTTAACACTTGCTAATACTTCCAGAATATATCCGCCTCCTGAAACAGCATGTGGCGAAAGGCAAGCGAGACCTTACCATGAGTAGTCAGCACCGCCATCTGGACAGGTCTTCTTACTGGCGATCAGAGGCTGAACGTATGAAGGAGGTCGTGAAAGCTTGGGAAAACCATGCCATCGATTTGCAGAAGGAGCTTGACGCTGCCAAGAATAAAGCCGATGCAGCAAGACCGTCCAGCCAGACGAAGAAACGCAAGAAGGTCGACGAAGACACTGTCCCAGTACCTCGCTCGCCGAAGAAGTCAAGAGTCTCTATGCCCACAAAACCAGCGATGCCTGCGGTTCTACACCTTCCACAAGCTCGTGAGTTCAGCCGAGCAGGGGAGACAGGTACACCTATCTGACCTCACCCGTCGTACAATCATGAGACTAACAAATGCCAGGCGACATTCTGCTACGTAGCGTCTTCCACATCCATGCCATAATTAGGAGCAACCTCAAGACTGAGCCACTCGAGCTGGCTTACCACATACAGAAGGCTTCATCTGCACTACCAGCAACTGTTCTGCGGCATGCCCAAAAAGCAAACGTCACAAATCTGGACGACTTGAAAGGAGTTCTGAATGTTGCCCATCGTACGGTAGTGTCGATTCTCGTCGGCTTCAACAGACTGAGCCACGTCCCAGGAGGCAGTGCGCTTCAAGGACGAACCACCTATGCTATTGTGCAAATGTTCAAGAACCTACTTTCTGGTCTGGAACAGCTGTCTTCAGCTGATGCAGACACACAACTATCGGGCAAATCTGCATCGTCCCTACAGAAGCAGGTTAGCAAGTCAAAACCTAAGCCCAAACCCGAGCATTCGGCCACAAAAAGCACCGCTTTGCTCAGCATGTACACAACCTTCATATGTGGCCTGATCGACTCGCTAGAACCCAAGCTGGAGGCGAACAGGTCCTTGTTTGAAGGCATCAGCTACTGTGTGCTGGACAGACTGGGCAGTCGCCTCTTCATCACCGTCTTTGGCCACGCAAGAGGAGCCACGATGTCAGACGAGATCTTGCAAAGCAAAGAGACACAAGATGAGATCGAGGATGTCGAGGATCCACCGCTGACGGAGACTCAACTGAAGCAAGTCCGACTCGAAGCCCCATACCTCGTCCACCTACTGAACAAGATCATGTCATCGGCACCGGCATATCTTGGATCGACAACGAGCACCAAGTCGACCAAGTCAAAGTCAACCAAGACAGCGTCGAAAGGTACATTGTCGATTGTAGCGAAGGAATGCTTGCAGCGGACGCTGGTCAATGGTGTCTTTGGTGTTGAGGAGACGGACGATGATGGCCTGTTCACGGACTGCATGAGTATGCCTTTGGCTGGAGAGGACATTCCGATGCCCAAGATGAAAGAGGCGGATGTGCGGGAATGGTTTCAGGAGGAAGTCTGGCGTCTGCTGGGCTGGGATATCCTGTCTCATGAGAAGCTTTGAGGGAAGCCAGGTAGGTCTCCCCACTTAGCCAGATTTTCCTCTTACTTGTTCTGTAGCTTTTACCAACAGTATTCGTTATCTCTCGCCTATATCTTACTATTGTCCTGCCGCTGTCGCCGCTTCTTGGCCTTCGCAAGCCCGGCCAAATTTCGGGGCTTCTATCTGAGCTATATATTATATTTAGCTCACTCTGCGAACATGTCAGTAGCAGATGTCCCACCATCAAGCATAGCTTGAATTCGGTTCTATAGTGTAGCGGTCATCACATCGGATTCTGAAAAGGCTTGACTGACTTGATCGCCGTGATCAATCACAAGTGTAACAGTCTTCCGGGAACCCAGGTTCGATTCCTGGTAGGACCTGCTCTTTTTACTTTTTCAGGCGTTTCATACAGATGCGTGGTTTGCCGAGATATGTTCGAGAAAATCTGCTTTGGCCTGTGCATTCCGCCTTTTTTGCCCACACTCGCCGAGCCCACGACTTACACACATACTTCTCCTCGCCCTTCTGATTCTGTTGCATTAGATCCCATCACTTTCGAGTACCTGTACGTTGAGTTGTGTACCATATGGTGGCATCAAATCTTGACATTCTTAGCGCGTGCGAAAGTCATGGTTGTGCACATCGCACAGGCATTGCTTTCATGATACGGTAGCTATGCAGATATAATGCAATGATATTGTCATCCTTTTGGCTCTATGTTGCTTCTACAAAACACTCCATTCCCCTGTGGTGTCACTATCGCACACCCTCTTGCTTGCGCTCACCCTACTTCGGACAGCGGCCTCTCGTTGTACCGGGAGGACCCAGTACTCGCCGGAACCTGCACAGCTCGTGAGAGGATGCCACTGCGTCCTCGTTCCTGATACCACTGGGACTTCTTCGAACGACCTTTTGCTCTAGCCTACCAACTTGACCCTCATGTCCGCAGCAGAACCTCCCGTTGCACCAGCCATTGTGCGCTGGTGGCATCAAGCTGTGGTCTCATCCACCATGCAATGTCGAGACGAAGACAATATTGTCGCCTGACTGGACTTCATACTTGTCTTCTCCCTCAAGTTCCCAGTCTGCGTCGTTGATCAAAACCAAAACACCAGGTCGTCTTTGCACATCAGCAAAGGCCTTCTGCTGTGGTCCTTGAAGCCATCAACCTACACTGTGTCATCCAGCACAAACATGTCCCTCCGCGAATCCTTCATCAAATTGTCGCAGAGCCATTGTATGAGAAAGGCCACATTTGCAGGCTGTCCGGTTGAGTCCGTTCCGGGTATTGATATCTTGTGCTTTCGTTGATCTGAAAAGAGCAGCTCGAGACCTCCGCTGACAGCAATCTTAGACGAGAAGTTGACGAGAGAAAAGGAATTCACCTACGTGAACTCTATGGTGAGATTTACAGATGCGGTCATGATGGCCGTGATGCTTTGGCAATGGGTGTTGTCTGTTCTTGCTTGGAGAAGGTTGTGGTGTTGACGTCGCCGGCGAGAAACCGTTGCTGACCTTGACCTTCGAGGGCAAAATTCGTAGCCAAGCGAAACTCCTTGCAGTCATCAGAGTTCTTTCTCTGCACGACAGCAAAATGCTTCCGATCATCTGATGGCCACACTGGAGTACATAGCCGCCGGTGGCAACAGACACTCGTCAGCTGCAGACTGGGCGCCGTCAATATTGGCATTTGGCGCCGGCAACAACATTGCGATATGGAATCCTGAAGACCACGCACAACGAGGCATCAAGGCCCTCTTGGCTGGTCATACCGACACCGTCAACGCTGTCAAGATCGTGAAGCGCGAGAGCGGGCGCCTTATCATCAGCGGAAGTGCAGACAAGACAATTCGCTTGTGGGCAGCTGACGCTTCACCCAACGGCTTCGAGGAGATTCAATGCCTCTCTGATCACGTCGAGTCTATCAATGCGCTCGCCACACTGCCAGAAGCTGGCATCTTTGTGTCTGGCTCTGCCGACGCTACTGTGAAAGTGTGGCAATTCGAACACCCAACAGCTAAGCTCATTCAGTCTATCTCTTTGAAGCCGCGATATCTTCCTCTAGCGCTTGCTCTTGCTGCACTTCCGAATGGCAACGTTGTGCTTGCTGTTGCAGGAACATCAAGTGTAATCCAGCTATATTCGTCGGATCAGTCTTGCGCCAACTTTGAGCTGCAGGCATCTCTGAGTGGCCACGAAGGCTGGATCCGCTCTTTGGACTTTACGAGGGAGTTTCAAGCTGATGATAGTGATGTTCTGCTGGCGTCAGCAAGTCAGGACAAGTACATTCGGCTGTGGCGATTTCATCCAGGGCAAATGGAGACGACGACATCAGCAGCTATTTCAGACGAACTGGCAGCTCCCATTGGAAAGAAGTCACTCACCAATAAGGCACATGAGGTCGGCAAAAGTGGTTCCAAATATTCTGTCACTTTCGAAGCACTTCTTATAGGTCACGAGGACTGGATCTATACAGCACGATGGAAGCCTACCAAGAGCACTGATGGACGTCCGATTTTGCTTTCGGCATCGGCAGACAACTCACTGTCTATCTGGCATGCCGACGTCGCCTCCGGCTTGTGGGTATGCAATAGTAGACTAGGAGAGATCAGCTCTCTCAAAGGTTCCACTACAGCTACCGGAAGTACAGGTGGATTCTGGATCGGGGTCTGGCAACCGGACGGCCGATCCGTGGTCAGCCTTGGCCGAAGCGGCAGTTGGCGCAGGTGGGAGTATGACCAAGGCAGTGATACGTGGCTGCAAAAAGTGGGCATCAGTGGCCACGTTGGAGAGGTGCAAGGGCTAGCATGGTCTCCATCTGGTGACTTTCTCTTATCTACAGCATCCGATCAGACGACAAGGCTGCTGGCTGAGTGGAAGAGGGACGGCTTGACCTCGTGGCACGAGCTATCGCGACCACAGATACATGGCTACGACTTGAACTGCATCGACTCAATCACTGACCATCAGTTCATCTCAGGTGCCGACGAGAAGCTGCTGCGTGTCTTCAACAAGCCGAAAGCAGTGGACGAAATTGTGACCAAGCTTGCAGGCAAGACATTCTCAAACTCCAGCGATCTACCTGATACCGCAAATATCCCGGTACTAGGGCTCTCGAACAAGGCGATGAATGGCGCCACCGACGATGACCAGCCGAATGGTCTTGTCAACGGACCGACAAATGTTCATTCCGAACACCAAGACACGTCAGCAAGTGGCGTGCTCAACGGATCACCATTCGAGATGGAGCATCCCACGTTCGAAGATCATCTGGCTCGTCATACGTTATGGCCTGAGCACGAAAAGTTGTACGGTCATGGCTACGAAATATGCGCAGTGGCTACAAGCAACGATCGATCACTGGTAGCAACAGCCTGCAAGGCCAGCTCGATCGATCATGCTGTTATCCGGTTGTACGACACGAAGGAGTGGCGAGAGGTCAAGCCACCATTGACTGCTCACAGCTTGACGGTGACGAGCCTTGAATTCTCTCCGGATGATTTATACCTACTGAGCGTTGGTCGAGACCGGCAGTGGGCCATTTTCAAGCGATCTGCGGACGACTCCAGATCGTACTCGCTACATACGTCCAATCAGAAAGGCCACTCGAGAATGATCTTAGACTGCTCGTGGGCGCCAATGACCAGCGGCCACATCTTCGCCACTGCTGGACGAGACAAGTCTGTCAAGATTTGGCGACTGATCGATGATAAGGCGGAATGCGTATCTGTCCTTGCTATCAATGCGCCTGTCACGACTGTTGCCTTTGATCCTGTCGTTAGCAAGAATACATTGAGGATCGCGTTTGGAGACGACGCCGGTCGCATTGGTCTCGTGCTGCTGAACGCTGCAACGCTCGAGTTGAAGCAGAGGCATGAAATCGATCCCCGGCTGACGCATTGCAAGACCATCCATACCTTGAGATGGAGGCCCCTGGTCGATGCTTCGAGGACTAGTAGCAAGGCTCAACTCGCATCGGCCAGTGAAGACATGTCCGTTAGAATTTACACTATCTGATGGGACAGTGCCGAACCGACTGACATTATTGCGAGGAATAATCGTCACAGAACAGCTTTCTGCGGGCGAGATGAGTGGCTTGACCTTGCCGGCCATTCCGGTACTCCCAGCACCCGCGCAGCCATCGAGAACATCGGCGCTTCTCGCTCCACGTCAGAAGCTATGCGTCGTTGTCGTTGTTACTGCACGCGGCTTTCAAACATTGTACCTTGGGCCAAGAAAATGTGCACCTGTCCGAAGCGATATGGAGACTGCATGGCATAGGGCGGAGGGCCAGCAAGGTGGCTGCACTCCGATGTCCCCAAACGAGCGAGTCCTGACTCTGCAGCGTCATACTGTTGCTATCAATTGGCCGTGCATCATAGTGAAAGAGCCGTTCGGGTCCTGGATCCATCTCGACCAGGCTCCTGCGTATTGGTCAAGTCGCTCGCTACGAATGTATCAGCACGTATCCCTTGGATCGACTTGGCAGGGTCCATACCTTGTGACTCCCATACCTCTCGCCATATCCGCAAAGACCCCTTGGATACATCGCGCCGGCCAATGGCTGCCGTATTCTTTGCGGCCTTCAAGAGTATCATACGTCCAGGCAGAATGCGTTTGTTCAATTCTATCTCTCGGTATACCAGCTTTCACCGTCCAAGCCTTGAGTCTCCTTCCCGCATCAGTCGAGCCGCCACTCACTCTATGCACTTCCATAATAACTCGAAAGCACTCATCCAACAGCGGATATCCAGGCCCAAACCTTGCCGTACTCAAGTCTCCCTCTCGCATACAGATCACTCCACCCTTCATCGTTACCCTCCTCATCTCCCTAATTGCCTTGCAATGATCTCGAAAGTGTGCGACAGCTTGATGTGTACACACCACGTCAAACATGCCATCCTCGAACGGCAGCTGACACGCATCGGCCCTCACGAAATTGACATTGTAGATCCCCTGACTTTCCGCCAGGACTTTTGCACTTTCCAACACCGCCCCGGAGATATCAATGCCAGTGACTTGACCCTCTGGAACCTGTCGCGCCAGCTCAATAGCGATCGCTCCAGATCCACATCCAACATCCAGGACCTTGAGCTGGGGATTCTTCGCGGCTTTGGAGAGGAATGTCGGTATCATATATCGACACTGCGACAATGGCTTTCCCGGGATAATGACTCCATCACCCTCATTCACCTCTGCTCCTGCTCCAGCTCCAGCTCCAGCTCCAGAATCTTTCCCATCCTTCCGACATCTCCACGACATCGAAAAGCGACATCGAAACGCCATCAGACCGGTCGGTAATAAAAAAAAGAATGTGTACTACTAAGAACTATTCTCGCTCAGAGTGATTTTTCGATTATGGAAAAAAGGTGGAAGTCGCATCGAACTCGCCTCACACCCTTCACGCCAGAATCTCAGACATTGTTCATCAGCCGGGAGCCACCGGGTCCTCCGTGGCAAAGCCGAAACTCTATGTCGTAGATCATACCAGGGTTCTTACTCGCGCAATGAAGCTTGTCGAGACGTTGTCGTGTGACTTACTTCATTGAGCACCCAGGAGCCTTGCAACTTTGAAGAAGACTGGAACGTGTGTCAGTCCCGCATGGCAAATCTGAAAGCGCCAGATTTGCAACAAGTCAGGGCTCCACGGTCAGAAAAATGTGGGTTTGGAGTGGGAGACTTTGTAAGGTATTAACAAATATATTCATACGCGCTACTCGAACATTGCGCATCTAGTGATCTCAGGGTATGCCTAGCCGTATAATGCTCCTTTGTACCATCAAAGCCCACAACAACTCCACAGTATGCCGGCTTCCTAAACAATCCCATTGCCGTTCGCAGCCCATCATGCGTCGGTGGTGTGTGTCATAGAGCCCCATAACCGTCGTCATGGCTGTAACATAGAAAGATCCCTCTGCCTTTCCTGGGGCAAAACGCCGTAGTAATAAATGCGCACTGTACTATATGTACAAATGTGGATAAACGCCTTTCTTTCCAAGCATGATCATCACGATTTACAGTCGTGCATGAGAGAGTTCCTAGGCCATGAATAGCCTGCATCTTCCCATCGTGTGTAGTTGGGATTGTTGTATGCCGCCGGATGTTGAGAGATGTAGTCGGTCGTTTCGTAACCGGGAGGATCGCATGTCACCATTTCCTCTCCCGGCTTTTGGTACCACCGCACATAGTCGATTCGCATGACAGTGGGAAACCTGAGGTTATCCATGTCGATGTTAACCCAACTATGAGAGAATCCCAAGTTAAGGATCATGGACAAAGGCTCTTCCGCAATCAGGCGCTGTTGGATGTTTCCGTTGGGACCGATGGCCCGGGCGTCAAACTTCATCATCTCCATATCGCCAACGAACCATGTGATGTGAGAGTTCTTATCTCCTCCGGGCACGTACTCGAAGGCGTACTTCTGATATGCGATGCCATCATACCAATCGTTGTTGAGCATTGTTGTCGTTGACACAGCTTGTTGAAAGGGTCCTCCAGTGTATGTGTTCACGAAGCTGAATTGGTAATGTGGCGTCTCCATGAACTCGTAGTTTGGGTAGTAGAAGATATCAAACGGCGCAACCTGGAAAGATTGCGTCGCGACTCCAACTCCCAAACCTCCCCAATCTCCACTGACTTCGGCGATATCGATTTCAGGTGCGCCACGACCAGTCCCTGGAGTTGGGTGGTCCTCGCCGTAGCAAGCACAGTTGGGTAATCTTTGACCAGGCAGAAAGCTTGTGCCATCGGTCATGGATTGGTTTGGTGTGATACCAGTATCACAGCTGTCGTATGTATAAGGCCACATGCCTTCAGTCGTGGATAGGTAGCCTGGTCGTCCGAGGTTGCCCATCGTCCAAGCGCCGGGCCAGAGGCCGTGTACACCAGCAGGTCCCGGCAGACTCATGGAGACCTCAAAGACGCCGCCCTTGAAGCACAACTGGTTCCACGAATTTAGCATGCCTGACCTGTACTGAAGACCGTGGTTGTTGAAAGCATCAAGCTGAAGCTGGAGAGTACCGTCACCTGCGGATAGAGTCAGTGGTCGCCGAAAGAGGCGATTCTCGGTTACAACTTACCAGTATTGACAGCATCTGGATCGTACCACTCAAGATCTTGCGTGGCACCATACCAGATGTCTGGAGCAAACCAGTATGGATCGTCTCCGGGGTAGAATGTCCTGTTCTTCTCGTTGAATTCATCGCTGAAGACCAGAACAAGATCGTCTCCATCAGTACTTTTGCGAGTCTTAGCCGAAGATGGTGTATCTGGATCAATCAAACCAGTCCTGATGTTCTTGAGTAGAGGATAGCTATTGTCGTTGACGTGCGCCCAAAGTTGCGATTTGTCGCCATATCCTGGCATTTGGTCGAGCGGTGTCTCGTAGCTATCCGGGATCAAGCTCGTACCTGTGGATGATACCACAGGCAATATGATAAAGACCGTGAACAACCCTGTCAACAGAAAGATCATACCAATTGTGTTGATTACGTTGGCCTTGTTGAATCGTTCTCGAAACGTCGGCTTGAACTTTTTGTCGTCGTCCCAGGCAGGCATATGCATGTCATCGTCATCCTCTTTCTGGTCGGCATAGAGCATGTACTGGTTCGGCGCACTAAGCCGATCGTCCACCCAAGGATAGAAAGGCACTTTTTCGGGATCAGCGTTACTGATGAAGACTGGTGTTCCGCGACGAGGAGGTATTTCAGTTACGCCAACAGTCGCAGCTTTCGCGTCTGACTTCTCTTTGTCTTCCCTCTCTGGCGCCGGAGTGCTTGGAGCGGTATTGTTCGCCGACCGGAAAGGATTCGAAGCTCGCTTATTGTCTCTGAACGGATTCGAAAGTCGTGAAGCGAGATCTGCGGGAGTTACTGCACCGTTGGCGTGCAGTTGCGAAGACGAATTGTATCGCGGTAGAGGTGACGATAGGTCTAATTGCGAGTTGTTCCTTGAGTTGTTCTGTGTAGCGAATGGGTTGTAGTATCGATCATAGTCCGTTCCAAGATCCCGTACCGATCGAGGTATAGACGCTTGCCCCAGACTTGTTGTGGAATCGTTATGCGACATCTCTGGAGGTCTCAGCAGTGGCTGCGATGGCGTTTGTGCAGCTGATGGAAGCGACGAGCTTGTTGCCGCTGCCGCTGCCGCGACCGCCCTGCTTTCCTGCGCACTCGAGGGTCCTGTAGCATTGCCGATACTGTCATTGCTGCCCTTTCTGCTCTCGTGGCTACCACTTGAGTTGGATGGAGTGGGATTCAATGGCGAAGAAACGGGTGGCGTGTAGGGCGACACGGGACCGCCTTGGTACGATGGTGATAGTGGGGGGATATCTGATGTTTCCAGCTGTCTGCTGTCGTGCTCTGAGGGCGACTGTGGTAGGACTGGTGGTACTCTGTCCCTAGAGCCGGGCCGAGTGGCTTCCCGGAGTGACTGCGCTGAGGCCTGCGCATTGAGGTTCGTTGCCGACCGACCGGCCTGCTGTATGTGCTGTTCTTCGGCACCATCGTATCGTTGAGGTCCTCGCAGCGTCGGCCGTATGTTGTGTTTGTATGGCTGCTGTGATTGTGAGGGAGCCATTGCATTGATGGCCAGAGCTCCTGGAAGACCATGCACTGGCGGCGAGGTCACTATCGGGGCGATAGCAGCGTGAAGACGGGCAACGTGCGCGGCACGCGCATGAGCGAGCGACGAGTATGGCTGTTTGGCAGTGACGATGGATGGGGTCTGGGAGTGGCAGCGTCAAGGAGTGAAACCAACAACATTGAATCTGCCGAGGGAGAGCAGGTGGAGATGGATCTGGAGAAAGAGCACGCGCCTTGTGCTCCAGCCGTTGTGGAGGGGTGGGGCCTGCTGTGGAATCACAGAATCGTGCCCGTTGTGGATGTCGAACGGGAATTGCCCGAGAGTGGATCGCAGCGTTTACCGATGGGGAAAGAGGCTCGCGTGGTCGGCGTCTTTGTGGCAAGGCAAGTGCTGTACGGTACAAAGACGATCCAAGTGAACAGCACAGAACGAGCGTGCAGACCAGCAAGAGGTTCTGTAAGGGTGACGTAAAACTCTTGGTTGTCAGGTCGAAGTTAATGATGGTCGCGACTGAGACGAGCTAGTCTCAGAGCTAAAACACGATTTTCTAAGTGAGATCATCTGAACGAGATTTTCGATACGAATACCAAGCAACGTTGACGCTTCGTCCGCATCTGCTCATGCATTGGTGGCAAGACTCCTCGCAATGACCGGCTCCACCCATATCGACTCGGTCGCACGTAGCATAGGGCCATAGGATGTGTGCTCGATGCCATCCCATGTTCACACCACATTCTCAATG
The DNA here is from genome assembly GCA_001297265.1 of Mycosphaerella arachidis. NCBI lineage: Eukaryota > Fungi > Ascomycota > Dothideomycetes > Mycosphaerellales > Mycosphaerellaceae > Mycosphaerella > Mycosphaerella arachidis. Next base: position 802,735 of record LIHB01000002.1, read on the forward strand.
TGACGTCTCACAGCACATTTTAGCGCATGCACGCCGGGATTAAGCTTCGAACTCCACAACGGTCTGGAACGGCTCGCGCAACCGCAACCGGATAAAATGCCAATCTTAGCGGGCAGTTGCTGGGGCATGGTTCATCTCAACCATCGTCTTATCACGTGGGAACCTCTTCTCAGTAAATGGAGAGCGACGGGCTTGATCCAGAAGAAACTTAGTGTAGTTCAGTGTAGTTTGCGACGAGCATGAAAATGCAAGAGCCGACGACCGGCACCTTTGCAGCCGCAGTTCCTTCCGCTGCAGGTTTGCCGCAGCAGCTGCATCAACAACGGCGGCGATGCTGATTGGTGTTGGGAAGGCACGTCGCTGATGCCATCGCCAGGCGAAAGCAGGTGAGAAGTCTTCGCTCAGGGAAATCTGTCGCGTCGCAACCTATACTTACTCTTGCTGAACCACACGGCGATTCAATGACTCGTGCCAAGCTGTTGACCTTCATGATTGTAGCCGCGGAAAGCATCTTCATGTAGGGGCGCCCCAGCAAGTGAGTAGCATATGTATCCGCGAGGCAAAACATTTGATGAAGCAAGCTACACGTTGTAGCGACCATCACTCGCGCGACATGTGCCACTAATCGACATCACCTTCTGCGATGGTTTCATGTTGTTCTCTCCTCAATCCCGAGAACACCGGCTACCGCGCTGCGAAGCTTCGCCTTCATCTCCTTGCAATGTGCGTTGCGGTCTGAGCACCCCAAGACATCCCTGTCCTCGAAGCACTTGTGGCCTTCGCAAGACATTGCTGGGTCTTGACGGCACTCCCAGCACTGACCCTCGGGCCCATGTTTACAGTGGTCACACTTCTCCCAGGTGATTTTGACCAAGTCAAGCACGTCCGGTAGACCAGACGAAGCCTTGCGAGACTTGTGCAATGAGGTCAAAAGAGTCTTCATGTCAGCTGCAACAGTGGCAACATTCGCAGTGCGGAACCAACGCAATGCCGTGTTTGGCCCGCACATGTTGGTGTAGTCCAGCTCAATGCCTCGAAGTTCTTTCGCATCCCTGAGCTTGCTGAATACCGACCGTAACTTGCCCTTATCGTACATACGGACGTTGATGGCGATCTGTCGCAGGTAGCGGCGCATACTTCCGATGATCTTGAGAAATGTCTCGCAGCCAGAAATTCTATCGAACTCGATACGACAACTGCTGTACAGCACCGGTGCGGCTTCTGCAGAGATCTGCTGGCTGACGGCCAGGATAGCAGAGGAAGTGGTAGTCTCTTCACTTGTCTTCTCGATGCGATAGAGTTGCGTTCGACGATTTTTTCTCCTGGCGCCGACATGCATGGTACCCGATGCCGGCTGCAGAAGCATCTCGTAGATCATGAGTAGGATCTCTGTTGGCAGATCCATGAATCGAAAGAAGTTCTTGAATGGTTCGAGGAGGAAGACCTGACGACCCTTGAGCGGTCCCTCAGTAATGGTGAGCGGCTTCAGTGTGAATGAATGCATCATTGTGGTGCACGGCGTGGGTGAAGGTGGAGGTCTGTTCGTTGTACTTGTAGAGAGTCAGCTTGGCGGCATCAGCGCGAAAGGAGAAGGTGACAGCTTACACTTGACATCTCCGACAAGTCATAGCCATCCACGGGCTCCTTTGTAGTCTTCCAAAGCGTTGTTCCCACCAGCTGCTTTACTTTGTCCGGCTTCTTGTTCTCGCTCTCGTCCTTGGTGGCGATCTTGCGTCGCTTGGTAGCTGGTGGCATCGTGGAGAACTTGATTGTCGAGTCGCAGTGGTTGTGTTGACTGGAGCAGAATGAGGATCGAGACTGAAAGATAGAAGTACTTGGAAGTGTGTAGCGCTTTAGGCAGCGGGACCCACTTTTCGCATTTCAGAGTTTCGGCGCATGCTCTTCACGTGTCAAAAAGTGAATGAGGAAGGAGCCGGGACCATCGTTCATATTAGCACTCACAATATCATTTATGACTTCAGAAATCCTTGTGTCGCTGAAAGCAGCTCCACACTCTAGACAATGCTCTCGTAGCGCTACAAGCGAGCCGTCGTACGGATTGCGTTCACCTTTCGACCTGAGATGTGGATGCTTCTCTTCGTTCCATCGAAAGTGGTCTAGGCAAGTGAAGCGGTGTTTTGTTTGTCGAACTCTGCCATGTTGATACGTCGCACTTCTTCTCTTGTAGGAGACAATTTTACGGCGTTGCTCACGTCGCAAGGATGGTCCACCAGAAGCTGCAACTCGGTCCCGATGCGCAGCTTTTGAAGGATCTTGATGAATACTTCGTCGCTCTGACGATGTATGTTGGTTAACTTGACGTGCTTAAATTTGCAATCTTCCCAAACTGTGCTGCGAAATGCCCACTTGTCGTCGTCATTGGAGTCACCGTGCAGGTGGCAACGATGAAGGGTCCTGTCATCTGCCAAGATCTTCTGCGCCTGTTCGCGGCCACAAAGCATGCAGTACTGGAATGGCTTCACAGGCGGCAATTGGCAGAAGTCACCTGTGACAACAAGCTGGACTCCACCGAATGGGTTGTTGTTGCCGCGAGCCTCCTTCATGATCGCGTCAAGTCTGGCGAGCGTATGAATCTCCGCCATACTGGTCTCATCTATTACGAGCACATCTGTGCCTTTGAGGCGGTTCCGTACGAACTTGCCATGCGCAGCCTTCTTTAGCTCTGATATTGGCTTCTTCGTATAAAGAGGCGTCCATCCCGCATACGTCCACGTAGTGCTCCCGTTGATATCGAGAGCAGCCTTGCCAGTAGGTGCGACAATGCGTACCACCTTGCCTCTGTCCCGTAAACGCGGTACGAATGCTTTTAGAACCGTCGATGTGCCGCAACCGGCACTTCCAGTGTAGAAGACGTTGTGACCGGCCATTATCAGATCCACGACTTCTTGCTGTTCTTTACACAATGTTGGCCCATCATTCGAGATTGACATATGCAGATTTGGCGGATTTGGCTGACTTGGTTGTGCTTCTGCTGTAGCTGAACTCCTGGGCATGGGCGCATGATACCCAGCTGGGAAAGGTGCATGTCTTGTATTCTGTGGCAGAGTCGCGCTTGAATCAGACAGAGCCTTCCCCACGAGTGAAGTCTTCTCCGGAATCGCTCTGGGTGCCCTAGGCTGTGACAGTCCTGCAGGCACAACGGAGCTGCGCGCGGGCTGGGAGACCTGCGAGCTTCGAGGAGGTACATAAGCATCCTGTATCACAGAAGCTGGCCTTGACGAGCTCTGCGCATTGGCTGAAAGGCCCGTGCGTTGCACAGTCGATTTGACCACGCTAGCCGTCTTCCGACCTGTCTTCGCCCGTTTGTTAGGCAAGATTTGGTCTTCGTCGCTTATCCGTGAACGGATCGCTGCGATCTTGGCTTGTATAGCTTCAAGCTTGCCCTGCAATTGATCTTCATCCTCGGAGTCGTCGAGCAGCTCAATCACGTCAGATGCCTTTTTTTTGGCTCAGGCTCTGTCCGCTTTCTCTTCGTCGAATTTTCTGGACTCGGCTGTGGTTTGGGAGTCATATTTACAGCTACTGAATCCAGAGGTGGGCGTCCTGCTGCCGACCTGGCGGGAACCCGCACGGATGGTGTAGGCTGCGGCGCCGGTACCGGGTTGAACAATACCCGCGCGCCAACGAGGGCAACCAACCTCTCCTCGCACTTCTTGAGATGGGCGATTTGAGATATGTTGATTTGAAGTCGTAGTTGTATCGCTAGAATGTATTCTGTAGCCTGTTCTGCAGTCGCCGACATGCCGCGGTGAGCCTCCGAGGTGTTGTCCAGTTGAAGGATCCTGTGGTCACTTGTAGAGATTGATTCCCGAACCTGCAAATCTGCTCTGAGCCATGTGATCTGTTCTTCCATACTCAGCGCCGAGTACTGCTGCAGGAGCCAAGTGCCCGTATTCGTCAGATGAACCTCGGATAGCGTAATGGACGCGCCATTCAGCACTCCACGACAGCAGTAGATTGACAAATGTGCAAGCATAATTTGCTGCATACTCAAGGTTATGGTGTTCTGGCGGAACGCGCCCTCGACTACAGGACGGTCTTGCTGATAGACTCTGCACTGGGCCTGAGATATCCTATGCAGTGCCAACGGGTGAAGCATCACCCCCGATCCGTCCGGGCATGGTATATACGTAGTCTGATGCATGGCCATGTTGCATTCCCGCTTAGACATCCAGTGAAAGTGGTTCAGTAAATTACATCTATTGTGGCCGTCTGCTTTCCAAGAAGAGGGTTACCTATATCGAAGACTTCCAGTACCGACAATGACCGATTGCCGCAACTATGTGTCCCAGAAAAGTACTATACCAGTCTCGCATGCATGATGTGTGGTGTAACAAGGTCGTGGTTGGCTCGTACAAAAAGTTCGTGTATGCTTCATGATGACCGTCAGTGAAAAGGATGAGGTACGCATTGCAAAGTGCCTTGAACGGCAGGTCGCGAGCACGGCGTATGATATCGACGATGCCCTAGGGCCTTGACTCGAAGCTTGTGCATTTGATATCTGTATCCTGTATTATATGCTACACCCAATGCACTTCTATACCCAATGCAAACCTCTTTACGCCGCGCTCGTATGGACACCGCTAAAGATCCTGGGTATCATTTCATCATTCGTCACTCGTAGCGTGCCGCTTAGTCGACCAGTACTAGTAGTCGAGTCGCAGCTTTTCCACCACTCTTAGCACACTGATGCTGAAGCACAACAACCATGCCACCAAAGCCACAAACAGCACTCCTGTTAGTGCTCTCTGCTTAGAACATATCCCTGGGTTGTTGGGACATGTCCGAGCTATCTGTACAGGAAAGTCTCCGACCATCCGGGCTGATATATCGTAGCAAGCCCAGCTGTCGTCCTCGAGGGCGCTGAAAGCCAAGGACAAGTTGCTGGCGGAGAAAACGATGAAGTATAGATCACAAAGGAGAAGTAGCGTCTTTGCTGCAACGGAGCGCAACCCAAGTCTGAAGACTGTTAGTACATCATTAACATAATGCAGAGATGGCTCGTACTTACGGTTTGCTCATGTATTCGTCCCATGTGACGTACGCGATGTACGGCACAGCAATGGAACCCACAAGAATGCCCATATACGTAGAGGCTCGTGGCGCGCATTGGTTGTTCGGATCAGGATCCTCGTTGACCTTGTGAACAGATGAAAGAATCGTTCCAGCTACACCGGCGGCAGCGGCAGAGAACGTAAGAATTGTCAATCGAAAGACCAGAGGCACGAATGCGTTCTTCAAGAGCATTCTCTGCGTTGTTGTCAGCCACTTCTACGTTCCTGGTGATAGTGGGCGTCTCCACGACTGGATCAGTACTCACCCAGAAGAACTTGACTGTCCTCTCTTGTCTCTCCGGGCTGATGAACCATTTCCCCAAGAACGCAATACCCTGCATGCCTGTTTGTCCTGCCTTTGCCTGCGGGTTGATCTCATCCTCTTCTTTCCATCCTCTCGTGAATATAGGCGTATTCTCTGCCATCCAATGCTCATCCCTGATAATTCCCTCCCCTCTATGTTCTCGCGGATTCGGTCCAGATTGCATGAAGGGGATCCATCGCGTCTGATGGTCTGCTATCGGCATCGACAGAAGACCTGGCTCCGCCGTCCGAAACGCATCCCATTTCCGCCCTGGTTCGTACTTTGTCGGTGGTTTATAATGTCGTGTGTTCGGTACTGATGGTTCTGGTGCGAGGAATGGCGCTTTCTCGTCGCCGTCGTTGATGTGTACCCATGGCGGTATCGTCCCGGCTTGACGCCGATCCGTCTCGTCTTCCTTGAGGGGCGGCGACACGACGGTGCCAGGGAGTGGCATTCTCCTCCTCCAACTCGCTCACCCCGGCGCCCGCGGTTGCCTTCGTGCTCTCGCCACACAATTCACCGCCACGCGACACTCTTCCGCAACGTGGTGCAACGTGGGCGTGGGCGTGGACGGAGCAGGATGGAGTTGAAGGGTAGTCGTTAAGACTGGCGATTGACTTTAGCGTCGATCTCAGGCATTTGATGGGTACCGGCACCCAGCCACGCTATTTGCAGTTAAGGCACTCGTGACATCTCTGCCGAGCCACGCAAAGCAGGTTTCAGCTGACTCGAAGACTGCTGGGCAACTCTAAGCAGACGACGAATCCGTCACAATGCATTAGAGCTTACACGCCGAGGCTGAGGTCGTCTGAGAATGGACTTGACATGAATCAAATGAAGTACCGTATGTGACCAAGGTCAACGGACTGTGCAACTCCAGCATCCAATAGATACCAGTACTGTGCGAGATTACATGACCTATGGTTTTGACTCCTCCGCTCATCTGTGGTAACGCCGCTCTTCTCATGCAAACGACTATCATTAACTGCATTACTCTTCCAAAGTCTTGGTCGGCACACGCTCAACTGGAGCGCCAGCCGCCCTCTCCGCATCGCTGCTGTTCCTTCCACTAGTGAAGGCACTGTTCGCCTCCTTTGGCACCTGGCTCCCGTCCCACTTGGCGCTAGTGATGGGGTTAACCTTGAGGACGTACATGGTGTCAATCTCCTCAAGGGACCTGTCCTTGCTCTCAATGACGAAGAAGAACACAATGAGCACGAGTGCAAGGCAGCACACGGCGAAGACCAGACCGTAGAGGTAGTCGATGGCGTCCGTGATAAATCGGGTGAAGAATGATATTAAGAAGTTCCAGAGCCAGTTCGATGCCGTTGCCAGAGCCATGCAGGGCGCACGGTACTTGGATGGGTACCTTAAAGCAAAGGTCAGTATTTGCCAAATACATAGGAAGGTGTCTAGAACTTACATCTCTCCGACGACAGCCCATACGATAGGCCCCCAGGTAGTGGCGAATGCGGCAATGAAGAGGCAGGAGAAGACGATGAGGACGTTCCCTGGACCTGGAGTCGCCTGAGGGTTGTTCTGGTCCAGCGCGAAGTGGCCGACAAAGGAGTAGACCATGAAGCACATGAACATCCATGCGGCACCGAACATGAGGGCGTTTCGTCGACCGAACTTCTGCACAACGTAGAGGCCACCGAGACAAGTGCATGCCACGTTGACAGTTCCGAGGATGATCTGGGTAACATAGCTGTCGTTGAGGCCAGTAGCTTTGAAGATCGTGGTACCGTAGTAGAAGCTGTAGGAAATGTTGGTTAGTCTAGCTACTTTCTCCTAGGACACTTTGGGGCGGGACTTACAAGAAGTTGGCACCAGTAAGTTGCTGACCGGCTTGCAGTACGATACCGAGTACAACACGGTAAAACATACGTGGACCAGTCAGGAACTCGTGCCACTTTCCAACACCACCTGCATGCTCCTCATCAAGCTTGACGCGGATGTCGTTCACCAAGATGTTGACCTCGCGCGAGTCTGGAGCAAGACCACCAAGTCTCGCGATCGTCGTGCGAGCCTCTTCTTCACGGCCGACTCTGTATGCGTAACGAGGCGATTCTGGGAGGAATAAGATACCAGCACCGAGAATCAAGGCCCACAAGAAGGAAAGACCATTGGGAATGCGCCATGATGCACTGCTGGAATCTTTGTGTGTTCCGTAGCAGACCATCTCGGCAGTCCAGATACCAAGTGTGATGAACAGCTGGTAGGAAGAGACCAGCACGCCACGAATGCGGGCTGGCGAGCTCTCGGACTGGTACATCGGCACAAGCACCGACAGGGCACCAATTCCAAGACCGTTGACGAGACGTCCAATGGCAAACTGGTACCAAGCGGTGTCGGAGGAGATCTCGATGACAGTCCCCACGCAGCAGAAGAACGCGGACGCCGAGATTGAAAGCTTTCGTCCAATGATATCGGCCATCTGTCCAGAGATCAAGGCGCCGAAGAGACATCCAATGCAGAGAAGACCGGTGATTGTGCCTTGACGTGCAGCAGAGAAGACAATAGTACCGTCGTCCAGTATTTGACCGAATCGTCGACCGTAGTTCTCCATCTCGAAAAAGCCGCTTATCTGACCTGAGACATAACCGAACCTGGAGGAGTGTTGTCAGCGAACTCACAACCTGGCGGGATGCTTCTGGTCGACTTACATGAAGCCACCGATACTCGCGACCAGTCCGAGGTATACCGCCATGAAAGTGACCTTGCCACTAATAGGCTGAGGGGAAGTCGTCGTCTCCAGTTGGTTGGCATGTTGAGCCTCCCGCTCAGTCCTCTTGAGGAAAGGCATCGTTGCTCAGCAGGACCACGATTGAGGTTGTTAGAAAGGGTTGGAAGTGAGAGGGAGTGAAAGAGAAAGCGCGCGGATTGGCAGCCTTTTTTATGCTCTCCAACACCCGACCACTACGCGCCGCAACATGGCCGCTGGAGTCGCGGGGCCTCATACTCGGAGGCCCGTGGCCAGCTCCATTGTCAGAATGCATCTCTGGCGGGCACGCGAGTTGCAGAGCTTGTCGTCTCCGTCGTGCCTGTGCTCGGCTGGAGCGTGTTCGGACCAAGTGCTATAGTACTCTCATGTCGAGAGATGGGTCTCTTCTGCGCGCTCGAAGTGGGCCGCGGCAGAAAAGATCCGCGAAGTGAACTGGTGGTGGTCTTATCAGATCAGACATACATGGCAATCGTACCCGTTCTGGACGGGAGCGACAGTGGATGGACCGTACATGTCAGCGATTCGAGCGCGCTGTAAAGCGCGAGCAGAACCCCTGCATGGGCATGTTTTCGGTGCTTGAGTGAAAGAAGCTTCTGCTTCTGAGAACCACAATAGTTTCTGGGCCAGGCGGTTTAGCAAATTCTCTCTGTCGCGCCGAGAGCCGAGTTGAAGTCTGACGACATGTGGCTGTGGATCGTTGCGCGCGAACAAACAGGGTTTGATGCTGGTCTGATGGAAAGATTCTGTTCAGAGTCAGGCCGTTCATGTTTGATGTGCTCAGACCACTCTCGGGACATGGTCATTGGGGCGGCCCGTGTGCATTAGCCTCCGGCAGCGCAGAGCCTCTGCAGATCGACTTAAACGTCCTCCCGTCTTTACTCGATATTATCTTATAACGTACAGCAGTTGAGATGCTGACAGCCGAGCGCGAACGACGTGTCACAAGCGCTTGGAGGAACTCTTCTGCTTCTAGATCGCACTTCATAGATTTGATACAGGAGACAGTGGGCCAATCGGTACTGGTTTTCGATACCGCCGTGAAGTGACCGACACTCGGCCCACATTCAATACCGGCCGTCGGCTCTCTACTCTATCGTGGGCGAAATTCGGAATCGGGAAGGCCAGTGTCTGCATGATAGGACGATGACTTTCCGTTCGAGGCAACGGTTGACTTGGCGCATACCCAGACTGCGGCTAGCAAAATGTAACAGAAACACGAAGAACGTTGCTTGTTGCAGAGTTGCGGCGGGAGCCGGAGCCCTGAACCATATGGATTGGATCACGCCTCCTTTCAAAGCCCTATATGATGCGTGTTACCACGAGATCGAACGACCATGGTCGGCTGTGTCGCGTGTTCAATGCGTAAGCACATGCACATCCCTCAATCAAGGCTACCACGGCCATACCAAGTCGGGTAAGATGTATGGTACTGAACGTTAATCCTCCTGGCATATTCCTCCTGCTGTGCGTTGTATGCAACGTGCTGCTATTCTGTACACCATTGTGCTACTTTCACGAAGGATCTGATCAACGATGCAGCAGCTCTACCGGCGACGCCTCGCCCAATCTATCCAGGATGCTTCCCTCAGAACCCAGTCCTACGGAGCACTTCATCGGCTCAAACAACAGTGCGAAAACCATAGCTAAACGGTCAGCTTCGCCACTACTTCAGCTGCCGTATCAGCATCCCGAGTCAGTGATGGCGTGGCAGTACCATTCGCTTGCTCCAATTGTTCCTGAAGAGAAGGCTGGTTGCCTCCTCGGAGATACTCCTCGTATTCACCAATCTTCTTGCCGCCAACCTCCCATCGCTTGCGATATGCATCTCGCCTCTTCTTGCACTCCTCATAAAACGCGGGCCAGTAAACCGCATGGTCGTACTCAAAGTTGAGATCGCCGCCCTCGTCCTTCCAGAGCTGCTCGACGGGAATGTACGTTCGGAGATCCTCGTTGAACTTCATCTTCTCCCTTGTAACGGGGTCGATGAAAGGACTGATCAGCTTGAAGAAGGTATTGACATACCATGGCGTTTTGCTGATCAGCGCCTTGCCCAGGCGCTCAGGGTTGTGTCCCTGTAGGATGTTCAGAACTGCTCTTGCTTGACCGACTGACGGGACGGTGCCACTAGCAGCGCCTGTGAAGTTGATGACGAGAGCACTGTTCTCCACACCTGCCGGCATCATGTCGATGGTTCGATCGAGCATGTAGCACAGGTGATGTATCTGTCTATCCGACATCTTGGTGTTCTGCTTTCCAGGATTGAGGTATAGACATGGCCTTCCGTCGTTGTCAAAGCCAAGCTGTACCTGCTTTCCCGTCTCGTTCTCGGGGCTGATGTAGTCGTGGGTGAAAGTGTCTGCGCCATATTCTCTTCGCCAGCTCAAAGTCTCTTGCAGTCTCCTTACAGTATCGGCAGTCTTCCACTTTGTCGCACGTAGATATCGGAGTAAGCACTCTCTGGTCAAGAACATGCGCTCGTGCTCCTCAAGCGGCGCTTGCGCGGCACCCTTGGCGGTCGAGGTAGGAATCGTTGTCCATTGCGACACCTGGGCAAGGACTGCGGCATACTTCGTCTCTTGCTCGGCCGTGAGCTTGGGCTGTGGTGCAATCTTGCTGTGTCGTGACGGCTTCGGGATCGGGGTCTTCAAAGGGCCGGTGACAGGCGGTGTCCACTCTTCCTCTTCTCGCTCAGCACCTGCTGTCGTCTGCGTAGCACTGCTGGCTGGGGTATCTGACGTCTGGAGCTGGGACGAACCAGCAGAAATAAAAGACGCCGGGCGAGAGTTGTCGTCTGTTGTTCCGTTCATCTTTGGCCTGATGTTCTCGTTTCCAATGGCGCTACTCTGTCCGTTCTCGGTCATCCTGCTGATTTCTGTATGTGTCGGCGGGTTCCAAGGACTGTGCAGTGGCAGAAATTAGAAACGAGCGGACAACCTGAACTAAGCAGGTCAGCATGTCTCAGGAGGAAGGAAGGAGGTTTGGGAGGTCGCGGCGGGCGATGGGTAGTGCAGCCCTATGTACCTGTGCTCTGCTCGTCTAACAATACATGTACACTGAATTAGCTTTCGCAACCTTGATCGCGATTTTGGCTTCGCTGAGAGTTCGCGCTGGCAGGAAGCACGATATCTTCCTCTTCACACCCGAAGCTTTATATTATCCTATAGATTTGTGCCATCCTATCGTATCCGCACGTATCGAAGCCGAGCATCCGAAGCCGTTGGAATTATGACGTGTGGATGCAACGAGGATCCGTGAGCCATCTGGGAGCTGTCACGCGAACCCTTTTGCTTTGTCGCCGGATTGAAAGGGATCAGTTGTTTGATTGATGGACAACTCGATCAATAGACAACTGGTCGGCAAATCGAGATCAATTCAGTACCGTGGACTGCAGTGCAAAAAACATTGTCCTGAATTGCGCGAAAACGTCCGTATTTCGCTACACTCATCATACCAAAATCGGAGGCAAACCGATCAAACTGGTGCAAGGTTCTTACGGCGAGTAGGGCGTGTCATGGTTCACACTCGCGGAAGACTCGAGAGTCAATCACTTGCCTGTGCTCGTTGTGTTGCAGTGATTCCGCTGACATGTGATGTTTGAAGCCTGAGGCATCATTCTCGAGGAGAACCCCAACATGGGTTGCATCTGTATAGAACGGCCCCTCATATGCATGGCCATGGTGATGCTCTGCGCAGAAACGGCTGCAAGTCTCCATTCAGAGGCCGTCTGATCGTACGAAGACAGCTCAGGACAGTCAAAGTAGCGTTACACTGCACCGGCAAGAGCTCCTGCAGCTGAACCCTCAGACTCGAAGCTTTGACGAAATTAGGTCTAAAGAACATGTGTCTTTCCAGAAAGTCCTCAGTCGTCGGAAGACAGAAGAACACCTTACACTTCATCAGCGCCACGCACACCACACTTCGACATCACCTACTCGCTGTTCCAGCTCTCTCATATCCGGACGGCACACGGCTTTCAATGCCTCGATAAACCCCCACACGAGCGACAAGCGTCAACGGCACGAATGCAAACTTATCTTCTTGACACAACACACACAATGATACCTTTAGGCAGGCGGCGCGCTGGCGCGTTGTCGCCGCTGGCATTTTGCCTTAGCCTTCTGCTTTTCATAAGCTCGGCGAGTGCTGCCGTTCTCGGCATCGACTTCGGGACAGAACACATAAAAGCAGTGCTGGTCAAACCGGGCATCCCCTTCGAAATCGTCTTGACAAAGGACTCGAAACGAAAGGAAGTCGCAGCAGTGGCTTTCAAGCCTGCACGAGACGACAAGGGCAACTTCATCGCCGAGGCCGGCAGTTATCCAGAGCGTGCCTATGGCGGCGATGCTCTTTCACTACAAGGTCGATTCCCTAGTGAGGTATTCCCCAACTTGAAGTTCCTGTTGGGGATACCATCGGGGAACGACGGGGAGGCAACTACGTCAATCTACAAGGAGCGATACCCCGGTTTGCAGTTGCAAGAGTCTAAAGAGCTTGGTACGACGGTTATTAAGAGCTCAGCATTTCCCGAAGATGCGGGGGCTTTCAGTGTGGAAGAGTTGATCGCGATGGAGTTGGCCAACATCAAACGCAATGCCCAGAATATGGCAGGCAAAGGAAGCAGTGTGGATGATGTGGTCATCACCATTCCTCCTTTCTATACGGCCGATGAGAGACAAGCAATTATGAAGGCAGCAGGCTTCGCCGGCTTCCAGGTAAACGGCTTGATCTCCGACGGTCTAGCTGTTGGTCTTGACTACGCGAAGCCACGGACATTCCCCGAAGTGACCAAGGGCGAGAAGCCCGAGTATCACATGGTCTTCGATATGGGTGCAGGATCGACGACTGCTACCATTATGCGTTTCCAGTCACGCAGCGTCAAGGACACTGGCCGATTCAACAAGACTGTTCAAGAGGTTGCAGTGGCTGGTGCAGGATGGGATCGCACACTTGGTGGAGATGCGCTGAACCATGTTATCGTGGACGACTACGTGAACAAGTTGTTAACAAAGCCGGCTTTGAAGGACCGTGGAACGACCGAAGACGACATTAAGAAGAACGGACGTCTCATGGCTCGGTTCTGGAAGGAAGCTGAGAGGGCGAGACAGATTCTGAGCGCAAACACCGAAGTCAGCAGCGGTTTCGAAGAGATCATGCCAGACCTCGACTTTCGTACCAAGATGTCGCGCACCGACTTCGAGAAGTTGACTGAGTCATTCGCCGAGCGTGTTCAAACACCAATCAAGGATGCGTTGAAGATGGCTGATCTCAAGATCGAGGACCTCAACTCAGTCATCCTGCACGGAGGTGCGGTTCGTACTCCGTTCGTGCAAGCTAAGCTTTCAGCCGCTGTCAGAGATCAAGGCAAGCTTCGCAGCAACGTGAACCCGGACGAATCCGCTGTGTTTGGCGCCGCCTTTAAAGCAGCCGCACTCTCTCCAAGCTTCAAGGTCAAGGAGATCCGTGATTCTGATATTGCTGGTTATGCAGCGACCTTGGTGTACGATGACCAAGGCAAAGAGCGCAGAAAGCCACTGTTCGAACCAAACTCGCCTGTCGGAGCCGGGTCCACCACCAAGCAGGTCACTTTTAAGGACAAGGACGACTTCTCGTTCGGATTCGTGCAGAACGTTAATGGTGTCGACAGACCAATCCTGAAAGTACAATCAGACAATCTCACGGCTTCAGTTGAGGAACTGATTCGTATTGCTGGCTGTGGTAAAGAGTCGATCGATACCAAGTTCTCCGTGCGACTTGGCCTGCCGCTTGGACTGCCTGATGTCACTGGAGGAAGCGTCAGTTGCGAAGTTGATCCAAGTAAGAAGACCGGCAGCATTGGCGACTCGGTTAAGGGCTGGCTTGGCTTTGGCAAGGGTGATCAACAGCCACTGAACGACGAGGCTGATGGTCCAATCGAGCAGGTGGATGCCAAAGCATCATCAAGCTCGAGCTCGGCTACATCATCGGCCACAGATGCCGCAAGCAGCTCCAAGACGCCAGAACCACCGAAGAAGCAGATTGAAGCGATTCCGTTGAAGTGGACCAGCACACCAGAAGGCAACCCACAGCCGGCACCAGCTGCAATCACACAAGTGCTGCAGCGCCTCAAGGACTTCGACCTGTCCGACAAGGCCCGATATGCTCGTGATGAAGCACAGAATCTTCTCGAGAGTTACACCTACACGGTCCGTGACTTCCTCGAGAACCAAGTCTATGAGAAGGTCAGCACCAAAGAGCAGCGCGACATGATCAGCAGCACTTTGCAGTCGACCAAGGAATGGATGGATTCTGGTGAATCATCGAAGGCTACTACACAAACGCTCAAGGAGAAACGTGAGGCTTTGGAGAAGCTTGTTGAGCCTATTCAGCTCCGGCTCAAGGAGAGCACTGGCCGACCAGAAGCTGTGGCACGCCTGCAGAAGTCACTTGATCAACTGCAAAAGGGTATCTTGCGACTTGAATCGGCGGCATCCAAGGCGGCCGCAAGCATATCGAGTGCCGCAACAGCATCGTCGAAGACCTCAACAACAACTGAACCAAAGCCATCATCTGATGCCGATAATCTCGAGGAACCGGACACTGAGAGCGCATCGACTCCAAGTGAGACACCCGCCGCCGTCAACCCATACGAAGGTATGGACCTTACAGCGGTGAATGAGACTTACAACTCCATCTCGAAATGGCTCAAGGAGACCATTGCGGAACAAGAAAAGCTGAAACCTTACGAAGACCCAGTCTTCCTCTCGCGAGACGCTCAGCGCAAGAGTCAAGAGATCGCCAAAGCACTCGAGGATCTCGTACTGAAGACAACCAAAGCCAAGGCAGCGAAAGCGAAGAAGCCAAAGACAACCAAGTCAACGACGGCGAAGGCGAGCAAAGCAACTGCCAATCCAGCAGCTGACGCAGAAGAGCCTGTACCGGCAGAACCCGCGCCTGAGGATCCGGCAGCTGCGGAACAGCAGGACACCAAACAAGCCGCCGACCCGGAAGCAGCCGAGGCGCCAGAACAGAAGCCAGTGAAGGGCGGAGAAAGCATCGATGATATGCTCAAGTGGATGAAGAAAGATGGAAAGAAGTCGACCTCTGATAGGGAGCATGAAGAATTGTAACCTAGAGGTCATGTTATAAAGTGAAACGAATATTTTGCAAACATGAGCCAGGCAACCTTCATCTTTGCAGTTGTAACAACTTATTTTGTATATCGAACGTCCAGCCGCAGCAAAGTGATCGACATGTGATCAACATGGCTTCGAAAGGCAAGTATATGCGGACCATCTTCACTTCGTCTGTACCTGCATCAATACCACTCCAATCTACCAAGCCATGCAAAAGCCACAATATGAAAGCTCATACAAGAACCACCGTCCATTAGATGAAGTCCTCAGCCTCACCATGTCCTTCATCATCGCTATCAATCGCCGAGACTTCAAGTCTTCAATCTGTGAACACATGATCCCCGACCTCGAATACACAACCCAGAATTGCATCGGCTGCACGGTCGGTAGAGCTGGTTGATCCGACTGCCTAGAGCGATGTAGCCATTTCTGCAAAGCTAATCCGCTGGTCCGAGTCGAGGTGATGGCATCGCATATGGCTCGGTCTAAGGGTGATGCCGTTGCCGCGGTGTTCACGGTGTTGAGGACGAGCGGGTTGGAAGATGGTGGCGAGAGTGAATAGACGTGTGCTTGGACGTAGGAGAGGAGGGACGGGATGTGGATGTGTGAGAGGATGCATGGTGCCACTGGTATGGCGAGTGAGCCGTATGTAAATGAGGTGAGGAAAGTTTGGAGGAAGGAGCGCTCCAGCTGAGTCGTCATGTGGGACGTGAGTGAAGGCACTGCGGAGGCGGAGATGATGTTGATTCCGCGGAAGCAGCTCGAGTGTGCGTGCTGGTGATGGCTGGCTGGGGGCGCTGTGGCGACTTGCAGATGATGAGACGGTGGAGATCGCTATGCTTCTTGCTTACCCGCGACCAGCTGCCTTGTTGCATGTGGCGATATGAAAAGCGGTCATTGCCTCGTCGCAGGTGTGGTGGGAGGGTGCCGTGTTCGCCTCCGCTGAGAGGCACGAGTCTCTCCTCCTCCAGGAATTCTTCCCGACTCGCAATGGTGAACAGAGGCTTCTGAGCCTTCCACTTGCGGCCATAGTCACGTATCATGTTTTGCACTTGGCCTCCTTGCATCCAGTCCGCGAACCTGCGTGCATCAGCTTTTTCGATGGCACTTGGTCGTGGTCGCATCGTCCCGTGTAAAACCTGAACATGGATTCAACAGCTCCGCCCCGCCTTCAACGTGGACTTTGAGCAATGCAGGTGGTATCACTGCATCCTCCCATCGCAGTGAGGAATTTCGCTGGATCACTGATCAGCAATGCCCCTTCTGCCTCCGCTTGAACCAAGGCATATTACGGTGCGACAGCATACGTCTGAATCCACTTGCTATTTTCAGGCTCGACGCCGGCAGCTTTTCATAGTGTGTGCTCCTTGCAGTAGGTTGCAGAGCCATCGCCACGCGTATGGAATATCGGCCTGCTAGACAGCTGCGGATCAGACATGTCTGAAGCGTTCCACCGTGCGATTCAGCGCAAACCCTCGGCAATTGTTCGAGCTCTAAGCTCAGTATTGGGCCCCACCGACAGGAAATGATCATTGACAGCTCTGCACACCCTTACTGCCCAGCCTTCTCCAATGGCCGAGTCTTTGTTGTCTGGTTCGCAGGTCATTGCAACCTGTACATTTTCGGCAAGCAGGGCCAACCGTGATTAGCGAGCGTCTGTGGTTCGCAACCCATCCTATCTTGAAGTCGCTGCCATTTTCTTGAATATAGGGCTCGCACAGGACTCCTGTGAAGCCAGCGCCGCCGTTCCCTATTCTGAACCGAAGGGGATGCTCGGAGTGTCCGTATTTCTCTTGATCAATAATACCCAGCGACTGCGACCCAGCAGGTCCATGGTCTTGTTCGCGTAAGCGTGTCTTGTAGTAACGCGACACCCATGGATGAGTGACAGATAGTTGTTGTAGCATGCCCCATGATATCGAGGTGCTCGAGCTCGTGAACGGCATCAGCCATAGTCCACCCACGTGATATCGAACAACAACCCTGCAGGATCCCGGGCTGATCAAACATCTGTACTGAAACACTATTGCTACAGTTGCTGACGCTGAATGGAGTTGCAGCTCAGCCAAAGTCACACCCGATCCAAAGTCCGACGCTGGTTCGCCGACCAGCTCGCTTGCTTGCAGCCGGTAAGAACTCCACCCACGCCTTGCTATGCGGATCTCATCAGATATCGTCCCAGCCTAAAATGACCACATCATCAAGAAACCCATCAGACCTCCATGGCATCCCCATTACTGATGCCGTTGGTGCCAGCTCCCAGCGTTACTCCACCGTCCTCGCCAATGAACCTTCTTTCGAATTCTGACACGAACCGCACGCTCCTGGTAGGGTCGTAAAATAGCTGGAAAGACCGCTGCACATCACCAATCTCGACCTCCTTGGCTCTTCGCTTCTGTGACAGTAGATGTGATGTCGTGATGAGGTTGCTGGCATACCGAAGACCTGTCTCAAGTCCGATCTTGGTCAAGAGAGCCAGCGCATCCGGTGACACATCAAGCTCCTCCTCTTGAGCACGTAACGATAAGATCTGTTGGATCTCGTCGGCTTGATACGGCTGCGTGGAGATGATGACTACGCGATCGAGGAAGTCCAGCGGCAAGCCATGCGGACTCTTGTAGCTGGTGCCTCGGATGGTTGTTGAGCCGCGATTGGATGCCATGATGACAATCGGCGCCAGCTCGTCCTCGAGTGCACGGTTGATGAAGCTGAAGCATTCGATATCCAGCATGTGGACTTCGTCGATGAAAAGTACGCCGGGCACGATCTCAGCCTTGCCCTCCTCCTTCCATTCCGCGACCTTAGTGTTGATCTGCTCCCTGACCTCCGAGCGAATCTCGCCAGTGTCTCCGGAAAATAAGGCAAGGAACCCTTGTGTCCGGCTGTTGATCACATCAATCTCGTGCAGTGAAACTGTGTGTACGGTCTCTCGTCGGACCTGCAGCTCACCGTCTGGGCACTGAATGAACTTCGCGTCCGCACCCACGGCATCGTAATCTCGACTCCTCGTATAGCTTCTACCCAGCTTGGTGATCCTGCCACTGGCCTTGTCGATGCTGATGATATCGCCTGCCATGACCTTCTCCTTCGTCATGCTGTCGATCATGCGCGTGCCCATGTCGTATAGTGTCTCCATGTCGGTCGTCTTGAGCGTGAGCTTTCCACTCTTGTTGTTTCCGGTGACAGATCTGTCAATCTGAATCTCCACGACCTCTCCTTCGATGACCTCGCTCTCTTCTCGTATCCGCACCCCAATGGATTTCCTGAATGCCTGCTCCAGCGCTTCTGTCTTGCTCATCTCGAGGCTGAAGATCTCCGACGAAGCCAGCATGGTGAATGGCACATCCTCTCCCAAACCTTTGCTCATGCCGATCGCGATGGCCGTCTTTCCAGTGCTCGGCGGTCCGGATATGAGCACGGCGCGTCCTGCTATCTTCCCTTCCTTGACCATCTGGAGTATAACGCTAGCAGCCTTGCGCGCCTGCAACTGCCCAACCAATCCATCCGCTGCAGCCTTAGGCGTAAGAGTGTCAGGTGTGACGCCCAGGCCATGGATGTGTGAGTGCGCGGCGATGAGGTTGAGTCCTTGGCGCTCTTTCGAGTCGGAGACGGTTGTTATAGGCTGTTTCGATGTCAGCGAATGTGTTTCTGCCATCAGCGTCACATCGAACATACCGCCGCCATGGTGTCGAACGTGACACTTCCTGTCTTCGCGAGGCCGAGTCGCCAGAATACGATGTGTGAATATTCGTTCGAGTCGATGTGAGAGAGGTTCGCAAACTGCAAGGCAAGGGTGTCGATGTGTGAGTGAGTGTATACTTGCAGAGGCCAGCGATATCAGAAAGCTCTACAGCTTCGACCAGCTCAGTCGCGCTTTCACCGTTTCGTGTTTCGTCACGAGTTGTGTCTATTCTACCACAGCAAATGCGACTTTAGCGTTGCAGCATCCTTGCCATCAGACCCCCATTTCGAGAACTTTGACTTTCTGGCAATATCGAGATCCCGCTGCAACCACGCACTTGCACAGTTTGCAGCCACGGAACAGTCAGTGGACTTGTCGCGGCGTATGTGCTGTATATTGTGGATTGTTGTTCCATCTACTGATGCATCGCCGGATCCACGCCATGGCTTCACACGCCGCTGCAGGCGATCCGCGCGTACGCAACAACGACCCGCGTACCCTCACGTCCCAGGAGGGCAAGCGGCAAGCTAGTCAGTCACCAGCTGGGGGCAAACAACCTGCCTTGAAGAAACCAAATCAGTTTCAGCAACCAGTGCCACCAACAAATGGCCTTCCTGCTCGCCAGTCGTCCATCAACATAAATGATCCGCGTCGCTCAAATGCGGACTCACCGGCCGGCAGTCGTCGCAACTCCGTGTCAACCAGCACCAACGGCACCGATGGCAACGCAGGTAGCTCCAAGCAGCTAAATGTCCATAACGGCCATGACTCCACACGTGGCACTATGGGTAGCAGCGTTGGCTCCATGACACAAACCCCAATCGCCCCTGTTGCGGTCATGAATGGTGCTGCACCTGCTCAGTCAGCAAGCGCTTCACCTGATCTACAAACTGCTATCTTGAATGCCTTGATGGGTGTCTCAGAACAGGCCTCCGAGCTGGCTCTGGGGAAGTTGGAGGTCAAGCAAGCACACATAGCTCTTGCCAAGGCTCAGCGCGAGTACGATGCGATGGAGAAGCAGTTTGCGAATCACCCGGCCATCAAGGAACAGAAGACCGCGACCCGAACAAGTCTGCAGAAGCGCTACGACGAAGCTCAGAAATCGTTCCACCGAGCACAGGCCAACCAAGTGCAGGTCGTTGGCACAGCTGCGACTGCGATTGTGGGACTGCAGCAGCAAGGAGGCATTGATCCTGATATTCGCGCCGAAGTGCAGAGCGCGAGGTCCGCAGCGGACCGGGTGAACGAGTGTTTGGAGAGACTGGCTGCCACAGAACAGAAGCTGACCTCGCTATCCACACGCGTGGACGAAACGCGCGCACCTTTGGACCAACAACGCTCCAACGCGCCACAGCCTACCATGGAGCAGTTCGCGAATTTTGAGGCAAACGTCAACGAAGCACATGCTTTGGCTAAGCGCTTGGAAGCTTCGGCACTGCAGCAGTCTCCCGCGATGATGGACCCTGCTGAGCTCACGGAGCTGAAGAAGTGCGTGGAAGCTGTGGAGCGCGGTCAGGATGATCTAGTCGATCTCGTTGGTGAACATGCCAATGAGAAGATCGCGGAGGTCATTCAGTGGGCACAGACTGAGATCGCCAACCTAAAGGCGAACGTTGACCAAGCAAACGAGACCCAACACGCCAACGCCCAGACTATCAACGAACTTCTGAGCTCCGTGGAGACCCTTCGTACAAGCGTGGATGAGAACGCACCACATGGTACGTTATCAATTGGAGAAGTGCTCGAGGCGCTTGGACAGAGACTTGACATGCTGGCAATGGAAGTCAAGAAGATGCAGCCCGCTAAGCCACCCTCTCCTCCGCCCGCTGTCGTCGACCCGAACAACCTGTTGGGCCTGAAGAAGTTCAAGCCGGTCCACGATGTAGAGCCGGAGCTCCAGCCGCCACCTGAGAAGCCAACCATAAAGGTTCTGGAGCCACGTCCAGCCGTCGGCGTCAAGTGGGATGAGTGGATCGAAAACCACATCGGTGCTTTGTATGCGCTTACCAATTCGAACACGATGCGACTAAACAACGTGACAACCGATGAGATCCACGATGCAATGATGAGAGTCATGAGAGAGAAGTACAGCAAGGAATATCCAGACCTGTTGACCTGGCAGAACACCGTGGAAGAAATCAAGGTAACCCATACCAGAGACATTGGACAGCTGAAGGCCATCCACGACCAAGACGTCGGACAAATTCGCGCCGATGCAAACTCACTCACACTGCGAATCGAAGCAGACGAGGCTGCCATCGCTCAGGGCCAGCAGAAGGTTGCCGAGATTCATCGCGAGTACCGGGCCATCTGTCAGGACGTGCTGGAGTTGCAAGGCGCGCAGCAGAAGGCTTTGGAGAGGGCCCTCAAGGACGCAACTGCTTGAGAGGATTTGAGCGATGGCGCCGGTGAGCGTTTTTTTGCATCGGGTGGCAAGGCGTTTTTGTTACGAGTGCTAAGGCGAGATACCCCATGTGCGATTAGCGACGCAAGGCGTTTGGGCAGGAAACTGGGCTTACAGGACTGCAAGCGGTTGACTACGGCAGACTTTGTACATAGGCCCACAGAGACTGTGATCGCAGCGCTTAGTGGCGCAAATGCGAAGAGTTCAAATCAGAATTCAGAATCTGTTATTGTTCCCGCCTTGCATGTGAAGTCGTGCGCAGCCCTAACTCTACGAAGAACTGCGGCCGAGTAGATTGAGTTTGACTAGCGCGTTCGATGATCTGCAACCTCGTTCGCTATCTTTCCCAATTCTTGGTTCGTTGCACATCCTATTGTACTTCTGCATACTATCGCAACATGGCTCGAGAACGCTATGTTAGCAGAGTCGTGGAACCAGAGCCAGAGCCGCCAGAAGAGGAAGTCGAAGAATACAATGAGAACGAGGACGAAGACTTTGCGCCTGAAGAAGCCAACGACGACGAGAATGTTTCCTCATCGTCCGAGGATGAGGAAGATGCAGCCATGGCCAAGACTGCTCCCAGGAAGAGCAGAAAGCGAAAGGACATCGACATAGACGGCGATCTAGACTCAGGCGACGAAGCAACAATCAAGGAGCGGAAACGTAAGAAGCGGAGAAAGGACGACGGCGCACAAGATGAAGACTCCGGCGGCGAAGGTGGCCTCATTCGCACCAGGGCGCAAAGAGTGGCAGAGAAAGAAGAACGCAAGAACCGCAAGCGCGCACGGGATGGCGAAGTCACAATCGACGTGAACGCACTATGGGCAGACCTCAGCAGTATGCCCATAGGCCGAACAACAACGAACCCACCCAAGCCCGAAGACAACGCCATGGACTTTGACGAAGACGACGACGACGACAACAACAAGGAAAACGCTCCGACGAAATCCTCAGAGGATATGATCACCATAAAGCGCCGCATCGAATACGCCGGCGAGATCACCCTCGTTACAGACACCGTCCCCCGCTCCTCCAAAGAAGCAAAACAATACCTCGCCGAGCACCCCGAAGTCGACCCCTCCAACCCCGGAAACACAGCAGACGCAACAGGTCTGCAGAAACCACTGAAACGCCCGTCCATGTTCGAGCCGAATCCACTCGGATTGGTGAAAGGTGTTGCGCCGGAGAAGTTACGGTTGAAAGCTCCGACGAGGTTGGATGTGTTGATGGCAGAGAAGAGGGCGGAGGAGAAGAAAAAGGCGCAGAAGATGAGTACGGTGCAGAAGAGTCAGCTGGATTGGAAGGGGTTTGTTGATCAGGAGGGTTTGAGGGATGAGTTGGATGAGTATGGAAAGAGTCGGAGGGGTTTCTTGGCCAGGGAGGCGTTTTTGGATCGGGCGGCTGGGGCGAGGGAGCAGGCTGCGAGGGATGCCAGGTTAAAGTTGTAGTGATGGTCGAGGAGTGGTGTCGGTGCTGGTGTTTTGGCGCGATGATGCTATGAGATACCCACAATGGTCATGCTAGAAGCCAGATGTACAATTATCCAGTGCCAAGACTGTATTCCTGCTGGAGCATGTTATGGTGGTATGTTCATTGCGAGGCGTGCGAACGTCATCTCGTGTCGCTTTCACTGTTTGATTTGGGATTTATCATGGCAAAGGCGTAACATACAGCCTCCGGTCTACACCACACCAAAGTCTCGCGCGTGAAAAGCGCCATACAGCAGGCACAGCATCCATACCCGACCTGCCTAAGGGTAGATGGAGCCAGCGAGCCGCATTGCAGGCACAGTCAAAAAGGTGAACTGTGTGCCACAACCACCACTAAACACCGACCCATCCATGCAAGAAACCAGCCTGTTCGTTGAGCATACTGACTCGTCGTCTATCTGTTGCTCTTGGCCACACGCTCCAGCTCGTCTTTCTTCTTGATGGCGTAGCTGTTGCTGCTACCCTTGGCAGCGTTGATGAGCTCTTCCGCCAAGCACTCGGCGATGCTCTTGATGTTGCGGAAAGCTGCCTCCCGGGCACCGATGGTGAGTAGGGCGATGGCCTGGTTGACGCGGCGGAGTGGGGAGACATCGACGGCTTGACGGCGGACGGTACCTGCGCTGCCGATACGGGTGGAGTCTTCGCGGGGACCGCAGTTGACGATGGCATCGACGGCGATCTGGATTGGGTTCTGGTCGGTCATGATATGGATCTGGGGAGGTGTTAGTCATCGTGTGCGTGATGGGAGGCATGTCTTGTTAGGACGCACAATCTCGAAGGCGTGGGCCACGATGCGGACAGCCATGAGCTTCTTTCCGTTGTTGCGGCCGTTCATCATGAGCGAGTTGGTGAGACGCTCGATGATGGGGCATTGCGCCTTGCGGAAGCGCTTGACAGCGTACCGGCCAGCGGAGTGGGAGATGTATACTGGCTGGCGGATCTGGATGTAGTCGCTGTGATGCCATATCGTCAGCCAAATGTGTCCCTCATTTCAATGCGCCTGATATGCGTCTCTGTGTGTGTGCCGTCTCCGCTGCACCACACCACGTCCACCACTTCCATCGACTCGGGGTGTATTGGGCAGACATACGTGAGGGAAATGTCCCTGATCTCGACGTCCTCGTAGCTCCACTTGTTGAACAGCTTGGTGCTGCCAATCTCAGCCGTGACATCCTTTGGCAGGACTGGGTAGGCCTGGACGGCCTCGACTTCGACCTCGCCGTCAGACATGTTCGCGATCGACTGCTACTCCGTGGTCCTGGGGGAGGAGGTGAGGTGCAGGAGTGGTCTGTAGGTGGCGAGTTGTGCTGCCGTGGTTAGTAGTGAAGTGAAGTCGCCGCCTGCTGTCAAGATGAATTGTGCGAAGCCGACACCCGCAAGTCGGAGTGTGAGAAAGCCAAGACCGAGTGTGGATTCAGTGAGTCACGTGGAAGCCCGCCGCGCTGGGTATCAAAGAACTCTCAACTGATTCATCGCATCTTCCTGGCATCACTGCATACATTATTCGCCCTCGCCCTCGTGGTATAAACACAAAGAAGCCCGGCCAGATGCGATGCGACACTCTCTACTATCCCCAGACTGACGGTGCGTCCTGAGCCATCTTAAGAAGCTGAGAACACGAGACTGAACTTCTTGCGTACAGATCGCTCTTCCAAGCATAATGATGAACGCCGACTCACGCCCGCAAAACACTGCTCTCACCCGTGACATCGTGCTGCTGAATCGCGGCTGATGATTGAGCCACGTTCGAAGCAGTCAGCACGCCTTCTCGATAAGGCAAACCACATCTTCCGGAGGCCCGCCTTCCGACCCTGTGTACTCATTGTCACCCAGCATCTCAGCCGGGTGCACTAAGTTCAGTATGGCGCAGTCGGTGAATAAGCCGATCATTGTACATGACTTCGCAAAACTCTGGTCTCTTGTGCATGATGGATGTACAGCTGGCTGATCCTGTTCCTGCCGGTCTGTAGAGACACTCCTTGGACCATCATTGCAGTATGTAAGCAAGACACGACCTTTCGCCTGTACCACTTTCCCATGCCCGTCCCATCAAAGGTCTGGCGTCACTACGATCCCTGGTCGCAGAGCTTGAGCTTGACCAGGATTGAAGTTCTTGATAGGCGTCGATCTATCATCTTGGCCTTGCTCCGACTGATTATAGAAAACTTCCGCTCAATATAGCAATTATCGTCAGGTCCCACGGCACGAAGACACAGCATCATGGCGAGCCTCACAAGCAACAACACTATCCAGAAGCCCATGGATGTGGTTATCGTAAGCTGATGCGAATGCTGAAACCCACCGGTCATCTGATATTGACCCGCCTCATAGATAGGAGGATCTTTAGGCGGCTTGATGGCAGGCATACTGCTAAAACGCAGATGTCACCATGTGCGTACTCTGGAGCAAGCTGAATCATCTGAGCGAGAAGGACTGGCTGCCGGTGTTGGCCTAGCATTCCACGTCAAGACCTTTTTCGAGACTGAAGATCGGCTCAAAGACAGGCCGCTTGGGGTTGCCAACGACGCCTTCTATGTATTGGACTATAAAATGGATGTCAAGTACAAACTTCCCATCAAGACCAACCTGACTACTTGGGACTTGGCATACTATCGAGCACGTGCGAACTTTGATCAGTACGCGAGCTCGTACGTACCAGATCCGCCTTCGATCAGTGCCGAAAGCAAGGAAGGGCAGGGTGTCTACATGACCGGCAAGAAAGCGATCAAAGTTGAGGAGATTGACGGCAGGGTGACTGCAGTGGTCCGGGATGTGCGAAGTGGCGAGATTGAGCACTATCAAGGAGATGTTGTGATCGCAGCAGATGGTGCGAATAGCTCCATAAGGCAACAGCTGAATCCTGCTCTCGAACGCGAAGAGCCAGAATACGTGACCTGGCGTGGTATATATTTGCAGTGAACTACGGTATGTGGTCGTGACTGACGCGGAGATAGGTACAGTGCCTTCCAAGGATCTGAGCAAGCAACTGCTTGATAAATTCGAGAATAAGTCCATCATCTGGCCTGGAATACAAACTTACTGCGTAATGTGAGACTACTATTCAAGTCCTCTCGACGCGCGTCCCCAAGACTTACGTCCTTCCAGATACACAATTCCAGGCGAGAATGGCTCGCTCAAAGATGGAGAACGATACATTAACTTTGCCTGGTACTTCTGGCCTACCAAGTTCTCTCTCCCGACATCATGACGGACAGCGACGGCCACTACCATCGTACCACTGTTCCAAAAGGAAAGCTTCAACCCGATATATGGAAAGCGCAACTCCAGGAAGCACGCCGCCTTCTCAACCCCGAACTCGTCGAGCTAGCCGAGCACATAAAAGAGCCTTTCGTGTCGCTCATCAGCTCTATCAGCGCGCCCAAGGCGGCGTATTTCAACAACCGTCTCTTTCTCATCGGCGATGCTTTGACGCAAACTCAGCCGAACGTGAGTATGGGCACAAGTCTGGCTGCTTTCGCCGCGATCACACTGGTAAAGGAGGTGGTCTGCCCTCCAGATGAAAAGGAGCGCCTGAGCGTGAAAAGAGTAGAGGAATGGGAACGCAAGGCACTGCAGAAGACCGAGCTCACTCGTGTACGCAGTGTCTCGTTCGCGTCGTGGTATCTCAACTCGTGGCCCATGATAGGCTGGTACTTTGCGAGGTATTACTTTGTGTCGGTAAGTTCAGTAATCGGATATCCGCCTTCCGTCGGATCGAATGATCGCTCACTGACATACGCGACAGTACTGGCAGCATTGGTTTGGGAAAAGGACGCAAGCTTTCTCTGTCTTTGGGTGATGATGACGATGAAGCTTGAGCTTCAGTTCTCGAAGACTTTCTGTTGCGAACCAGTCACGTACATCTAGTGCTGCACAGTTTGTAGCCCACGCCAACTCCGTCCCCGACCGCAGCTCTCCTTCCCTTGACAAAGTCCTGATATTCAGCCTTGAAATGTCAACCTGCTGCCTCCACGACCAGCCGATACCAAAAGTGCGGAGCCGGCAGGAGTGCATACGACACTTCATGACACCGGTAACGCGGTTTCCCGATGGCCGACTATGCATCTCGTACCTTGCAGTAGCAAAGATGGGTTGCCATCTATAGACTTTTTGGACGGTCGGTCAGATCCAATTGGCCGGCGACCTGGCAACCTGGCGTCCCGCCAACCGCTTACTGAGCCCAATGCTAGGAAGTGGTTGTTCAGACTCTTCAGCTACATCCTTGTCATGGGGACATCTTGCTCGTGCTGCAGTGGCATGCGGCGGGAACACATCCAGTTGAGGTGGTAAAAGGTGTGCACATGGTAATGGTACGCTTCTCGAAGATCATTCGCTATGTTGATACTACTTTACTATGTCACACTCGACACTTCTATCTGATCCACCGGAAAAGCAGGATCGCTACTATGTGGTCTTCTTAGCCAGCCAGCCGTAAAACTCCGAGTACATGTAAAAACGCCCGTCAAATTTCTGACAATGAAGTGTGGAGACGAGGGTATCGAGTGGTGAGGCTGTCAGAAGCCTAACAGCATGATAAATCCAGAGGGACTCTCCGGGCGGCGTTGTCGAGTTTGGCCAGAAGTACATCCATAGAAGATGCGTTCGAGGCGGTAGAGCAGGCGGCAAGCGAGGTAGTCGATGAGGTGGCAGAGACGGAGCGTGGCAGGCGCATCGGCGATTCGACGAGCAGTTCGACAGGGTCAGGTCCGCTTGGTAATTGCGTCATCGCGTAGGCGTTGACGCTGTTGAACCGAGACTGGAAATTCATCGCATTGAAGCCGTTGATGTTGAGCTTGCTGAAGTCACCCTCTGGGATCATGGCGAGGCCGACCTGTTGCTGCTGTTCTGGTTGGGACTGTGGGATCTGAAGCTGCGAGGCGTCGAAATTGAGGTACTCAGGCTTCATGTCCGGTGGCGACTGCTGTTGTTGCTGTTGTTGCTGGTGTGGTTGTGCTTGTTGTGGCCGAGGAGTGGGAGCAACCGAGGGCTGTTGCTGCTGAAGTTGCTGTTGGTGTTGCTTTGGCAACAATACTGAGGGATCCTGGCTGATGTCGTTGATGAAGGGAGTGAAGGCTGGGTGGCGAAGGAGAGTCTCGATCAAGCCGCGGTAGCGCTCATTCTCGGCCTGGAGAGCCTGGTTCTCTTGTCGCAGAATATTGCTTTCTTGAGCCTTCATGGCGACTTCGCCTTCGAGCTGGCCGATGTACTCTGAGATGCATATTAGTACGTGGCGTCGGAGTGCAACATGTTTGGAAACTTACCCTTTCTTCTCGAGCGGAACGCACGAGCGGAGACCTTGTTCCTCAACTGTCTGCGCTCCTTACTGGAAAGCTTCTTGCCTTCCTCCGACGCAAGAAGACGCTCATCCTCATCCATTTCCTCTTCATCCTTCTTCATGCGTGCGACGTGGGGCAACACGTTGCCAGGCGAGTCGGCGTCATCTCCATCCGGCACCGAGTGGCTGTTCTGGCGCATCTGATTCAATAGACGGGATATGGACTCCTCGACATGTGGCTCAGCAGCATGCGATGCACGCTTGCCATTGCCATGTGTCTGTTGGGACGAGGCTTGGCTGGATTGACTTTGCGAGTGACTGGCGGCTTGGCGGTACTGGGCTTGCTGGGCCTGCAGTTTCATTTGACGTTGCTGTAGGGCTTGGGCCTGGGCAGCTTTCTGCATCGCCGCTTGCTGAGCCTGTTGCGAGTGCATGCCAGGCCAGAGACGGCCCACGTTGCTCTGGGGCTCCTCGTGGCCGCCAACACTGTTTGGGTTGACGTAGTTGTCTGCCGGGCTGTCGTTGGGTGGGAAGAACATGGCAGGCATTGCGGTCTGTGAGTTGCCATAGTCGTTGCCCATATCGGCGTCCATGTCCAGTCCAGTGTTCCAGCCAAATCCAGAGTTGAAGCCCATCTCGTCAATGCCCGAGTTAAAACCGTCGTGCATGCCATTTACAGGCATGTTCGCCATGCTGCCGACGGGAAGGCCGACTTGCTGCTTGAACTGGGCATAGTCATGGCTTGGGCCATTGAACTTCTGCTGCTCCTCCTTCTCGAATGGCGACAATGCGTCGGTGCGCGAGGATGAGGCTGCGCTGGGCGAGGGCTGGTTGCCGCCCTGGTTGAAGTCGAAGAAGGACTCCATGTCGAACTGCTCTGTCTTCAATTGAGGAGTCGGGCGACTCATTTGAGAGTGTTGTTGTGAGTGGGCCATCCAAATAGAGCGATGTGAGAGCCGGATTGCCTGGATATGGCGTGTCTCCGTAATCTTTGCCGTCAGCTGCAGGCAACGTCCGGGGCCGCGTCAGCTGGTTGTTTATGCTGCTGTCCTGGGGGTGTTGACGGCGTTGCAGTGCTCTGAATCCGACGGCACTGGTGGTAACGAGCGTGCTTCCAAGATGCGAGTCGTCAATTGATGTTGGTTGGGTGTGTGGTGAGGGTATTGATGAGAGGAGAGAATGTCAAGACGGCGGTCGCCCGGCTGACATGGACGGAAAGCAAGGAGGAGCGTGCGAGGGGTGGCAGTGCATGCCGGAAGGGTCTGTCGCCGAACCGCCGACGATTTCAATTTTAGCGCCGACATGCCCAGCTGCCATTCACATCATCACATCGTGCCAGCTGCTGTGCCAACATTGCCAATGCATCCTCCATCAAGCGCCGCCAACTGCTACCCACGCTTCACTACACTCACATACACCGATGCCTTATTAGTTAGTAACCGGTCTAGTCGTCGTCGTCGTCCGCAACCACAGTCTGATGAACTGGTCTTTCACGTTGTCCGGGTGGGCCACCGGGCCCGGTTCACATCCGCGAAATAGCTGTCGTGGGAGAAGGGATGATGTCGTCTCGGCCGACGACGAGGAGATGCAGCGAAGAAGCACTAATCGACCTAGTCAACCTTAACGTCGACGTCTAGACTTGGCATTTATTCGGTATGCAGCCACGGTAGAGCGCCCGGGTGGGTGGGCTCGTACAGTAGCTGCCACAAAGCCGCGGCCTGCGGCACCACTGCTGTGACTTGACGCTCGGCTCTGAGGCTGCTGACTGTCAGCCCTGTTTGTTGGATGGAACGACATCCGGCAGGACCATTTTGTAACTCGACTCCGACATCATCAAATTTGATCAGCTCCATCCACTCCCGCGCTGGCCATTCCAAGACCTCCAACCGCGAAGACCGCCCATGTCACGCCGGCAGCTTCCGCTTCCGCTGCAGCATTCAGGACCTCGCTCACTGTCGACGGCAAGCTTGGAGGTCGTTCAGCTCGAGCAGCATGCCCTCCTCTCTATCGCCCTTCTGGGAGGCCTGCCGACCGACCACGTCTAAGTGATGCCTGAGGGGATTGCCCGCGACCACCTTCACGTGAATGTGCAGCACTCGTCGAACGTTGAGGTACTTCACGTACACCGCTCCTCCTCGAGATGCTGCGTATCTTGCTCGTGTCTATCTTTGTAACGACAGAGCTATGACTCCTTTTATCAGGCGAAGGCCTTTAGCATTGGCTCGAGGACCTTCTCCTGCAACCCAACAGTATCTGCCACTCTTGTGCCCATGGAGATAATCACTGGCAGTGCTGTATCACGTAGGCCCTTTGCCCTCTCGTTGATCTTCCGCACTGCAGGTGCAGCCACTTGCTTGACTTGGTCGGCACAGTCTCCCGCGGTCTCTTGCGCGTTCTGTGCCACGGTGCCTGCTCTAGACGTGACCTCCATCACCTGCTGCACCCCGTAAATCGTATCCTCCATCGCATCTGCGATATCATCCAGCCACGGCATGAGTGTGCACTGTAGCATATCACGCACGTTCGCGGAACTAATGAGTGACCAGGCGCAGAGTCCCAGCACGGAGAAGAGCACATCCCAGCCGAGCGCGTTGATCCATGGGTGGTCACCAAGCTCTTCTAATGCACCCCAGCTTGCACGACCAACTTCTTTTGGAGAATAGTACTGGTTTCGCCACGGAATCAGACAGCCGAGACGTTCCCATCTGCCAAAGGATCCAGCTGAATTTGCTTCACGCAAGGCGCTGATCGATGTCCAGAGGTGGAGGGCCTACAGACAGGAAAGTGTCAGCTACACTCTAGGAAAACCTGGCAGTACCTTGGAGGTGCCGTGAGCAGTGGCAAGAAGCGAGCCGAGCAACGCATGTCTCGAACACGCTGTCACTGCCTGAGCCACTACTCGATGTCCGGCACACTTAATACGTACCGCCGAAAGCAAGGACAAAATACACCAAGCATGTGACAGCGTCTTTCTGGCCGCCCAGGTTGAAGGATAATTACTCTTCCCAATCTATTAAACGATCAGTCCGATGCTTACTCAAACGATATAGCGTGGAAGAATGCTCTCCTCGTCACTGACAGCGGCCGCGAATGGTGCCAGGATCAGCACCAGCTGGAAGAAGCCAAAGACCAGGTGCCGTATCGCGCAGCATCGCTCGAGACATCAGACATCCACCAAAGCAGCGTCGGCAGCACTACAAGGCAGAGCGCTTCGGTTGCCCCGATACCAAGTACCCACCATCTTCCTGGAACCCAGAAATCTTCGATCTTGTATGTGTCGTCCAAAGTCTTGCGCTCTGCTTTAGCAGACGCCATGCGAAGAACACAAAGTGCATGCCAGCCAGACTGGTACAGTAGCCTAGGAAGATGTAGCTCACCGGCAACATGAAACCATGGTCGCGATTTACCGCTACCAACAGGTCAGTTCCATTTTACAGCACAGCCAACAGCTTGCGACGTACTCTCAATCACCACAAACACAGCCCAGGCACTCCACGCCATAAACTACTGCCTCGTCCACCAAATCCGTCGACTCTCGTCAATCAGCAGCCGGAAATAACTCTAAACACTCGCACCACCACTCCAGTCATCGGGAAGCCCTGGGATTTTCTTGACCAGCCATTCCGGCAATTTGCCACATGCGTACTGATACGCCTACTGATACGCCTTCAATTAGTCTTCGCCCCCGTCTGGCAGGTAATCAGCAAAGTCCTTGTTTCTCTACAGGACGACTGCACATCGCGCATTCTTGCTCCAATCTGAACAAGCTCAGCTCGATGCTGCGGTGCTTGAAGCGGAGGGTACGGAGGAAGATGAAGATTAGGACTGCTGAGAGGAGGAAGAGTTTGATGGCGTGCCAGTGCACTTTTCGAGGTGGTGGGTTCTGGGTGGTCTTAGAGGAGCTAGGGCTCTCGGCTTTGGAGGCGGTGATCCAGGCGTCAAAGTTGTAGCTGGCGGCGAGGAGAGCGATGTAAAAAGCAATAGCAAGGTATTGGTCGAGCCAAGGGCTTCCTGTCTGGAATATTGCATCTTCCTACAGCACCTCAATCATGGCGGCGATTCCTGCGGAGACATTCCGGAAGATAGCCATGGCATAGTCTCGCCGGGTGAAGGCGAGCCAACCAACTGCGGCAGTGGCAACCCAGGTTCTGGCGGTGTACTTCATGGCGGATACTGGTGACCGTGACGGCAGAACTCATCGCGGAGAGAAGGTGTTCGAGGTGACAAACGGTGATGAGGGGATCGGCAGTGTGCTGGGAGCACGGTGCTGGAAGCCGCAATGTCAGGCTTGTTTACCGCTGATGAGATTGCTGACGTTCGGAAGTTCTGCTTCACAGTGACGCCTGCGACGGACGATCATAGACCACGAACATGTTGCTCTGAGTTGCTGAGCTATGATGTCCTTCACAAAGCGTGCAACGTCCAATGTACCATGCCGAAGCCATGTAGCTATCTCCGACAATGCCTGAAAGTATTCGTCGCAAATTCTGAGGACTGGCGCCATCGTCATGACTATAGCCACGGGTCAAGTGATTGTTTCCGCATGTGTAACCGTATTCACATCGTCCTCATGAAAGTAGTGCAACTGCATGTGATTCCGAGAAAGACTTCGTAGTTCGGAAGACACCAGCCGGAAGCCTAACTTGCTCAGATCTCAAACTCTTGGCGATATAATTGCCCCGACTGTGAGCGTCTTTGGCTTCAATTTCCAAACTAGCAGATTCTTGCGAATCGTGTCACAACACTCGGATGAACTTCGAATTCCTCCTGATGGATATAACGGGTCCGGAGCGGGAGGTTGGTAATGCTCATGTTCAGCTGCACTTCCAGATTGTCCAGGCAAAATGAGATATAAGTAGCCTTCGAAGTGCCATGTAATCGTCTCCTGTCCAGCACTTGAGAATCTCCACCTTTCCATAGCACCAAAGGCTTCACACCCTCATCATGGTCACCGTAGCCCTCGCGGGCGCCACCACAGGCCTCGGCCTAACATTCCTGCACACCTTCCTCGCTCTCAACACCTCCAACCAGCACACCCTCGTCCTCCTCTCCCGCACCGAACAACCCGCCTTCTCGGCCAAAGGTGTCGACGTCCGTGCAGTGGACTACAACAACCATGCCCAACTCGTCCAAGCGTTGCAAGGAGTCCACACCCTCCTGTCCCTAATCGGCAGCCAAGTCTCCGGCCCCCACGACCCCCAACTCCTCCTCCTCGCCGCTGCCAAAGAGGCAGGAGTGCAACGCTTCGCGCCCAGCGAGTACGCCGGTAACGGCTACGAGGGTATAGATATGTATCAACCGAAAGCGGTTGTCTGGGAAGCGACCAAGAAGTCGGGGATGGAGTACACGCGGTTTAGTTGTGGGCTGTTCATGTCTGTGCTCGCGACTGGGACACCGAAGGAGGTCACGGAAGTCGGGGTGAGAGAAGGCAGGGAGAGCGGGGAGGAGGAAGCGTTGGCGGGGTTGAGGCCGTGGAATTTTGTGCTGAATATGAGGGCCGGGACTGCTGATTTGGCAGGAGAGGGGAAGGGAAGGATGGTTGTGACGGATACGAGAGATGTTGCGAGATTTGTTTGGAGGGCGCTGGAGCTTGAGAGTTGGCCAGAGAATATGGGGATGCGAGGCGATGTTGTCTCGTTTCGGGACTTGGTGGAGATTTTGGAGGGGGTGCAAGGGAGGAAGTTTTTGATCAAGGAGAATGATGTGAATGTGTTGCTTGATGAGGCTGCGAACGAACCATCGAAGGCGTTTTATAACCAGGCCAGGGTCAGCATCGAGAAAGGATGGGCGATGGTTGGTGACGATCTGAACAGGGCGTTTCCTGATGTGAAGCCTGTAACGGCTCGGCAGTTCATTGAGAAGTGGTGGAGCGGCGTTGAACTGGGAGATCCAGCTTGGGTCGACAATAAGACCTTCGGTCAGCAGAACCTAGACAGAGCAGGTTCCAAGTAGCGCCAGTCAGAGAAATAGAGATTGCATTCCGTATGGGTATCTTCTGCTTCGTCTAAGCTCTATCGTCAGTCAAAATCAACAGCAAAGGAGACCACCGAATCCAAAAAGCTTCAGGCAAGGACAATATTTGACCTCTGCAGCACCGCCTTGGACGGATCTCGCCCAGCTAGCGAAGACCCGGCCACATCGATCGCATCCCTCAAACACGACTTCGAGGGACCCTTCTAGTCAAGCAGTCCGCTCTGCGGAGTCCTTCTTCGGGTCTAAGCAGTGGACCTCGAGCGCGATCAGGATCCCATTCTTGTTGGCGTAAGGTGTCCGGGCTACATTAGCAGAGCCAAGATCCGGATCGTGGAGTCTCTGGACGCCGTTCTGCAGGTCGATGGCAGTAAAGCCATTGAAATCCTCGCCTTCTCGGACAGGTACAGGAGGCGGAAGCTCCTCGCTTGTGGTGCTGTCTGTAGGGCGCGGCTCAGTGAGGGCTGAAAAGTGCGATGCATGTACTCGGCAAGCACAGCACACTCGAATGGCTGGAGCATCGTGTCGATGCTTTGGTACGTTGGCTCTAGCCCTCTGTAGCTCCAATAGACGTTTCCTGAGTAGATAGTTGTCGCCTGCTTCTTGGAATGCTGTAGGATTTCGCGCCATGTACTCCTGGAACTCGCGCTCACTTATAGGCTCAATTGGACTTTCGGGCATGAAGACATGTCGCAGCCCATCGATGACCTCGTCTAGCCGGCTGTCCTCGTGCCATGTCTTCAGGTTGGAGTCGGGCGTATGTTGATGTGCCCACTTGTTGCTGCGAAATCGCACACCCAGCTCCTTGAGGTTGGGGAAGTCTGCCTTCAGGCTTCTTGATTCATCCCTTGAAGTGATATAGGGCATCCACAATCGCATGTCCTGGGCCTTGATGTGAAGACTCAGATTGGTGATCTGTTGCCCATGCATGGGCGAGGACGCTATTGCTCTCACGAACATGTTGGCATCTGAAGGATGATGGAAAGTCATATTGTTGAGAGTATATAGCAATGCTGCGGACTCATCGTGTATGATTCTGCATGTTCTCAGCAGCTGCGGTTGTAGGTTGTAGGATATGTGTGCTTCTCTGGGACGAGGCCATTCCACAGGCAATGCGTCTCTTGATACCAGACACAGCGAATATATGCGATCGCGAATCTCTCTAGGCAGCTCAAACAACAGTGATTTGGCGACGCTGTCGGGTAGTTCTGGTATATCGTTCAATGCCGGCGCGGGATGTTCTGGCTGCGTGCCTGCCATCTCCAGATCTCCGTCTTCCGAGTCTTCGCTTGTGCTGTTAAGGGTACTTTGTCGTGTTGGTGGGCTGCGGTAGTAGGCGTGATTCGGTTGTCTGGTGCTGCCGACGTTGCTGATGTAGGAGAGTGATCGCGTGCTTAGCACACTTTCGCGCCATTCCTGGCCTTCGGCTATCGCAGAGTGATGTGAGGCCGACATCATTGGAAGGTCGATTGGAACGCGCTACGTTGCACGAGAGGCTAAAGCTGGAAGAGACATGTGGGAATGGTTGAAGTGAAGTCGGTGGCATCTCCTTGGATGTCAATACATGGATACCAGGGTCACAGCGAGACTAGGCTTGGCGTCCATGTCAATCGGCCTTCACGAACACATGAGACGCGCTTCTCAGGGTGAGAAAAGATGGCTCTTCCGAGATAACTTCTACAGCAGTGTACATAATCGTGGAAAGCGTCTGACATTACAGTGTTGTACCTATCTCGTAGCATGACGACTTGCTCATCACTTCAAAGCCGCGCGCTTCGCAATCAACGCTTTGCTATATACAATTTCTTCACAATCTGCTGCTACAAATGCTTGTCTTCGATCTGCCGCTCCTTCTCACCTCCGTCACCCTCTGACTGACTTTCCTCGGCCTCCTCGTGCCTCACGACCTCGCCCCAGGTCCGCCTCCACCCAGATAACCTGAGCAATCTATGCATCAGACGTGGCGTCCCACAACGCCTTAGTCTTCGACAGACCAGCCAAGGCTCCAGCGGCGCCCATGAGGCCCAAATTGAAACCTGGGAAACCAGACTCGGTCCATTGCGCAAACTGGAAGCCCACTGGGAACCAGAAAATTGGCACAAGCAGATCCGCATACCATCTCGAATCGTTCTGCTCATTCTCCTTGGTGCTTCTCGCGCCACGCTTGCCACTGTCAAGCTGTGCCTCCCTTGCAAGCCTGACAAAGTCACAGCAGAAACCCAGGAACCATGCCCTGTATGCTGTGGTGTAAATGGCGGTTGCCTTTCCACCGTACGCCTGTGTGTACTTCGCTGTGAGCGAACCTGGCAGAATTTTGCTCTCTGTGAGGAGTGCGACGTTCTCACAGAACTGAAAGATAATGTAAAGCGTGCATTGCGCTACTGATGTCGCGTATAGCACCTGATCTTGTCCTTTCTGTGGCCCCTGCAGAAGCTGCCTTGCCCACGCATAGAGTGGGAACAGTCCGAACAGACGTAGTGTTGTTCGCGTCGCTGATAGCAGCGAGCCGAGGTTCTGGATTGGCGATGGCTCGGCTTGGACTACGGGTGTCACGGTTGGGAGGGCCGTCTGGCGGTTCAGGAACATGGCAATGCGCGCCTTGAGAGGACCGGCTTTGGCGTCGAGGTGGGCGAGGAGGTATACGGTGTAGTTGAAGGTCGAGAGGAACGCGCTCAACCCGCCTGGTGCTGCCAGCAGCCTGGAACAAATGTCAGTAAATGGTGAACCTTCATGCGTCTTGCTCCTTACTTGTTCAGACGCAGAATGATGCGATCTGGCGTAGCCAGCAGACTGACTGCCTGCTTTGGCAGCCTCTTCTCTGCTTCTCTAGCTACCGACTTCTCAGAAGCATGCGATGGTTGATTCTGGGCGCCATCGGTGGGAGCGCCTGGCTGACTTGCTGGTTCCGACATGATTGCGAGCCTGTTCGTGGACCTACTGGTGTAGCAACAGTAGACGCAATAGTAGACGGTCGTTACAGCAGTCGGATGCAGCAAATAGACAGCATGGGTTGGCTCGTCTGCCAGCCACAGAAGCGCGCATCATACATGTACCCAGAGCGAAGACCTCGGATGAATGGCTTGAGGTACAAAGAGTCGGTGGCGTGCTGTCATTGGACAGACCCGGCCATATAAGCTACTCCACCTTCTTACCTCGTGGCACGACATGGCCAAGAATATGCATTACTGATCGCCAGCAGCGGTATGGCCCGGACGTTCATTGCGGCGCTAAAACGATGACATGCGCTAATGGGGTAGGGTAGGAAGTAGACGATCACAGTAAGGGCGCAGTGTGATCATCTTCGATGTTCTCCAAGCAGTGGAATCTCCCCTGCGAGCTTGCCTGCTCTGCCAACAGCTATTCCCTTTCCTCCTGCTGTTCGTCACGCCAAACGCCGTTCATTTACACGTAGACGATGCATTTGCTTCAGATCACAGCGTCTCTTGCAGTGTTTTAAGCGAGTGTGCTCGATGGCAGGTCACCGCAATACCAGTACCTGGCCCCATTGAGGGAGCAGGCGCAGATTCAGGATGGCTGGAGACAAGAAAGGCTGGCGGCCATCCCGGCACTGTTACAGAAGCACGGCGTAGATGCATGGCTGGTGAGCTAAATGCCGCAATCTGTACGACATGCACTCAACATTGCCTTCAGATGAGCCAGAAAGAGTATGCCTAAGACATTGCATTCTGGTCATTGAAGAAGGCACAACAGTACTCAGCAAGGCGAAGAACCATCTCGCTCTACTTCTCGGACCAGGTTCATGGAGACTGCAGCTCTCACACATGGGTAGACATCACAGACGATGTCTGGGACGAGGTCAAAGAGGTTCTTGAGCGATGCAGCCCGCGATCGATTGTCGTCAATACTGACCCTCAGATTGCTTTCGCGTCTGGCTTACATGCAGGTGAATGGGATTGGTTCAGACTCGGCTCGAAAGCAAATGGATCAACAGGATGACGAACAAGCCCGAAGTCGCAGTGAAGTACATAGCAACGATGCCGCAATCTCAGCTGGACTGGTATCGCAAGCTGCAAGAGACAGCAAGGGCTCTTAACGAAGGCATTCAGTGAGCGTGTCATCACACCGGGGCATACCAAGACTACAGTAAGTGTCCTGCTCCTCCCTCGCTGGCCGCTCTTGTGACTGAATGCTGTCCACGATGTTTAGTGGTGGCTTCGAGAAAAGCTCCAGTCGTTAAAGTACACCACCTGGTCCCATCTGGACGTTACAGTAGTGCTACCAAACACTGGTGTGCCCCAGAACCAGCCATTCTGTGGCAAGGAGCTGGTTGAGCACGGTGATATGCTTCATGTGGACTTGGGTGTTACTGCTATGGGTCTCAACACCGACACCCAGCACCTCGCATACGCCCTTCCGCCAGGGGCTTCGGAAGGAGATATCCCTCAAGGATTCCTGGACGGTTTCCGCAAAGCTAATCATCCACACGACATCGTCCGTCGTACCATGAGGCCAGGCCTGACAGGTAATCAGATTCTGAAATATGCGAAGGACGAGATGCATTTCCACGCGGTTAAAGGACGAATTACTCGCATCCTATAGGCGACTGGGGATATTCTGCTGATACACTGATCGGCATGTCAAACCTACAGGACGGTGTCCCTATCCTTGGCGATCTCAAGCTGTTGAAGCACATGTATTACAGCATTGAGCTGTATGCCGAGCATTTCGTTCAGGAGATGAATGATACTTCCCACTTCTTCCTAGAGGCGGATGAATACTGGAAATCGGGAGAATGAGCGCTTCGATTGGGTATACAGCAGGCAGGAGAAGTTCCACTTGATCAAGTCTCCGATCTCGGCGTCGCTGCGCATACAAGGCTAGTAGTGATTCGTCGCACGGCTGACTGCTCTGCTGGGAACATCGTGCTCATCGCATATGTCGAAAACCCGCCGCGCAAAAGGGATGTTGACAGTCATCTTGATCGCACGAAAGTGGTGTGACTAGAACAGAGGCACGAGAGGGAGCTGAAGAGTATCAGGGTATCATATGCGATTGGTCAACGCACAAACATGAACCATCGGACACGGCAGAACAACGTGTCTGATTGCGACTAGGGTTCCTCAAACAATAAGTGATCTGCGGCTGTTGCACGAGCGAAGGATCCGATCTAAACTTGAAGTGGCACCATCTAGATCCAAGCTCTGTCGATGCAAACCGCTTTGAGCTTTGTGCACTATCGTGCATCCTTCGAAAACTGTGCAACATGCCGCTGCGTCCGCAGCACTGCATTATTCCGTGCGAGTCTATTCGCAATAGTGACAAGAGGTGCCTGGCAAGAC
The DNA here is from genome assembly GCA_001297265.1 of Mycosphaerella arachidis. Lineage (NCBI taxonomy): Eukaryota > Fungi > Ascomycota > Dothideomycetes > Mycosphaerellales > Mycosphaerellaceae > Mycosphaerella > Mycosphaerella arachidis. The sequence continues at coordinate 842,072 of LIHB01000002.1, forward strand.
GGCCGGTGGTAGGTTCGCAGAGGTAAATCTTATTATCCTCGAGGGTCTGACTGTTAATTTCGGGTCTTTTCTTTTCTGATCTTTCTCTGTCGCATCGAAAGTTCAGGAGCATCGTTGCATAGAAACAAACAGCAGCGCTCGTCGCGAAACGAAAAGAACCTAACAATATGGCAACCTCAATTTCGCGAGCCGACTCTGGCATTGCAATGAAGCCGACTACCCCACTGGCGGCAGACAACGAGTACACGGCATACGACTACGACATGAAGAAGGATGAAGTGGCTACATACACAAACGAATACGTGCTGGCCAACTGGGACTTCGACGACGCGGCGGCGAAGATTGAATTCCTTAAGCAGAGAGTGGGCCATCTAGCCTACGAATATTTCCCGTCTGCGCAGGAGGAGAGGATGGCCCTTGTGGCACGATTGATGGCTCTGCTGTATCTAATCGGAGGTGAGAAACAATCTTTCATGGGAGTGTAGAGCTTTTGCTAAAAGGATCGCAGAATCTTTGGTCGGACTCGACCTCGAGGATGGCGAAGAATACCTCCGAGCTTTGGATTCGGCCACCAAGGGGTATTGGCTACCAGACGACAACGTGCCAGCAGTATATATGCTGTGCGGGACCCTGGATGAGATGAGAGCGGTCGACTATCTTGCTGTTGATGACATCTGGGCGACGAGCTTGGCACATTTGAGGTGAGGATGGATTGCGGCAGTTCGTTCACGAAGAATGTTGAAGACTAATGCAGAGCAGTGCGAATCTCGTCAGGCGTGGCCGATCGCAGTATCGACATGATTCGAATCGGATTCCTGCCAGTCTGCGACTGGGCTACTCTCTGGTTGGAGCTTTGGAGCCGTTTGCCATGGGCCGATGTCTCGACGACGATTTCTCATCTCCCTGCAGTAAAGAGTCGGCTTGATCTCCATAATCAATTGAGATCGTCACGATGATGTGGCCTTTCGATTTTACCATCGACCACGTGCGGTCAGCGTCCAACAATGCTCCTCTTGGGAGCAGACCTGGGAAGAACGATCGATGCTGTCTGATATTCGAATCAGCCTCTTGCAGAGGCTGGATAAGATTGTTCACAATCAGCAGCCGTTCGGCAGGCTCAAGATTGATGGCCATTATGATGGTGGTCAAATAGATGTTGGGATATCTGGTGGCAGACTGGCACGGTCATTGCAGGACTACCAGATTTCAACGATGTCGACATCAGTGCAGGAGATCCCTCCCACGGCCTAGCGATCCTTGGGAAGCAATCGGTATCAGATGAGGAGCAACAAGCAGGAAGGCTTGCTAAGCTTGAGGTCCTATTCTCTGAACAATGCTCGCTCGTAGAGTTCATGGACAGCCGGCCTTGAGGAGTTGATGCGTGGCCTCGACCTCTGTAGTTGAAAAGTGGCCGATGGGCGTCTGGTGCTCGAGAGCGTAAAGCAGAAGCAGATGCGGGTGCAAAGGCATGTTCTCGGATGCATGATCACTGGTAGAGAGGAGGGGCTTGGTAGAAGGGTCTTTTTTATATTCACACAACGAGAATTACTAGGCTCGGTGGACACGGAAGTGTTTGCGAATGACAAGCGAATGCGACCGACCTGCCATTCAGAGTCGTAATGTCGCAAGTTGTGCGCCTCGATGCAATTTCAGGAATACGTTTTATCACAAGCTAGATTATTCACAACAGCACCAACAGCTCCGTAAGCAGATAGCAGTTGATCACGCATTCCGGTGATGACAGACGACGACGACCAATGGCGTGGCTGATGGCGTCAGTAGCGTGTGGAGCTATTTCGGTACGGCCGTGAAAATGTTCTTAACCTCCGCTGTCACCAGCCAAGAGTCATTGCATTCACTTCCTCACTTGCCAAGATACTTGTCGCCATGGCACGTTTCATTACCCATCGTGCGACAAAGGACACGAAAGGCATCAACGATGCCGTCCATGACCCACGCAACAACTTTCCCGACGAAACGTCCAGCATGGACTCCGACGAACGCTACCTGGTATGACGAAGTGGGAGCAGTGTGGGTTGACACAACGGGTTCAAAGTAATCTTCAAAGTACTCAGTGAGTTACCAGTGGCATCAAGCTTTTGCCATGCACGCGGGTGCTTGACCATTTGACCTTCTCACCAACCACGCTTCCAGCGTGGAGTGAAAGCGGCATTTGGCAGGCTGAGAATATACCGTGTTGAACTTGATCGCAGTAATTTGCGCGTAATTGGAGATGCATGACCCTTTCATCAGCCGATGCTCTTATCCCCCATCATGTTTTTGAGATGTGTGCAACTGACTGAAGAAGCAAAAAATTGGCTATAAACAGGTAAGATCTCGACTTCGTTCAGAGGAACACGCAGCTGATGTTATAAAGTCACTCCATCGACAGTGGAAGTTCTTCGAGAGCTTTGCCGCCAGCTTCGGTTCGTCATGCAAGGGATACATGAAAGACGACTTACTGAACTTCTCTCAGCTGCTCTCTACTCCGTCGGTGGTGTTCGAACGACTTTCACGATTGGAGTCGGCGCCGGAGGCCCAGCTGCGTACTGGAGCTCGTACGTTGTGACATGCATCTTCGTTATGATCACCGCTGCTGTCCTGGCTGAAATCTGCTCCGCCCTCCCTGCAGCCGGCTCAATCTATTTCTGGGCAGCAGAGAGTGGTGGTCGACGCTATGGGAGGCTCTTCGGCTTCATTGTGGCTTGGTGGAGCACAACGGCATGGACGACTTTCATTGCTAGCACTTGCCAGGCCGCCGCAAACTTTCTCTTGTCCGAGATCACTGTCTGGGGAGTCAATTTCCCAACTGATACTGGGAACATCAAGTTTCGTGCGGTGCAGTGGATCGTGGCCGAGGCGATTCTGTTCCTCGCTATTGGCATGAATTACCTGGATCCGAAGACTTACAAGACCGTGTTCCGGATTGCGACTTTCTTGATCATTTTGGACTTCTTCTTGAACATTATCTGGCTTCCAATCGCAGTGTCTGGATCTTACGGCTTTCAAGATGCGAAGTATGTCTTCACGCAGACTTACAACGAGACTGGAGCACCACCTGTGTGGAACTGGATGCTCAGCTACTTCGTCACTGCTGGAGTCCTGGTCGGCTTCGAAGCAAGTGGTCATATTGCCGAAGAGACCAAGAATGCCAACGTCGTCGCTGCAAAGGGCATTTTCACCTCTGCTGCAGCGTCCGCAGCCATCGGCTTCCCAGTGGTCATTTTGTTCCTTTTCTGCCTCCCCGACCTGGAGACGCTATATAGTATCAATGCGCCGCAGCCGTTTGTCTCAATCTATGCTCTCAGCATGGGCCGGGGTGGGCATGTCTTTATGAATGTCATCTGCATTCTCGGCCTCATTTTCAATGCAACCGTTGCCGGCGTGGCAAGCTCAAGACTCATATGGGCGGTGGCACGAGATGGTGTACTTCCATTCTCAGGCTGGATAGCGAAAGTGAGCGACAAAAAGGAGCCCAAGAACGCTATCCTAGTCATGCACGCTGTTGCGGCATTACTGCTCTGCACGATCTTGGCCAGTCCAGTCGCATTCACTTCTCTGGTCAGCGCGGCTGGTGTGCCTACGATTACGGCATACGCACTTATCTGCTGTAAGTTGTCAAGGAGCTTGATGTGCCAAACGCTGCTAACACATCTCAGTCGGCCGCACCTTCCTGACTCCACACAGCCTGTCCACGGCGAACGCTAAATGGTCATTGGGTCGCTGGTCAAGGCCATTGAACTTCATTGCCTTCATCTGGAACACATACCTGGCTGGTGTCCTCTTCTCGCCCATCGTCTTTCCGGTCACTTCTCAGAACTTCAACTGTGAGTTCAACGACTCAGGTCTGTGCATGCATTGATGCTGACTACTACAGATTCGCCCGTAATCTTCGGAGCCATCACAATCTTTGGCATCATTACTTGGTGGGTGTATCCAGAAGATAGCTGGCTGCCAAATGCTCGACTGGGTCGGGTGGCAGACAACATCGATTCTGGACAGGCTTGATCCGGCGTAGGAGGCTCATGAGGGCCAAACCAGCACTCAACAACGCTCGCTGAGTGTGGGCAGTTGAAGTGGAGTGACAAACCTGTAGGCGGCAGAAGCACTCCTTCTTGTTTCGGTGAACAAATTGGCCGATCGTTTTGACATGTGACCTCGCGAGGGTCTTGTTGCGTGAGCGAACTCCACCCAAGCTCACCAGTCGAGTCCATTTCAATAATTGCTAAAACACATCCAATGGAGTCGACTTATTGTTGCCTCTCCGATTCTCCAACAGTGTTTGCGCCGAATCGCCTGTTATTGCCCAAGCTGTCCAGGATTCTAGATCGACGAGTTGTATCTCCCACAGCAACATCTACCATGGCACTGCCACGCTCTGTCTTCGTTGTCACGCGACGCGACTTCACTTCTGACTCCAAGGGCCGTCTCGAGATTCTGGAAGCCTATGCCAGTCACGATGCCGCCACTGAAGCTGCCGAGTCCCACGATGAGGAAAAGCTGAAGTTTGAGGTCAAGGAGCTGTCAGTCATCGAAGGCGCAGCGAAGGGTGACAAGGGGTGACTTCAGATCGCTTGTCCCTCTGCGTTCAAATTTGACTCGAAGAGTAGTGTTGCTGGGTCGAAGGCAAAGGCCAAGAAGCCCGCCGCGAAGGCGAAGGCGGCTGAAGACGATGAGGAGGACGAAGAAGACAAGACGCACGCACCAGCCAAGAAAGCAGCCGCCGCCAAGAAGTCAGAGAAGAAGGCCATACCCAAGGGCAGGACGAATTCTCTGCAAGGTCTGAAGGTCTGACATCCCATCATTGTCTCGTTATTCTTCTGTCAATCTATACTGACGAGAGTGCAGATGATCTTCAGAGGCACCTTCAAGTCCATGGACCGCAAGACTTGCGAAGCGACTGCAAAGATATACGGCGCAACCCTCGTGAGCGACAAGAAGCTTGTTGAGGCCGATCTGATAGTGAGTTCAACCAGAGGGCAGAAGGCATCGTCCGTCTAAGACCTGGGCGCGGCATCTCTAGCTGAGCAGTAGTTGCTGAGACATTGCCACGTGGTTTTCGAGTATGTCTAAGGCCCTTCTGTTTAGGTCGTCGGAGAGCGTCCTGGAACCAAGAAGGTCGAGGAGATCAAGGAGAAGTCGTTGAAGGCTATCAACGAGTCCGAGTTCCTGGAAATGGTGGAGACCGGCAAAGCTGCTGCTGGCAAAGCTGGAGGTGACGAAGAAGACGATGGGAAGGACGAAGTTGAGGAAGAACCTGCCCCAGCCAAGAAAGCTGCATCCAAGAGAGCTGACCCAAAGCCTGCCACAGCTGCCAAGAAGAGCACTTCCACAGCCGTCGAAGGCACACCCGGATCCTTGAAGGGTCTTGACCTACTCTTCACCGGAAACATGACCGCCAATCGTCCCGAAATGGAGAAGGCGGCGGTGGCCTGTGGTGCTAAGATCGTCGAGAAGCTCGAAGATACCGACTATGTCATTCTCGGTACTAAGCCAGGTCTCAAGAAGGTGGAGGAGATCGAAGAGAAGAAACTGAAGACCATCACCGAAGCTGAGTTCTTCGACATGATTGATGCCGAGCCACCGTCGAAGAAGCAGAAGATTTGAATGGCGATGCTGCTCCGAGGCATGCACGCCGTACATTACTCTAAAGACAACAGATGTATATCGCAAAGCGATGCTGAAGATACAGTACAGGCCTACCACTGTCGGCGAAAGTTGCTGAGATTACGAGATAGCCGAAGTAAAACTTAGCTTTGGTGGTGTTTGTACAAGACCAGGCATCACGACGCTCCCAGTCTACTCCGCAGGTCATTCCAGGCGTCGGCGTCAAGGCTTCCTTGAGCGACATTCATAGCAATGCCCTGGACGCTTGCCTCCTTCTCATGCAGCTGGTCAATGAACTGGCGAAGCTCTCCCGCGACCTCTTCGCTAGGCACTGCCACTTTCGTATCCTCGTTCGGGTCCCAGACAATATCCGACGTGGCAATCTGCACATTCAGAGCCTTCGAAATGGCTTCGCCCACCGCTTTCGTGTCTCCGGGCTCCGCCCAGACCACAAGTCTCTCATCCTCGTCTTCTGTCACGTCTTGCGCTCCTGCTTCAAGTGCGGCCTCTAGCATCTCATCCATCCCTACGCCCTCCTTGCTCTCATACACGATCCTGCCCTTCTTCGCAAAGAGATATCCCGTTGGGGTCACAGAGCCTCCTGCCTCCTTCAGTGCGAGCCTGACCTCCGCCAACGTCCTAAGCTTGCCATCCGTCTCACAGTCCACAATGACGGCAACATTATTCGGCAGTATCCCTTCGACCGTGACACTCTCCAGACTCGCGCCACTCAAGCTCCGTCCTTGACCCCTTGCTATGGCGCTCTCAATGCTCGACTTGGCAAACCCTTCCTTCTTCGCCTTCGTGATGAGATCGGCTAGGCGAGGGTTCATGTTGGGGTCTCCGCCGAATAGACGAGAGGCTGTGGCGATTTCTTGGGAGAAGATGCTGCGTTGTTTGTTCTTTCCTGCGTCGGCTCGTGCTTTGTCGTGTTTGATTTTGGACCAGCGGTTGTGGCCTGAGGCGCGGGGTGGTGTGGTGGAGAAGGCGGCGTGGAGAGTATCAGGGAGGGCATTTCGTTGGCATTGGAGGCAGACGTATGGACGTCCGATGAGGGATTGGAGACCTCTGCTGGGAGCCATGGTGGTGATGGTTGATGTTGGGCGAAACATGTGAAAGGAAGGCTAACGTAGGACGGGCGTAGTTCGGGTTCGGGATTAAATGTTTCTGGAGAGCTGTACCTGTACACTCCATGCACCCTTGCTCCTGACATGAACACACGACACGACTGATTGGCTTTGACACGGCCAGATTGCACTGTCGACGGCATTCCTGGGGTCGCGAGATGGTATAGCGTAGCGCTTCTTGTTCATAATGGCAGACACGGAATCTGCACCGCAATCACCCACCAAGTCCGTCAATAAGCCAGCTACAGCAGCAAGTGCGGCTACGAATGGCACGAAAGAGACGCCTGCACCCAAATCTGCATACGAATTGGACGTCACGAAGCTGCACTCTCTCCCCTCCGAGCAGCAAGGCCTCTACCTCCTCACCTTTACTGCCGACCTCGCGAAACATGTTGAGGACATTACCAGTGACGAAGTCAGTGCAGAGCAGGTCGCACTGAAGAAAGAGCTGTTCCAAGTCATCAACCTGACGTCTCCAGTACCGACGAGGGTGATACGCAAGAATGTCGGGAGGTGCTTCCACACCATTCTCACTAGAGGCAGCAGGAAGATCCTCTACGAATCGATCAACGAGCTGGTCGCGATCGTCAATGCTGGAAAGGACAAGGATACTCGCACGAAGCATGCTGCGGTATACTGCTTGGGTGCCATCTTCGACGCTGCTGGCGACAGTGCGATCAGTCTATCGCCCTTGGCGTGCACCGCTGTGCTGAAGCTGCTGAAGCCTGCAGCAAGTGATACTGGTCTCCGGAGTGCGATATTCCAGGCATGTGGGAAGATCGCCAAAGGGATTGCCGTTGCTATAGATGAAGACCTTGGTCGAGCCATCTGGAAGCATGCTCGAAATGCTGCTGGGAGCGACAGATCTCTACTCGTGCAGGCCAGTGCATGTTGGTGCTTGGAACAGTTGATCCGGTACACACCATATTTCGACAACTCGAACGATTTTGAGAAGCTGCAGGCGGCGTTGCTCAAGGCTATGGAGAGCGCATCTGTCAGGGTCCGCCATGCGGCTGCTTCGTGTTTGGCAGCGGAACTGGCCAAGTCCTACACAGAGTCGCCGAGCAAGGACGTGGTTTCTAAGATCAAGAAGCCCAAGAAGTCGAAAAGAACTGGTGTGCCCGAAGAGGCTGAGGAAGAGGAGCGAGCTTCATCTCCTGCGCCGGAGAAGCCAACGACGGCACTGTCGTATGGGCTGCTCGAGGTCCTGCGGCTATTGTCGACGCACTTCTGCAAGACCGCCACACCCAACAGAGCCCGTGCAGGCATCGCGGTTTGCTACGTCAAAGTACTGAGAGCGCTTGGTGAAGGCGTGGTCGAGCAAAAATATGGCGACATCGCGAACCATCTATTTAAGGATCTGCTGGACTATCCTGGGTGGCAGTACAACCAGTATCGACAGCTGATGTGCCGCAAGTTTGTCCGCATCATACTCGATCAAGTTATTGGTGGAATGATAGGCGAGACCGCGCAAATAAATGCCTGCAGGTTCTTGCTCAATGACATTATCAAGGACTACCCACAGACTGTAAAGGAACGAGCAGAACCGTCAAAAGCCGTCCTGACTGGGGCAATCAGCGCTTTGACGGCCCTCATGCAACGACTGGACACAGCGATTGGGACAATTGCAGAAGGCTGTCGGGAAGGCTTGCTGCAGGTACTACAACATCCAAGCTTCACAGTTCAGGTCCACGCTGCGCGAGCATTGCGCACGTTCACTCTCGCCTGTCCACAACAACTACTGCCAGCGGTCACCATATGCATGAACAGTGTCAGCCGAGAATTGAATCTGTTAGGGGGCCCGGGCCAGAGTCAGCGACGATGCATAGGTTATGCCCATGGTCTGGCAGCAATTTTGAGCACATCTAGCCAGCATCCATTGTATGGCTCAGTCGACGTATATGCCAGAGTTCTCCAGCAAGCGACAAACCTGTTGAAGTCGAGCGGTAGCTCTGACCTCAGGGTCTCGAGTTGCCAGTTACAGGTAGCTTGGGTCATGATCGGAGGTCTCATGTCTCTTGGACCCAACTTCGTGAAGATCCACCTAGCGCAGTTGATGCTCTTATGGCGAAATGCATTGCCCAAACCTGTCCCCAACGATCACGTCAGCAAGCGGAATATGCTTGAGTTGAGCTACCTGGCTCACGTTCGAGAATGCGCTTTGAGCTCAATAAAGGCATTCTTGACGTACAATCAGCGGCTACTTACGTCCGACATCTCTCGACGGTTGTCCGTGATGCTCGAGAACACTGTGACGTTCCTTCAGGGCCTGCCGTCAAAGAGGACGAGCGATGATCCCTCGAATCGGCTTTCAGCTGCGCTACAATTACAAGACTACGAGGTCATGGTTCGGCGAAGAGTCTTCCAATGTTTCTCGCAACTCCTCAGTCTGAGTCCAGCGGGAAGTCTTGAAGCCACTGCGCATTCGACTATCCTACCTATCGCCGTAGCTTCCTTCTCAGACTCCGAGTACGACGCGCCGAACTCATTGAGCGCCGCTATCGCGTCTTCTGCCAGCACTTTTGAAAGCATTTGGGACTTGAGCGATAACTACGGCTTTGGAGTCTCCGGCTGTATACGAGGTCTTGATCTGCGCAACCCAGTCTCAGGCCAGTACGAAAGACACTGGTCTAGCAGATCGGACTACGAAGCAGAGATTGATCATGCCATACTATCACCTGTCGGTGTTACCGTTGAGAACGATTCCACATCGTGCTACTTACCATCTGTGCAAAACGAGCAGGAGCTGCCAGGACCTCCGGCTACTGAGGTCGTCGATGCAGCCATTGCAGCATTTGGACTTTCACTGCCTCTGCAGAGCCCGAAAGTGCAGGATAGTACGCTGCAACAGATAGCCTCTTCCATGAACGCACCCGTACTGCAGAAGGACCCAGCTCGTAAAGTAGCACTTGCGGCGAATGTAGCTCTCGCACTTTATATGGCTCTTCGAGTCACGACGGGAGAGATTGGATCAGCCCGTGGCGAGCTGAAGAGCATGCAGGCCGAGAAGGGCCTTCAAGCACTACTTCACATTTGCATCAAGGACCCTGACGACAGCATCAGATACATGGCAGCTGCTGCGCTAGGTCGATTGTGCTCGAGCTCTGGCACGGCCTTCACCAGTTCAGAGGTTACATACCTCACCGAGACCATTGTCAATAAGCGCGAGCCGCATGTGCGTGCTGGTTGCGCCTCTGCGCTCGCTCAAATCCATTCACAACTTGGCGGCATGGCGGCTGCGCTGCACATGAAGAACATTGTTGGCATTCTGATGTCGCTGGCTGCGGATACACATCCGTTGGTCCACTTCTGGGCACTGGACAGTCTCGCTACGATCGCTGAGTTGGCTGGACTGAACTTCTCTGGCTATGTTACGACCACGATTGGCCTACTAAGCCAGTTGTACGTCTCCGACAGTCACAATATCGAGACGATAGCGCAGGCTTCGTCAAACATGTCGATGGACCTGCCCGTGGCCGCCACGCTGGCTCGTGGTGTCAATGCGCTCATTGACGTGCTTGGGCCTGATCTACAAGACTTGGCAAAGGCCCGCGACATGATATTCACGATGGTACGCCTCTTCTCCCGAGAAGAAGAGACAGATGTATTGCTGGAAAGCCTGCGATGTCTTGAACATTTGTCTTTGTATGCGCCAGGCCACATGGAGTTCGTGAAGTACGTTCGCCAGCTGCAGGATGACATCGACTCGCCGTCTGCCGAAGTATCAAGACTTGCCCTTCATGGACTTTTCACGTTGATGCGGCGTGATGCTCCTGAGATTGTGCGGATCGCACAACCTGGACTTGAGGAGCGACTCTGGGAATACCTCAACTTTGAGCCATCGGAGCAGGCTGTTCGCAACATATTCTTGAATTGGCTACAACAGACTGGCTCAAGCGACCCTGCAGACTGGATTCGGAGGTGCAACGACATACTCACGAAGACCATGGTGAAGGCAGACAAGCCGAAGACTGCAACCGCTAGTGCGACCGCCACTGCTGGGCCTGATCTCCAAGACGAAGAAGTTGCCGGCTTTGCGGTCACTGCTGGCGCCTCAAAGGAAGACGAGTCCGAAGCAGCGTCTTCAACGCAAGAGCTCATGCGCTGGCAAGTACGTCTGTTTGCGATGCAATGCCTGCATAACCTTATTGCAATGATACAAAAGGAGGCCACTATCAGTGACGACAGTCCTGGTGAGGCAGCACTGCAGCAGAAGGTTGCAGATGTCATTCGAATTGCCTTCTCAGCATCCACGGCTGGCGTGGCTGCTCTGCGCGTGGTAGGCATGCAAATCATCGATCAGATCCTGAAGATGTTTGGCAGGACACCAGACCCTGATTTCCAGGAAGCAATGCTACTTGAGCAGTACCAGGCCCAGATTAGCTCCGCGTTGACACCCGCCTTTGCTGCCGACTCTTCACCCGAGCTGGCGGGGGCTGCTGTGAACGTCTGCGCCACTTTCATCGCCACTGGAATTGTCACTGACGTCGAACGTATGGGACGAATCCTCAAGACCCTCGTTTCCGCGCTCGACAGCTTCTCCAAAGATGCCGACACCGCCAGCATTGGAGAATTGAAAGGCCTCAGCTCCAACGCACAGGTCATGGTACGTATGGCTGTCTTTGCTGCTTGGGCAGAGCTACAGATCGCAAGCGCGGAACAGAAGTACCTTGTGGAAGTGATGAAGCCTCACATCGCGCAGCTCGTCCCATTGTGGATCTCATCTCTACGAGAGTATGCGCGATTGCGCTTCGAGCCGGACATTTCGGCCACTACCGCGACGCCTGCTACGTCTGGTGATCTTGATACGGTCTACGCAGCGTTGAACCGCGAGACTTTACTGAAGTTCTATCATGCTTCGTGGCTAAGCTTGGTCGATGCCATTGCAAGTCTCATCGATGAAGATAGTGAGTTTGTCTTCGATGCGCTTGACAACAAGCAGCTAGAGCAGCCTAAGGGAGACAGCGAAGAAGACGGTGTCAATGGGACCATCGCTCGCAAGAACACCGGAATCAATTATCGAGAGGAACCAGTGGCCTTCTTCTTCGTGCTTTACGGTCTGGCCTTCGAGTCGCTCGCTGTTCGCAGTGGAGACGACGATGTTATGACTCGACGACGGAACCTTGATATTTTGGAGGCTTTGAAGAAGATCATACGTCCATCTGTATCTGGCAATGCAATCTACCAGGAAGTCGTCTTCGCGGAGACGATGGACCTGTTGGATCGCATGGTGCTCACAGAGAGTCTGAGCATGCAGTCCATCATCGTCGAGATAGCACGGAACCTATGCTTGGTGCATCCGTCTTCGAGACGGGGTCTACAGACACCCATAAATGGCGAGGCGCAGCTATCAGACGACATCGAACAGCTGTTCGAGCTTACCCGCATCATCATTCTGGTCATCGGCGGACTGGTCCCTGGTCTGGCCGACACTCCAGTATCCGCACAGCTGGAATCATCAGAAGAGGCCACAAGCCTCGTGCGTGCATCGCTGCAAGCTCTCGTAGATGTTTCGGAAGTGTTCCCTTCCATCATTAAGACGGACTTGCATGCCTCAATCCTGCACATCTTCGTGACCATCCTCGGCACTGCCAGCTGCCAGACCGCTGTGGTCCCCCAAGCGCTGCCTATCTTCCGACGCTTCATCGCAAGCATCACGGAAGATGAAAGGCCTGAGACGAAGCAGCAAGTACAAAATGCGCTCAAGCGTATGCTCGCCATCCTACGAAACGCTCAAAAGCGAGAGACAGAAGCAAGCTTGCCTTGCGAGAAGAACACCTTGCTGACCATCACTATCTTGCTCTCGGCTGCTCAACCACTTTTCGAAGGCGACAATCCACTGATGCTGCGATTCATTCACGAGCTTCGCGAGTGCCTCGCATCGACGATGACGACCAAGGTCGCAGCTGGCTGCTATCGCACACTCCTGCTGCAGGACGTGGCTCCGCGATTGACCTTCTCCCACGCTATCAACTTTCTGTTGACTGCTCCCGATCTGGAAGGCATGGCTGAGACAAAGCCTGTAATGGCTCAGACTCTCTCCACATATACAGCCACCAAGGTCGCCGCGGAACAGAAGCCAGCTGCAATTGTATTGGTGATCAGGACCCTGCTCAATTATGCAGCGAAAGATGGTCAGTCAGTGCATCCAAGCATTGCGGCACGCTTGCTGGAGCTTGCTGCATCGGACAATGTTACTTTCAGGAACCTCGTGGGCAGCTTAGCAGGTGACGAGAAGCAGTTGATGGAGAAGATCCTGAAGTCGCAGGCTGGTAATCGTGGGCCCAGGCAGGACTTCAGCTCCGACAGAGAGCCTACCATTGCGCTCAAGATGAACTTTGGTGGCTGAGCACTTTTAAAGGCCTGGTCCCTGCAACCTTACGAGGATCAGTATCAGAGCTGGGTTCATCTTCGCCAATTTCGAATGGTGACGTGGCTGGACTTTCGCCAGGCGGGATTTCTCCAGAGGAGTCGGCAGCGTCTTGACGACCCCGAGTATTGCCTGGCGCAGCTTCCTCGGCCGGAGTCTGCCTTCGACCTTCGCCCTCCCATGGCGTGTTTACGAACATGCTTAGCATCGCGAGATCATACGACGCCTTCAAGCTACCTGCGAGCACGAATGCGATCCAGAAGCGCTTACCGCTAGCCAGAGCGCCGGTGATGAGTGGACCAGAGCTTTGGCTCATTGTTTTGACGGTGTTCACGATACCCATGACGGCAGTTCGCTCCTCTGGCAGCACCACGGCTGACAGGAAGGCGCTGCGAGGCGCCTGATCCATTGAGCTCAGGACAGATCTAGCCACAAGAAGTACGATTGTCATGAACAGAGACGAAGGTGCCGGCAGTAGAGCCAGGAAGATAGCACTTGGTAGATGGGTAAAGACCACTATTATCGATCGTCAGCATGATGACTCACTTCGTCCATGGTTTGCTTTATGTGACTGACTTGTGCGGACCAGCCCAATGCGTCTTGCCACTGAGCTGGCGAAGATGTTACCGATGCTTGACACAAATTGAGCGCTCGCCATGATGCTGCCCAGCGTGCCTTCTGCCATGCCAAACTTGCTCGAGACGAAGTATGCCACAAGCGAAGCTGGGACCATGCCACTAGGATCTCAGATCAGTGTTGATCAACGATGCACGAATAGGCTGTAGATACCTTGCCAGTGAATCGAAGAAGAAAAGACCACACAACTTAGCCAGCGTAGCCTGTGACTTTCTGGACAAATTAAACCACTTCACCTTCTTCGGCTTCGCAGGTGCCTGCGCCGCGGCACACTCATCTGCATCCTCCGCACCATCAAGGAATGGCTGCTGCTCCTCAGACTCCTCCCCGCGATCCTGTCTTCGCATCTGCACTGCTTCAGCCACTAGCTCAGGCTGCACCTCACACTTATCACTCAACAACAACGTCATCCCAGCTTTCACAACTCCAATGACAGCATAAATCCAAAAGATAAGCCGAAACGATGCGACCTCGCTCCACCCACGAGACTGTAATTCCTGCGCAACCCACCCAGCCGTCAAACTCCCACCCGCAGTCCCCAGCGTCCCAGCCACAACATACAGCGCGAAAATCTCAGACCTCGCCTTCGCCTCCGTCAAATGCGCCAGCGTCGACTCCTCCACAGCCCTGAAAGGTCCAATCTCGTTCCCACTCGGACTAATGACTCCGACCACAGCCGCGAAAAGCAGGATCCAGTAGTTCGACACATTGGCAAAGACAATTCCCGACAGGACCATGAGCAAAGCCCCCAGGAGGAGAATCTTCCGCCGTCCGAGAGCGTCTGCTACGAGGGTGAGGGCGAGACTGATGGCTACGTCTCCGACGAGGGTTAAGGTCATGAAGAGTCCGATTCTGGTATCGGAGTGGCCCAGGGAGGCGAAGAAGAGGGCGAGGATTAGGGTTGAGGAGCCGTAGGCGAACATGCGGATGGAGCGGGTTAGTAGGAGGATGTGGATGTCTTTGGGAGAGGTGAGGAGAGTTGTGATGCCGAGTTCGGTGTTGAGGTGGTGGAGGAGGTTGCGGCGTGGCATTGTTGTGGCTTGGGGGATGCTGGTAGAGGTTTCCGTGGTCCTATAGGTCGAATTAGGAGGGAAGTTCACTCATGTCCATATTCGAGTGGATGATAGTGTAGCTGTTGTGGTGATGAACTTGAGATGTGAGGTCGGACTTTGAGACATGACATCGCACGAGCATGAAGTGGGGTCGCTTGCCTCGCGCGTTTAACTGCATGACAAGGGCATGACAAGGGCATGCTTGATATTGCTGAATTTCAAGTGCTTGATGGCATGGCTGCGGATCATAGTATCGACGTGTCACTACGTGGCGCCCCGTGCTCTCGCGAGCTTTTTCGATGCCCTCATGCACTAGGAGTCGACGCCAATGTTCCTGACCTCCGCAATTCGAGATCTTTCAGCGTTGAACGGGAGTCTATATGCCTCTGTTGAATTCCACCAGACCGCCTTCGCCGCCCTTTTCCCAGAACTCCTTCTCAAGACTTGTAGCTTGCACAGCTTGGCGTTGTGGAAAAGCAGCCAAAGCCAGCGGTAGTGCTACCAAACTCGTCGCAAAGATCAGCCCTAGGTTGACAGGAAGCACCATCCGCGGCCTCGACCTCAGCCAATCAGTTTGCTGCAATCGCATGAGAATGAGTGGAGGAACAGCCATGACGGGCGTTGCGTTCAGCACTCGCGAAGCAGCAGTCTCGCCAACAGCCAAAGTAGCTGCCTTCTTGCTCTTGCCAATAGGTTCCAGTGGCTGGCCAGCTTCTTCGCGCTTCGCCTTGGCACTTTCGCTCTCGCTGGGGTAGATGTCGATGCCCTGTCGGATCTCCTCGCCACGCATGAGGAACACGTTGACTACACCGGCACTGGCTACTGCTGCAAATGGCACGAGTCGTCCAAGCACAGCCTTTGTGCTCGGACTGACGCGCTTCAAGCGAGGCACGATCGAGTTGAGCCCAACAGCCACACCGCAGCTGGCACCAACGGCAGTAAAGTACGACTGGACGACTGCTGACGTAGGCATAGGTGAGCTCTTGTTGGCGTTCGAAAAGTTGATTCCGACGTTCATGGACTGGTTAGCGATTTGCCAAGCTATCGTTCCGGTATTCGACATGTTGGGCGTGAGCATGCCTGCGGTGACGACCAAGTTGGAAAGCACGAAAGCTGACATTCGAAAGGGAAGAAAAACTGGTTCTCCCGTGTCTGATCGATTATTAGGACCATTATATCCAAGGTGCTGATACACTTCTGATCGTACCTGGATGTAGCGTGGAATCGACAATCTTCTTCGCGCTCCATAGCTCAGGTGTCATCGACTTGATCTCGCCCTGCTTGTACTTTGTGATAAGAGACTTGGCTTGCTCCAATCCTGTCCCAGAGGTGAACAGCGTCCTGTAGCGAGATCGTCAGTAATCCGATAGCACGCGTTGAGAACGTACTGAGGCAAGCTTGAAAGCGTACGTTTATTGATCTGTACAGATCATATCATTTCTGCGCTTTTCATCGTGTCTCACCTGGGGTCTGCTAAATCAATCGAGTGCCGCACGCGGCCCCAGTATGTGCTCAAGTCATATCGAGACGCAGGCAGATCTCTGCTGCCCGGAAGCGAGGCTGACATCTTGACGCTGTGGGTCGTGTATGTCAAGTGTGGCAGAGACGAAGTGGCCAAGGACGCGCTCGTCAATCGGTGTGAGGTACAATCTCGGTTCTGCTATCCGATCGGCTTATCGGGCGCCGTAAATATCCGATGACTGGGGCAAACCATCACCAATTTCTGCTTCACTTCGTCACTGGTCGTTCTCTCTGCTTCACCACATCAAGCAGAATCTTCCGAGCAAATCAGACCAGTGCTCATCTGGTAATTGAGCTCGGAACGCTGCAACGTGCCTGCGACCGAAGCTACACCGTCAAGAGCGACCGAGCATCCAAGATAAGTACCCATCCCATCAGTCTTTCACCGCGCTCGATTTTGCGTTCTCTGAACGATGCAATATCTTGAGCTGGATGCATCACTTGCAATAAGACGAGAATAACCTTCGACGATTTTGAGTATAGGACCGCAAGCACTTGCAATGGCCTTCCTATAATTATCATTCGATACATACAGATTCCTCATTTCGTGCCATAGACATTAGATTAAAGACGATTCATGTTACTAAACGCTCTTCCTGCACAAAACGCCGCCACTATCCGGGTATCCCAAGCATTTGATCAATGACCAAACGCCGCGTGATACAAAATCTTCACACACCTCAGGATCCGCCCTGTTCTATCTCCCTCCTGCGAGCTTCTCTAAACTCTCTACTCGTCGGTCTCGGTAGTCTGGGATTGCCTTGAGACCCAACTGTTCTCCATACGCCGTCCCACGGTCGCAGTTCGTTCGTCATCTGGCGAACAATGCCGGGCGATGGACCTGGGTATGCTGTCGACGCCGAGTGAGGAGCGTGGTATCCATTCGGCGGTGCCTCGTCGTCTTCTTGACCATGCCAGTCGATAGTGAACGTGCTCTGCGACGGGTCTGGCGTCGACGGCTGGTCTCTGTTGAGCAAAAGCATCAACATCTGCTGTCGTTGCATCTCATCCTCCGTGATAGAATTAGGATCGTAGCCTGTTGGCGGCGGCTCCCGGGGCGCGTGGGCTGTTGGAAACATATTCCGGTTGTAGTTCTCATAGTAGGATGGATGCTGCCACAAGGTAGATTCGCATTCTCTATGTTGTTGGGGAGTCATTGGTATGGGGCGTTGCGCTGGCGCACTCCTAATCTTCCCAATCTTGCGCTGGTTGAAGATGAGCAGCGAGCTGTACACTATCGTGGATACAGCCGCGGCGATTGTGGTCAAGAGCGCCGGTGTATTGAACTGGTATCGCGAGAAGACCAAGAAGTCATAGATTACAGTCAACAGCCCGAGCACGCACGAAGCCAGACATGGCAGGAAGATCAGATCCCGTTGGAAGAGTGCATTCCTCACGGCGAAGCATAGCAAGCCTGTGAACGAGAAGGCCGCGGTGATGAGCGCACTCGCAAATATGCCCAACACAGCAGGCGTCACCCGTATATCAGAATCACGTCCTGGATGGTCTTCTGAGTTGTGCGGCCGCTCTTTCTCGAATGTTGCCGGCAGCATTAAGAAGCCTCCCAAGATCATGAATGCACTTCCAACCGCCGTGGCCTTCCAGTACCACTTGACCGCATCGCGACTTCCATCGAGATTGCTGTAACTTCGTGCTCGCGGCCGCATACGCCGGAGCCTTCTGAAAGCATCCAGTCTCGAAATTTTCGAGTCCGCTTGGCGTTCTTCTCTCCAGCTCTTCTATCTTTCTGGCGAGGCTGTGAGCACTGCGAAGATTGCACTTGTGGCAGGCCGGCTTCGCAAGGCGGATCTCGCGACCAGGGCTAATGTGCTTTTGGTTCGCTTGGTGGACGGCCGACCAATGTCAGCTGGATCGGCAATGCTTCTTCGCTGCCGCTCCGTCGCAAGGGAGTTCGTGGGGCAGGCGTGGTCGGGAAAACACAGTCGTCGAATGTTTACTTCACACGACAGCGGGTGAGGAAAGGAGAGGGAGAGGGAGAGGGAGAGGAAAAGGGCAGCATCGCAAGAGAAGATGATGCCTTGGGCATGCGACCCATTACAACAAGGTCAAAGATCGTCGGCGCTTGGCCTTCCAGGAAGCGGTTGCACTTACACCGCCCACCCAGCTGTGCACACGAGAGGAGCCCTCTCTGCCAGTGGATACAAGACGGGCTTCACATCGAAGCTCGTGGATATGTGCCACTCGTCACATCAATGCCAGCTTCATTTGGTGCCAATGGCAAGCACGATACGGTAGTCCTATATGAGACGGTAACTTGCTACAGCTGATGCAGGCTATTCTGAACCTCGTGTGCGCAGCGAGCGTGTCCAATATTATCGGGCAGAAAACTGACCGCAATTGCAGGACTTCAGACATGATACTGACACCTGCGACATGCAGTATCACTGTCGCCTGAAGCACACAAATCAGCCGTACGATCGCGGAGTCTCGACAGGCGGGAGCGAGATCTCGGCAAGCTGCCATCTCCCTTGTTGTAAGGTCTTGTACCAGAGAACGGATTGTTCCAGAAAGGTCGGAGTCCAGGCTCGAACGCGCACAAATCAATGTCAGTAACCCTGTGCTCATTTCCTCACTTCTAGCACCTTGACAGAACCATAAGCAGTTGCCCACGACGCCTCTGCCGTCACAGCAGACCTGCCAAAGCATTTGCCCGATCAAGCTAGTGTCACCAAGGTTTCTGAACCGTGGGCTGCGTCAGACAAAGACACGTCTGGGCTACTTTGTCCCACATGTGCAAGACCTGGGAAAGTCCTTCGCTCTTTTGGTGTCAGTTGTGAGTGACGGCATTGGGAAGCCGGACACTCAAACAACCATGTTGCACAGTTCGATCCAGCCGTCGCTCGGCTCCACAGAACCGGCAGCCTCGGATACCGGCTGATGGCACTTCTTCTATCATCATCGCCCGGTGACTCCTGGCTGCATGTATAAAGCGTGATACTGCCTCTTCAGCTTGCTGAGAATGCGCCGCGCTGGAACTTGACAACAAGATGTAAGCATCTCGCGGAATCGACCAAATTAAACCTTCTCCTTGACATAGAGCACGCCATCATAAAGGCTCGAGCACTACAGCAGAAAGAATGGAGCCTTTCAAACATCCCAGCGAGGCCGTTAGAATCGTCGAAGTCGGACCTCGAGATGGACTGCAAAGCATGACGGACGCCATACCAACAGAGACAAAGATCGAGCTGATAACCAGGCTCCGAAAGACTGGTCTGAATTCGATCGAGCTGACGTCAATTGTGTCACCCAAAGCAGTGCCACAACTCTCTGATGCTCGACAGCTGCTGGCTGACCGCCGTATTAAGGATCTCATGAATGATGGCAACTTCCAGTGTCCCGTCCTGGTCCCTAATATGAAAGGCCTAGATATTGCCATTGCTGAAGGGGTCCGCGAAGTCGCGGTGTTCGTGAGTGCTAGTGAAACCTTCAGCCGAGTCAACACCAACTGCTCAGTGCACGAAGGCTTGGTGCGCGCGCGGAAGGTAGCGGAATGCGCCATCGAGGCTGGCATGAGCGTTCGAGGCTACGTCAGCTGCATCTTTGAATGCCCATTTGATGGGATCGCGACGAAAGACTATGTCTGCGACGTAGTCAAAGATCTGCTGGACATGGGTTGCTACGAGGTTAGTCTCGGCGATACATCAGGCATTGGGACTGCGAAGGATGTCAGCGATCTTCTCGAAGCTCTGAATGCGACAGGAGTACCTATTCCTAGGCTTGCTGGTCATTTTCATGATACTTATGGTCAAGCCATAAGCAACATCTGGACCGCATATCAGTATGGTATGAGGGTCTTCGACAGCAGTGTTGCTGGGCTCGGTGGCTGCCCCTATTGTCCGGGAGCTAAAGGCAATGCTGCCACTGAGGATCTTGTGTACCTCTTCCGAAGAGCTGGCATTCAGACTGGGGTCAATTTGGACGGTCTTGCTGAAGTCGGTCGCTGGATCACAACAGAGCTCGGTACCGCAAACCAGAGCCGCGTGGGTGAAGCACTGACTGGAAAGCAAAACAGGACTTCGACGAATACGCCGCAGCCCAAGGTAGCTTTGAGCAGATCAGCCATGATGGAAAAGTTTGCCCGGGCGTCTAGTACAGGGCTCAAGATCGAGGCCATGTGGCTTGGCTGTCATCTGCTATGGCGGAGCAGACACAAGTTCGCGTTGCCATTGAGAATCTGAAGAGCTCCTTCTTGCACCTTGGGTGGCGCGTCGATGCGCTGCAAGATCACACGATGCAGACTGTAAGGGCGGTCGAAGACATGCTGGCAGTGTCTCTGTTCAGTCTAGCAGCTTCAGTCCACCAGATATGCAAAGGACAGCGACCAGCCATGGATATTCTGTCCTGCTGAGCCTTAAAAGGTCGGGGGACGATACTTGCATCAACTGCATGGCCGTCCACGATATTGTGCATCAGGGCGGCAAACCAGATCGCCGGGCTCGAGCTTGATGCAGAACTGGCTCAACGAAGTGACGTACATTACTCGCCATCAGAAAGAGGCCCTTCATGACATGGCAACAACAGGCCACATGCATTCTCTGTTAGCAAAGTCCACTCGCGGTAGTGGCCACTCGCTTCCATGATCCTCCAACAGCAGCGCGTGACCAGACCGTTTCGAGTAGGTCGGACGACTCTGGTTGCTGGAGCTCAATGCCACCATAGACCTGATCGAGACAGGTGCTCAAAGCGGACTGCAGGATCAGTCCACAACCCATGAAGGCAGGAGACCTGGATTGTCTTTCGTGGTGTTCCAGGCGTGGTCTGCTACAATGCTCAGCAGTCGGCTGATCGCTCGTGATGTTGGTGAATGGGCCTTGATGAAGCCAGGCGCACAATCAGTGTATAGTTTGTCACCGGACAGAGGATAGACCGAAGATATGCTCGCATCATTGCAGGTATCCTGTCCATGGAAAGCTTCGCCCCAAGTACAAGAAAGAGTTTTAAAGGCGTGTCCCTGGTCTAGATCAACGATATGTAGGTTTGCACAGGGCGCTTCCTTCATAGACGTCGCTGGCAACAAGCGCAGCAACTAAAGCTGTTGGAGTATGGTAGGTGCTTGCAAAGCTGACTTCGCGCAATGCGAGAAAGGCAAGAGCATGACCCTTGCATGGTGCCGTGGGTGCTACTGATGTGAAAGTGCCACTGGACGACGTGGGCGCTGTGGACTGACTTGCCCGACTGTCACTAGAGCTGGTGGCGATCGACGGGGCGAATAGTGCGTTATGCTCATGATCGCAGCTTGACAGGTTGCTGGAAGGATGCCAACGTTGCCTTTTGCGGGATGAGAATATCTCGGTCCCTTGACCCGACATCGATTCGGGGCACAAAGGAGCTGTCAGGTTGAGATAATGCGAGCTAAACCACAACAGAAAAGAATCTACAATAAGCAAGGATCTTGTCTGGTGATGCTGAGCTGAAGATTCGTGTTCAACTGCCATAGGTACATGCATGGCCCCGTGAGTAGCATGGGTATGATATATCTAGGTGCTATGACTCCAAGGACTTCTTATTGCCCATAGACATACCGACGTAGGTCTTCGCACCTCGTACCTCATCCGGGCCCAACAACACTACAGGCTTTCTTTCTGCCACTGGTCCAAGCATTTTCACGCCTTAGTTCCTCCATCCTTGTTATGATTCACAAGGTTAATGTTATTCTTAAGTGTTAGGCTAGGCTAAAATATAAGTAGTAGCACCCTCTCTCGTGTGCCTACCTTAGCCGTATGCCTGCCTTAACTATCTATAGTTACTACCTTAACTATCTATAGTTACTTCCGTAATATCTACCGGTTTCTAAAAAGAAGGTAGTACGTCCTCGTGCTATTATACTTATATGCTGTTATGTGCTATTATAACGCCTCGTCCTAAACACTCTCGGCGCCGAGAAGGCTATCGACCTTATTCTCTTTATAGAACTTCTCTATAGCTAGCTCTATTTCGTCCCTACCGGAGATGTCGTAGACCTAGTCGGACTTACTATCGAGTAGTAAGGTAGGGCGCTCGTTCTATAGCTTAGCCTTCTT